>CM033650.1:38773560-39259007 GCA_019512145.1 Engystomops pustulosus
GTAGTGATGTAATGATGGGTCAGTGTTATCTATATAGAGGACATTGTACAGGGAGGGGGAGGAGATAAGCTGTGATATCATCTATTGTCAGTAGTGATGTAATGATGGGTCAGTGTTATCTATATAGAGGTCATTGTACAGGGAGGAGGAGGAGATAAGCTGTGACATCATCTATTGTCAGTAGTGATGTAATGATGGGTCAGTGTTATCTATATAGAGGCCATTGTACAGGGAGGAGGAGGAGATACAGAGGAAAGCCTGCAGATGTCAGTCTGTATATTCCCCGTGTGTCACCTGCGCTATTGTTGTGTTCACGGCTGTAATCACAGAATAACATGATATGAGGAGGCAGGACGCAGCCCTAATGACTTATCGTTAGAGCATAGCCCGTCCAGACACATGATGAATGGGATAATGGCCGCAATGATGAATTGATAGTTAAATGATGTCATCAGGCAGTCCGTAGTGATTAATAAAACACTTCTTCATGGCAGAGCGGCCAGCGGAGAGTTAATGACTGGTGAATTCACAGTCAGCTCGGCGGTAAGGAAGATCAAGGCACACGTCTACATCATTAGAGCCGTGGGTCATGTGGAACCAAGACGTCGGACCAGACATGTTCTTCCGGTCCAGGACCCACATTTTGTGTAACACAGAGGTTTCTCTGGGAGCAGATCTGTATACACAGACAATGGACAGACTGACCACCAAATAGGTGAAACCCCCTTTAGATTTGACCCAAATTTTTTGGATACATTAGGGCAGATTTACTTACCCGGTCCAATCGCGATCCAGTGGCGCGTTCTCCGGCGCTGATTCGGTTTCTGCCTGGATTTACTAAGGTTGTGCGCCCGATGTCCACTAGGTGTCGCTGCTGCGCTGAAGTCCGCCAGAGTTACCTCCTACGTCTCGGTGCATGTGAGCGCTACTTTTGCGACACAATTTTTTTATTAATTTCCGCGTTTTTTCCGAATCCATTGGATTGTCTCACAGCCACGCCCCCCCTTCCGATTTCAGTCGCGTGAAAGCCAGCGCCAATGTGCCACAATCCGATCGCGTGCACCAAAAACCCAGGGCAATTCTGCGCAAATTGGAAAAATTCAGGAGACCCAGCACAAAAACGTAATTTGGACGTTAGTAAATGTGCCCCAATGTGGTAACATAGTAATAATACTCTGGTTTGGCTGCAGTTCAGATTTTGTCCACTATTGGTCACTCATTGACACATATAGAAGAATATCACGGGATAAAGATACAACATCATAATTCAGCAAGTATTAGATGATCATCTGTCCTCATTAATATAGTCACATAAATTGAAAGTTTTATCTACTGAAAATGTCAGTATTACAATAGTACCTTTTCTCTGGTACGTCCTGGCATCATCTCCTCTAGCGGTAAGTAATTCATCTATGGTGCTCCAAGAAAGGTTTATGTCTTAGGGTCCTAATTAGAGATGAGCGAACACTAAAATGCTCGGGTACTCGTTATTCGAGACGAACTTTTCCCGATGCTCGAGTGCTCGTCTCGAATAACGAACCCCATTGAAGTCAATGGGAGACTCGAGCATTTTTCAAGGGGACCAAGGCTCTGCACAGGGAAGCTTGGCCAAACACCTGGGAACCTCAGAAAAGGATGGAAACACCACGGAAATGGACAGGAAACAGCAGGGGCAGCATGCATGGATGCCTCTGAGGCTGCATAATCGCACCATTATGCCAAAATTATGGGCAACAGCATGGCCATGACAGAGTGACAGAATGAAGCTAGATAGCATCTAAAACATCCAATAATTGACCCTGACACTATAGGGGACGGCATGCAGAGGCAGCGGCAGCAGGCTAGAGAGTGTCATGGCGACATACCCTAAATGGACTCAGGTTTCAAACCAATGGGTGGCAGAGAGGAACCAAAGGAGGTGAGCAAGAAGCGCTCAAATAATATCGCTCCTCATCGTCTGACACCTCTTTAGACACTTCTTCCACTACGTCAAGAAGGTCATCATCACCCACAGACTGCGACTGGTGGAAAACCTGGGCATCGGAAAATTGCTCAGCAGCAACCGGACAAGTGGTTTGTGAGTGTGGGAAGGGTCCAGAAAACAGTTCCTCAGAGTATGCCGGTTCAAATGGCAAATTTTCCTGGGAGGGGGCAGACGATGAGGAGACACGGTTGTCAGACAGTGGGGAAGTTGTTGTCAGTCGACCGAGCATCAAGCTCGGACGAGCATGTTCGCTCATCTCTAGTCCTAATCTATAAATGTAATATCACAACTGGGTACTGTGATGTTATTAAAGGGGCTTTGTGATGTCATTATGGCCATTGTTTGGTAACTTTCAGATGAGTTTGTCTTTTGCTGCATATTTAAGACCCATTATAAATTGTTAATTCCGGAGTCCACCAACGGATTTCCTCCTATTTTGGTGGGCCAATGTGACCTTGGATTTATCCACATTCCATCAACACATTGCAGATTCAGGTGAAGAATTAAACTTTGCAATGTCCTGCTATAGAAAAATGTGGCAGAAAACCATAACAGAAACCAGCTGTAAATTCCACACCATAAAATATTTAGAACTTTAATAAGAGGTATATTCCAAAAAATATACCATATTCTTCTATTGTCTTACAGATCAAAACAATACTGCAAATCGTCCAGTACAGGTAAATGACCATTTTTTTTGCACAATAATTAGATTAATTCATCTAAAAAATAATTAGATGCATTAAAATTTGGACCATAATGTGGCATAAAACCAATGCAGTAAAAGAGTCACACACATTCTTTTGTATCTTCTGATCGAACCTTCATTCTCAAATCCATTGCAGGTAATGTATCATGTCTGTCTGTCCCAGTCACACTAAAGAGAATTTATTTTCATTTCATATGAAGCCCTTAGCAAAATGAATCTCGCAGTAATTGTCGCCTGTTAAATGCTGTGTGGAGGAAAGTTTTTCGTACCCTGTGCACAGCAATAAGAGCTGAATATTAAGTCACATCTGTACATTTGCAGATATTTATTCCGAAACAATTGTGTTCATGGTTTTCATATCAATCCACTCCAATAGTGAAGGTGCCACCCCCTATCTGCCGAAGCGCCAGGTGGGCCCAATTAACAAAGGAGAGGTCAAGAAAGTACCATCTGTAGAACGCACATGGAAACCGTTCCAGTGACAGATTCGGCAGAAGATAGTTCACATTTTTTTAATCCTATTTCCTTCTGTTATGTATAGAAATAATAGATTCGGTGACAGATCAGATAATTCTGTTTTTCTAACTGAATCAAACACAATAAGCTGTTAAAAACAATTGCACAGATGAATTCCTACAGAATTGCACTTTTGTTGCCTCCTACAGAGAAAAGCTATTTTGGAAATGGTACATATTATTTTAATTTCTGCATATAAATCAGCACATACAGTCATCAACATAAGACAATACTTTGGGTTTTCTCATAGAAAATAAAAAATAAACTAGAATTAAAGTGTTCAAAGTGTGTTTTACAATATCTTTCAATGGTGATGTGTTTATTTGACACACAGGGCACACTTGTAGTGTGTTTATTTTACACAGCAGGCACTGTTGCAGCAGGGGCGCCTTGTTTTTATTTTAACTCTCTATGGACATAGCCAGATTAAGCCAGATGGAGGCATCCACTGAATGTAGTTCAGACAGTTTGACATTACTATTCTAAATTATCATTAATATTTTAAACTTTCTTCTACTTACATGTTAGCTGCTGGCCTAGCTGGCACAGTGGCAGTTATACTGACTACTAGGCCTAGTCACCATACAATTCCCATGCCCCAATGCTTCCGTTAAGCATATTATCTGCCCTCCTCTCATAGATATGGCCAAGTGATTTGTGAGTAAGTAAACCCAACAACTATTGGCTAGGCCTTGGCTGGCCACCAGGTGTCAATCTGCATGCAGAACAGCTCCTTAAAAGCACACTGCATTGCAATGCAATTGAGTAAGAGTGGGCTGGGATGCTATCGCTGACATATCCAGTAAGGCCTCTTCCAAACTAGCGTTGCGTTTCACGTCAGGGTGCAATGCGTGAAAAACTGACGTCTTTGGCTGCGTTTTTGTTCCATTTTTCCTTGGAGTAATTAGCGTTTTTGCGTTTTTCACACGCGTGTTGTTAGCGTTTTTTTGCGTTTTCGGCGCATTTTTCACGCGCGATTCAATGGGAGACTCGAGCATTTTTCAAAGGGACCATGGTTTGGGATTAAAATGTGTTATTTAATTGAAAAATAATGTCTTCTGATAATTTGCAAACATCTGCGATCTATTCTTCACTGTTCCGCGCGTATATTATCTCCCGACAATTTAGCAGATGTGAAGAACAGTGAAGAATAGAATAAAAACATTGAACACAGTGAACACAGGATCATTTAAGAGAAAAACACAGTGCAGAACACAGTGCAGAATAGATTACAGATGTTCGGCACATCTGCTTACTTGTCGGGAGATACGCGCGGAACGGCGCGAACAAAATAGCATGTGAAGAACAATATATATGTGTGTGAAGAACACATTGCAGATGTTTAAATACATCTGCAATGTGTTCTTCACACATATATATTGTTCTTCACATGCTATTTTGGGCGCACCGTTCCGTGCGCATCTGATTGCAATGATTGCGAGTGCAATGCGTTCTTGATGCATCTCCATAGACCTGAATGGGGCGTGAAAAACGCGCGTGACACGCAAAAATAGAGCATGCTGCGATTTTGACGCGCGTGAAAACGAACGCAAGCACGCGCATTAAAAACAACGCTAATGGAGAAAGACCCATTGAATACAATGGGACAGAGTGCAATGCGAGTTCTGCGCGTCAAATGCATGCGCAGAACTCGCGCGTGAAAAACGCCAGTGTAGAAGGGGCTTAAGTATGTGCCACACCTTGGAGCCAGACACATATGTGCCACAGTGCTTTGTATCACTTCTAACTGTAAGCTGTCTGTGGAACCCTGCTGGTGCAGGCCCAGGGCCTCATGCTCTTGGAGCCCTCCCTATGATCTGGCATCAAAGATTCTTAGGAACTTGATATTGCAATGCACATAGTTTCGGAATTAGTGAATAAGATTTGATTTGCTGAACCTTTCCAGAAATTTTCAAAAGATTTGGTTCTGGTCCAGTCCAATGATGCTTCAACACCCTCAAGCCCTCAAAAACTCAGAAAGAAGATTGCAGAAAATGAATGAAACGGAAGTTTTAACAAACACTAACACAAACTCTAAACCTAACCCTAATGAAAAAATAGTATAAAATGAAAAAGTTAGGAACTTTTTTAACCCCTTCCCGCTCTGCGTCCGATATATTGGACCCTGAGTGCAGTGACTTAGTGCTCAGCATCCGATATATCGGACGCAGAGCCGATGCCGGTTCAGCTGAAGATCTGAGTTGAACCGGCATCGGAAAACACGGGGTGCCGGCTGTGACTAATAGCCGGCACCCCAGTGTAACACCCGCGAGCAAGCAGATGATTGCTTGTTCATGTCCCATGGTGGAAGAAGTGGAAAAGTAAAAAAAAAAAGTTATTCACTAAAAAATACAGAAAGAAATCAATAAAAATGCCCAAAAGCCCCAAAACATATAAAGATACATTTAACGCAAAAAAGTCTAAATCATAACACAAACCCCGCATATATAGTATCACCGCATCCGTAACAACCCTTAGAATAACAGTAAATAATTATTGAACCCGCACGATAAATGCCATAATAAAAAAACTGTTATAAACCCTCCAAAAATTATGATTTTTACCTATTCAATCCCCCCAAAAATGCTATAAAAAGTGATAAAAAAAAGGTACTCCAGAATGATACTGATGTTCCGCAAAAAACAAGCTATCAACCAGCTCCGTAGCCAAAAAAAGTAACAATGTTATGCCACTTGGAAAACGGCAATACAAAAATGATAGATTTTTCCCCAAATTAGGGTTTTATTTGACAAATTTAGTAAAACATAAGAAAAAATATTCATGTCTAGTATCCCTCATATCAACCCGTAAAATAAAGATAACATGATTATTAGGCTAAACGGTGAACACCAAAAAAAAAAAAAAAGTCAAAAATCCAGTACAGAATTGATGCTTTTCTACTTCTGCCCTCAAAAAAAAGTTCCTAAATTTTCAACAATAGGGGATACCAACCCCAAAATGGTAACACTGGAAAAAGCATCTTATCCTGCAAAAAAAAATGGCCACAATAATGAAAAAACTAAAATTTTATAGCCTTCAAAAGGAGTCAACGAGAAAACTAAAATCCTGGCAGCTACAGGGCGCTCATTCCCTTCTGCGCCTCGCTGTGTGCCCATAAAACAAGTAACGGCCACATGCAGGGGGTCTCTGTACTCAGGAGAAATTATAGAATAAATTGTATGGTGGGTTTTCTCTTTATCTTTTGTAAATGTAAACAGGTATTTCCTGGTTGCAGAGTGTCCGTAGGGTGTTGAAGAATATTGTGCCATGCTCAAATATGCATAGGAAGCATGGGTAGGTCTTTAAAAAGGACTGAGCTGAGGCCAAGATCCCACTGTAACATCAAAGAGTGCACTCTTTTTACACCGACATCAGATGATTCCATAGATTATGAAAGAACCTGTTCTGTTGAACGCGGATACATTTAGAATCCCCCCAAAAGAGTGAAGAGGGTGTCGGCAGTAATTCTGCATTAAAGTCATTGATCATTTTGCCCTTCATTTCGTCCATCAATGTCTGCTTTCAATCGGTCAATAATCCATCAGTATTGCTAAAGCCCAAAACAAACATGAGTAGTAAATAGGATATTTGCATTTCCTCTGTGTTCTGTATCCACACCTGTTTTTCGCTATCAATCCTGAGGTTTTTCATTCCTCAGATGCAATGAAGGGGAAAACAAAACATAGTGTCAACGTCATAAAGTGGTGGAGGGTGAAAACAGCATTATGGAAATCACAGGGTGTTCCAGGGAGACAGCGGTCAGTTGGCAGCAGCATGAGTAGGCCGCAGAGTGGCACAATGACAAATTATGGGGTTGGCAGAAACATGGTAGCCACAGAGTGGCACAATGACAAAGTGTGGAGGTGACAGCAACCTGGTAGGCCACAGTGTGGCACAATGACAAAGTGTGGAGATGGCAGCAGCAGCATGAGTTCAGAGAGTGGCACAATGACAAATTCTTTAGGTGGCAGAAACATGGTAGGCCACAGAGGAGTGTCACAATGACAGAGTGTAGAGGTGGCTGCAGAAGCAGGAGGCCAAAGAGTGGCACAATAACAGAGTGTGAAGGTGGCAGCAACATGGTAAGCCACAGAGTGGCACAATGACAAAGTGTGGATATGGCAACAGCAGCATGTTAGGCCACAGAGTGGCACAATGACAAAGTGTGGAGATGGCAACAGCAGCATGGCAGGCCACAGAGTGACAAAGTGTGGAGATGGGAGCAGCAGCATGAGGTCAGAGAGTGGCACGATGACAAATTCTTTAGGTAGTAGCAACATGGTAGGCCTCAGAGTGGCACAATGACAAAGTGTGGAGGTGGCAGCAACATGGTAGGCCACAGAGTAACACAATGACAAAGTGTGGAGATGGGAGGAGCAGTATGAGGTAAGAGAGTGGCACGATGACAAATTCTTTAGGTGGCAGCAACAGGTTAGGCCACAGTGTGGCACAATGATGAAGTTTGAAATGAATCTGAAGTTTCAAATAAATTTAAAGTTTGAAACAAATTCAAAGTTTGAAATGAATTTGAAGTTGAAATGTATAATTTAAATTAGAATTTGAATATGTGAGATTCCATATGAATAATACATTACAATTTACCTGAAATATTATGTCTTTGCCAAAAAAAAGAACTGCAAAGGCGGCACCAGCAGCAGCAGCAGCAGCATGAGGTCAGAGAGTGGCACGATGATAAATTCTTTAGCTGGCAGCAACATGCGAGGCCACAATTACCAAATTTGAAATGAATTTGAAGTTGAAATCTTTAATTTAAATTTGAATTTGAAGATTATAAATGCCACATGCATCCTTCATTAAAATTTCCCTGAAAATATTATGTCTTTGCCAAAAAAGAACCGCAGAGGTGGCAGCAGCAGCATGAGGTTGGAAAGTGACACAATGACAAATTCTTCAGCAAGTAGCAACATAGTGGGCCACAGAGTAGCACAATGACTGAGTGCGGAGGTGGCAGCAGCATGGTAACCCTCATAGTTTCACAATGACAGAGTGTGGAGGTGGTGGCAGCAGCAGGAGGTCACAGAGTGGCACAATGACAAATTCTTTAAGTGGCAGCAACATTTTAGGCCAAAGAGTGGCACAATGACAGAGTGTAGGTGGTGGCAAAAATGGTAGGCCACAGAGTGGCACAATGACAGTGTGGAGGTTGCGGCAACATAGAAGACCACAGAGTGGCATAATGACAGAGTGTGGAGGTGGCAACAATAGCAGCAGGAGGGGGTCAGAGAGGGGCACAATGACAAGTTCTTTAGCTGGCAGCAACATGGTAGGCCACAGAGTGGCACAATGATATATTGTGGAGGAGGGTGACAAATCCAGTCACTGGTAAAGATGGTGGGAGGCATTTAGAGCAACTAGCAGCAGATGTGTGGCATCATAGTAGCATCAGAATAGTGGCTGAGGCAGGTAGTTTGAATCTAGACTAGAGATGGGCGAATTTGTTAGCAGTAATTTTGCATTGACGTCATTGATTATTTTTCCCTTCTTTTCACGTGTCAGTGTCCTCTTTCAATCGGTCAATAATCCATCATTATTGCTAAAGCCAAAAACAAACAGGAGTTGATCCAGAATATGATCCAGAGATGAGCAGCAAATGGGATACTTGCATGTCCTGTGTGTTCTGTATCCACTCCTGCTTTTGGCTATCAATCCTGAAGCTTTTCATCCTTCTGACAGATGAAATGAAGGGGAAAACCAAACACTGGCAATGTCATAGAGTGGTGGAGGGTGAAAACAGCATTATGGAAATCACAGGGTGTTCCAGGGAGACAGCGGTCAGTTGGCAGCAGCATGAGTAGGCTGCAGAGTGGCACAATGACAAATTTTGGAGGTGGCGGAAACATGGTAGGCACAATGATAAGAGAGTGGAGGTGGTGGCAGCAGCATCAGCTGCAGCAACAGGAGGCCACAGGTGGCAGCAACATGGAAAGCCACAGAGTGGTCCAATGACAGAGTGTGGAGGTGGCGGCAGCAGAAGCATCAGCAGTGGCAACAGGAGGCCACTGTATACTACCACGGTGCTTCTGGGTCATCTGCCTTGTCTTCTACCTCCTCTCAATGCTTCTGCTACTCCTCTCTTGTCACCTGAGTAGAAAAATCACTAATTTTACCAGACTCTGCTTGTGCTCCAATGTCCTCCTCCTCTTCCTCCTTCAGTTCAGCACCAACTGGACTCCTTTGGCCATGATATGTAGTCACCACTTCTCCAGTTCCCTGACCAGACAGATTTTGCAGCATCAGTTCCAGAAGATGAAGCAGTTGAATGACATTATTCATCCCACAGTCCTGGCGACTGACAAGTAACGTGGCCTCTTCAAAGGGCCTGAGCAAACGGCAGGTGTCACGCATGAGCTGCCAGTGGCTGAAATCAAAGTTACACATGGGAGTATCCTGTCTTTTGCCCAGGAAAATTAGGTGTAGAACTGCGTGACACCGCTGTGCCCTGCACATGTGATATGATGGAGCATCACCTAAACTTGTGGAAGCTGAGGTGGTGGTGGAGAAGGAGGAGGCGGATACTATCACAGGAGCAGCAGTTTGACAACGTGGAGGAGAAGACGGCATCTCCTGTTCAAGTCTTTGTTGTGGCTGGGCAGGAAGCACATTCACCCAGTGAGCCGTAAAAGACATGTACTGGCCCTGACCATAGTTACAGCTCCACACTTCCACGCTGCTGTGCACCTCGGAAGGAACCAATAAGCTCAAGGAGGCCCACCTTCTGTTCAAAATATATGTGAAGGGCTGGTACTGCCTTTTTGGAAAAGAAATTTAAGCTTGGAACTCTCCACCTCAGTTTGGCACAAGCCATTAGTTCTCTGAAGGTTGCAGAGTCCACAACTTGGAAAGGTGGGGAATGCAATACCAATAACTTGGACAGGAAGACTGTTAGCTTCTGCACCTTAGGATGGCTGGACGCATACAGTTGTCTCTTTGTAATCACCTTTTTTTATGACTGCTGGTGCCATGCGTAGTGAGGAGCAGGAGCATCTGGACCAGGAGATGATGTAAAAAACAAACAGCTCTCTTTGGCAGACGTGCAGGAGACTTGACTGGCTGAAATGGAATGTTTGCCGTTAGGTGCTGCTCCTGTTGCTGTGACAGCAGGATGGATTATAGGACCGGCCCTTAAATTGTTTTGGGTTATACTAGAAAGGGACTGTACCACTCACCTAATTAAATCTGTATGGTGAAGCAAGATGAGTATTATAAAACTTAACATTTATTCAAATGATGCTCGAACGAGCATCAAGCTCGGACGAGTATGTTCGCTCATCTCTACTCTGCAGTTTAAGTGTCATATTTTCCTGGATTAGATCTAGATTATAGTATGCAATACATTTCTAACCCTGACAAAGTAAAGTTTTAAAAAAAGTGTTTGGTTGTAAGAACATGGGAGACAGATACTAATTGCTTGTTTGAATGATGCTGCTAGGTCAATATTTTCTAATTATTTATAACCTGATGTAGCTATACATGCTTCTCAAGCTTTTTGTCTTTCCTTTAAATTACAGTACATTTAACACTTTACAATGTAACCCTTTACTGCCAGGCATTTCTGGAAATGTAGTTGTTCTATTGGCGAGATCAATTTTTACAATTTTGATGTATACAAAAAAAACATAAGAATAAAAAATTATGCTAAACCCTAACAAACCATGTATATTATGAAAGCAGACACCTGTCCCATATTCAAAATTACATTAAGGAGTTTATAGAGAGAGACACCATCATGCAATGTTGATTCAAAGCGTAAAATTTTATTTAAAAAATGAAGAAAAAATGTACTTTGATGGCAGCCTTAGGTTAGGCCTAAGAAACTAGCCTAAGGCCCCTTGGTGTCCCTCCAATGCAGTGCACACATTTTGGTCCCCATATTTAATAACATTCACTTTCTATATTTACTACGATACAAATCATTGTGTGCAGGTCTGGCTTATTCTTCTGTAGGTTTATATAGTCTGTTTTTTTTTTTACTAGAATTCACCCTTACATTTCTAAACTTGGACTTGCCCTTTATCAACTCTTGATGTTCTGTGACATTCATGGAATTACGGTAATTGCAGAAATTAATTTCCATATATAGAATGTTTATAAGCATTTGGGATGACTTGCAGATGTAACTTTAGTACAATTCATCTGTTGCTGCAGCGTAGATCTTTAGTCAAGAAATATATTTTTTATAACTTTAAACTCTCCCCTTAATGTGACCGCTATTCCATCCAATTATAACTATAGGTACACTATAAAATCTATTTTAAGCATGTGATGATCACACATACACATGACTCAATAAAGGAAAAACCTATGTAATACTATACCGCAGTGACCTCTAATGACCCAAGTGATGATCAATAGTCAGAAAAATCTCATAGAAAACCTGTAAATGAAAATTCACACAATATTAGAAAATGATACAATTTTCCATTAGACAAAGAATAAACCTTCTTTCAGGAGTCAGAAAACCACTTAAAATGACCTTTCATTGTACATTAACTTTTGTCATTAATACTGTATGAATATTTTTATGGAAAGAAACTTTTCCTTGCTTTGTATAAATTGTGTTCTATCCATTTGAGGATTTAATGATGGATAACACAACTGTACAGGAAGGGAAACTGCAAACATAAAATAATGAAGCATTGTATTTTTCAGGAGGTCCATGACTTCTGACATATTGGTTCCCCTTTATGCGTTGTGAGACTGATTGGTTCATTATGTTGTATTTATGAGTCAGACCTTTAGCCTTTCTCATAAATGAATTAACTGTCGAGTAACAATCTAAACACATAGATAATCAGATACTATATCTTATTCTTCAGGTTTGTTTAGTGAAGGTCATATTTCTATGCAAATTTTAAAGAAGCACTCGCTCTTGAATATAGCCTCAAATTAACATATTCATGTTAGTTGCATGCAATGAATTCATGGTAGTGTATACTGGAAACAATGGGGGTCATTTATGATACAGGTCTACAAAAAAAAAATTCAAGAGCTGTTTTGGTTATTCCACTTTATCTTGATGTTTTTTGGTGCGCTGAATCCAAAACTGACTTCCATTTTGTCATAGGACATCATGTTTTCTGACAATTAAAGTAACTATGTTAAAAGGCAATACCGCAAAATAAATTATAATAAAAAGGTATAAAATTAACTTTTGTTACAAATTTTCAAGAAAATCTTCTTTGAACTGAAAGGAGGTCACTAAAAGTCACTAAAATCATTTTTTTTTCCTTGTGAGACTCCTTTTTGTACATTTATGCTTGTTAGTACCATCTGGAATGTCTCTAAAAATATCCAACAGTAGTATGCCATCATTTTCCCTGGTAGTAGTATCCATGTTTCCTGGTATCTTCTTTCCATTTCATTAATGTCCTGGTGGAATTGTTCAGTTTGCTCTTTACTCACAGCTCCCAAATTTTCAGGAAAGTAGTCAAAGTGGGAATGGAGGACATGGACTTTCAAACTCATCAGGCAACCAAAAGCTTGAAATGCTTTCAGCATTCATTCGACAATCTTAGTCAGAATTCATGATTCTTCTTGATGATCCGTCATGTTATTGACAAAATCTTTATCAGCTATAAGCCTTCTAATGTCTGATCGCTGCAATAAACCAACTTAACTTACTTGGCAAAGTAAGGAATCAACTCCACTTCACGATTTCTGAACCATGAAAATATACTCCTGCTAACAATATATTCCTGCTTTTGAGCCTTGATCCAAAGAACTCAGTAGGAAGATTCAAGTCTTTTACTAAATCATTTTTCTCCTCCTGGAACTTTTGCCTAAAATCAACTTCAAAGTCAAAACTTGATTTGTCATCTTGTTTAGGTATGTTTTCACCTTCATTGGAGTTAGGTATCTTTTCCAAAGTAGCAGCGACCTAGGATACTGGTACATCTATGCCATGGAGGACGGGACAAATTGCTGAGTGAATTGGGGTATGAAACAAAATACTTCCATTTGGAATTATTCCTTTTCACATTGCATGAGCGAAAGTAACAGTTGTCACAATGGTCGTAACATAGGAATCCTATTACATAAATCTTTTTTCTTACCCATAAACCCATTTTGCAGGTACTCAACAGACCGTTTGCACACTTTATGAGTTGCCCATACTTTATTTTGATCTCCAAGTTTTAGTCTAAAGTATGCGAAGTATACCTATAGCACATATTACTGTATTCCTATAGGTTTGTAGCAAAACCTGATGTATAGGATTTTTTTTTTATTTTCAACTCACTAAAATACATGTAAATTACATGAAAATAATCAAACAGCTTTTTAGTCACAGACCTTTGTTACTTGTGTCGTAGACCTCTGTTTGGCCCACAAACGGTGTTCTCTAATAGACTAACTTTTTATTGTGTCGGATAGGCTTAATAAATTGGCACATGTCTGAAATCACTCCACATTCATGAAGGAGAAATAGAACTTTGTAGATTTGCTTTTTGTTGTTCTATGTGGCACATTTACTAAGACTAGTGCAAGCTGCACTATATGCAGTTTGCCTGTGTAGCGTGCAGGGGACACCTGATTTATTCTTCATGAATCTGGTGCCCTCTGCATTTCGTTTTGGTGCACCTTTTACATTGGTGTGCGTCACATTTCTGTCGAACTTAGCATGTTAAATGTGGCACATGGTTTGACTGACCGCCCCCTTTAGTTAAGAAATTTATGTGCATGGTGCCTAGTGCAGCTGCGACACAATAGAGTCGGTTGCGACACATTTGTGTTGCAGACACTTCTTAAATACGTGTGCAAGCAGTTGGCACTGAAAAGAAGGTGCAAAGTACAACAGAAAACTGGTGCACGGCCCTTAGTAAATGTGAACCTATGTATACAACACAAATTACATAATAAAAAATGTTGGAGAAACTAGAGCAGGAAAAGTGTTGGGATTCAGAAGTTGTGGCCAAATTGAGCAAAAATTGGCTTAAGAACAGAACAGAAGCAAATAATAAATAAGGCACACAATGTACAGCGCCCCCCCCCAAAAGAAAACAACAATTTTTACTTAATTAATGTTATTGTCCTATACAGATTCATTTATCTAAAAAAAAATATATAAATATAACTTGTCCTCCATATTCAACATGAATTCCACACAACATTTTTAAGCCAAAAACTAGTAGTAGCATGGAAAAAATGCTAAACTATGTATTTTACTTTTTTCCTGTGGGTCACTCTGACATCGAAATAATGATTCAAAACTACAGACCAGAATTGTGTTCTTTAAAAATTGCCTTAATGTGAAGCTTTGTTGTTTGCAATGTTAAATCATTTTAAGTCTAACATCAAAATCAAACATGTGAATCAGGAACACTTACTCAACGTATCAACTTATATTGTTGCTGTATGTCCTTTGTTCTAAAATCAACTTAAAATTATGCTAATTAGCTAGAAAGGCTCTGGGGGGAATTACCAAAGCCCCTTCATGCTATAGCTTCACATGCTGTTGTACTGTCTCATACTCCCTCCCTGCTCTCCCAGCACTTCCCCCTCTCTCTATCTTCTGTTGTCTCACTGCAGCTGGGTAAGTTTCCTACGCAGTGGGAGAGGGAAGTGGTCCTTTCACACTGTAATAGCCTCCGAAACTACAGCATGGAAGGGCTCTGGTAAAGCCCCCTGAGCCTTTCTGGCTCATTAGCATAAGTTATAGGAAGGAGGTGAAGGATAACAAAAATAATATGATTACCACAGTAACATTGCCTGGATCTATGAGTAAGAGCTCCAGGTTTATCCGCAGGAACAGTCTCTTTCCTGCATTTTGGGTGTGTGTTCTTTATGAAAGTGGAAATGAATGAGTTAAATGTGAGAAACTGAAGGAAGATAATGGGGCTCATTTACAAAGGGGCGAATCGCCAGGTTTCCCTAATATTACCGATTTGCGCCATTTTTCCCTGAATTGCCCCATGTAATTTTGGCACACGTGATCGGATTGTGTAGCATCGGCGCCGGCTTGCACGCGACGGAAATCGGGGGGCGTGGCAGTTGGAAAACAAGACGGATTCGGAAAAAATGCAGTATTTAAAAAAGAATTTGTGTCGCTTGACACGCACTTACACTTGCATCAAAGAGAAGAAGGTGAACTCAGGCAGACCTCAGTGCAGCAGCGACACCTGGTGGACATCGGGCGCACAACATTAGTGAATCACAGCAGAACACGAATCTTTGTTTGAAAACGCGCCACTGGATTGCGACTGGACCAGGTAAGTAAATGAGCCCCAATGTATAAAGTAACACATGAGAAACATTTTTATCTGTAACTGTAGTGCCGCTTTCCTGACAAATAGAGCAAAGCTGTCTTTGGACCATCTGCCCTCACATTATAATAAGATGTCACTGCCTGTGAGGTTCCATTATATACAGCAATGCAAAGTTTTTAAGTACATGCTTTATTTATTGCTCACATAATAAAATTATACATTCTTAGAGAGATATAATAAACGTGTAGATAAATATAAAAAACATTCACAAATATATGTTGGTACTAGATCAATCTTTCTTTAATTTTAATACAATTCATAATTATCCAATATAATTGTAGATTACAAAATGTAATTTATTTTAATCATGCTGTATTAAAACTGCAGTAACTTACAATTAAGTTATCATAATCTGTAGAAAAACAAAGTCTAAAAGCACACTATAATTATGATCATCATTTTCTACATTTTTGTAATAAATTGTATGCATACACATTCCACCTGTTTCTTTTCATTTTAAACTTGTTTTCTTGACATTTTCTGAATGTAGCAAATAGGTCATAAAATCATAGGGATGTCTGCAGATAGTGACCAAATAAACTATTACTAATATGCTGTCAGACAGATTAGCACCTTTCAGATCATGTTTTCTTCCATGGCCTAGTTTAGTAGCATCATCCAAAACAATCATCTTTGAAGTGAGATGTAAATTGGTTGTATAATGTGATGCAGACGGAAAGGTTAGCACTGAAGTCAAGCTCTCCCCATTGCAGAATATTTTCTCTGCTGTGATTAACATCATTCACCAGACTTTAGGAGAAATACAGTAGTTAGTGGTGTCCCTGGACACAGAACCATTGCTAAAAGGGAACCTGTCATCAGCAATTTGCCTAATAAACCACTACCAGAATATTGTTAAGTAGCGTAAAACCTTCTAGTTTTCGTTTCTGTTATTGCCCAGTGTGATGGCATCGCCCAGAAAATTAGCTCTGATTAACACTGAAGTCAAGGTGGGGAGCTCTGAACGCCTCCTATTCTGTAATTGACATCATACATCGGACTTCAAAAGATCTGGTTAGTGATGTCTCTGGATGCAGCACCATCAAATACAGTGAATCTTCCTTCTGAGGAAGAGAGAGCATGACTTCAGTGTTAAAATATCTGCCTCCTTGACTTTATACAACCAGTTTACATTTCACTTCAAAGTTGATTTTCTGGATGAGACCACCACACTGGGTCAAGAAAGAAACATGATCTGGAAGGTGTTTAGCAGCTTGGCAACATACTGATTGTGGTTTATTAGGTCAATTTCTGCTGACATCTTCCCTTTAAAGTGAAGAAAGCATTCTGTGGTGAGAAGAGCTTGACTTCAGCGCTGAACTCACCAACTCATTGACATAGTTGGAAAGATTTTCTTGATGATATTAAAATGTAGGCCCCCAAAGGAAACATGATCTGATAGCTTCTTTATATTATACTGGTAATGGTTTATTAGGTAATTTTCTGAACCTGCAGACAGGTTCCCCTTAAGAGTAATGTAAAGATTTTAAGGCTGAGTTCAAATCTATTAGATTTATGCTGTTGCCGGAATCAATGGATTACATTTTAATGCAACAAATTCAACCACCTGGTGCCTATAGTGGGAGTAGTTGGAAGGGGGGTCAAATCGATTGGCGCACTCTGAGAGGGTGGTGAAATTATTTTTATTGATAGTCTACAAGTCACAACGCGTTTCGGGGCACAAGGACCCCTTTATCAAGTGGATAGGACTGGTGGTGAACAAAGATAAAGAGAGGGTAGATACGATATAAATGATAGTACAACAGTGTAAAACATAAGTTGAGGAACAGTAATTATGAGGTTTTCAGATGATAAAATATTGTAGACTTATAAAGTTTGTAAAATTATAGTGATGATGGTGATGACTCTAAAAGATATGTAACTCTGAAAGAGAACTATCTCTAAAACATACATATGAAATTGAATGGTTCATGTCAGACATTGATTTCATAGGTAACAAATTGCTATGCATCACTTTTAAATGAAATATATTAAAAATTAAATGAATAAATAAATTTCATTGAGAGCAACAGTCAAATAGGCAAATAAATGCATGAATAAATAAGTAATTAAGTGAATAAATAGAAAAATAAATAAATACATATATAAATTTACATATATAAAAATACAGTTAAAACAGTAGTTAAAACAATAATTAAATCGATAGCCAGAGTGAGAGCAAGGATCACTCGGTGATTATCTGTAGTGCTCAGTGGATATCAAAGGGTTATTACCTGATGCCACAGCAAGTCAAAGATCTCTGAGGGCATTGGGGTATGTGTGTCTGCGCCCGGTTTTTATCATCAAGTGATGGGGAGCGGCTCGCGCCTGAATTTTGTGTTGCGCATGGGCAGTGGAGTCGTGTACACCGAAAAAATGTCGGATCCACAGCGGGCGACATGTATGTGTTCGGTGTTACGCGTGCGTGGTAGGTAGAGAGGTTTTTTCATATGCGCATGCGCACTAGAAGGACGGAGTTCCGTGTGGAGTACCAACGGCATCAGTGGATGGAGACGAGGTATTGGCTAACAGCTGATCGGGGTCATTGTGGTTGATCAGTTGGAGAGTGTAGGTTGTCTATATGGAATATGTAAGATGTAGGATGGGAGGATATCGGAGGGGTATGGGATGGAGATATTATTAGTAGGAAAATTGGGGAGTGTGTAGAAGCTCAAAAAGGAGGATTGGATAATTGTGGGGTATTGAGGTTGAGAGAAGAACTGAATGGCAAGATTATTGAAAATTGTTTTCTAATGTTTCGTTTAAACCATTGGGGACCAGGCAATTCAGCCTGTAAATCCAGTACATTTCCCTTTGGCAAAGTTTGGTGTATCTATCATTGCCTACAGGGATTTGTTCGATGGGGATGATAGAAAATCCGGAGAAATCGTTTTGGTGGAAGATATGGCTGTGTTTAGACACACTATGTTTCATAAAACCGTTTGTAACATTGCTACGGTGTTTGTTTAATCTGGTATTGAGCTGTTGGATGGTACGGCCGATGTATTGGAGTCCGCAGGGGCATTCAAGTAAATAAATCACATACGAAGATGTGCAGTTTAAGAAAGATTTGATGTGAAAAACTTCTTTGGTTGTATTGCTACTAAATTGTTTGGTTCTGTGAAACATTGCCAAAACCAGGTCTCAGCAGGGGTTCACCAACTACTAGCTTAACTACCACCCGTTATGCGCAAGGCATATGAATGCTACGCACCCAATCGTGCCAACACGGGCCCGTCACCTCGGCAGTGCACACCCTTGCTCTCCCCTGTGTAAGCTGACTAGCTCAGCCCCTGCCGACCCGAAACAAAAACCCATCTCCGACTCAACGATCTCCACAGATCACAGTGTTCGCTCTCCATCACCCGACTCGGAGGGAAAACGCAAATATAGTGCAACCCACCGCAAGCCTCATTTCTTAATGTGGCAATCTCCAGATTGCGAGCCTTGGAGATGATGCCACTATAGGCTAAGTAGACCGAGGCCTTTCGCCAACCCTCATGGCGGCGGCCGCCCTCGGTATTCGGTCCCCAGCGACCATACTGTTCCCGATGTGCCGTCCCGCCCCTGCACCAGGCAGTGTTCAGACAACTAATCCGTGCCCTGGCAACGCCGTTTATGACAAGGTCCCACCGGACCACGGGACACAGTGGACGAGTGCTGCCGGGGCAGGGCCACCATATACGCTGACGGCACATTGGGTTATTGGTGGCGGCTGGGACCGAGTCTGACCCTGGGGATGCCTCAGATACTGCCGACGCGAGGATTGCGGTGCCTACTTCGGTCAGGTTGTTGTTAAGGGTCCGAATATGCACTCTCCTCCTCCCACCCCTTCCTTCACCTTCATCCTCCGAACTACCATCCGTGCTGCACGGCGCCCATTTTTCAGTCGGGAGCTCTAGGCACAGCAGCATGCCGTGCTAAGCGACAGCAGGCGGGGATAAACTGCGAGCTAGGCGACACAAGGCACACGCAAGAGCTTATTACAGGGCATCACGGCGCAGCAGACTGAATCTGTGGCTGGCACCGCTGAACCTCAAAGCGGGAATGGTTGTTGGTGACAACGGCCGAAACCTGGTGGCGGCTCTGCAACTCGGGCAGACTGACACATGTGCCATTGCCTGGCCCATGTGTTTAATCGATTATGTTCACGTTCATCAAGGACATACCCCAATCGGTGATGTGCTTCACGAAGTGCGCCGCATCTGTGCGCATTCAGGAAAGTCCAGCCCAGATGCGCCACGCTAAGGGCAGCGCAGCGCCGCCTCCAACTGCCCGATCACCGATGTTGTGCGACGTGCCACAGAGGTGGAATTCAACACGACCCCATGTTATCCAGGGAGTGTACCAGCAGCGCAGAGGATTGTAGACTGCAGATGTCAACTCCACCAGAATGGTAAATGTCCGTATAAGACTCCGTCAAGTAAAAATGAGGAGGGACGTGGATCGTCTGAGATCTGTAAGGTGCTGAGTAAATTTGAGGAAGGAGTCAACAAGATGGTCTAGTGGCGATCTGCCGACTCAATCAGCTCTCACCATATCCCGCTTGCTTGGCCATGTTGAAAAACTCTTGGTCAGCATGAGTCGGAAGCTTTGCGCTCGTTCACAGAGACAGGGGAAGAATATCCCTTGGTGATCGCCAAAGCACCCTAGGTCTGTTTCTCAGGCATTTATCGGAGAGGTGGAGTGTGGAGGAGGATGATGGGGAAGAGGAGGAGAATGTTGGCGGTAGACACAAGAGGGGAGCATGCTCAGACCTTCACTGTTCAGCGTGTATGGGCAGAAGAAGAGGAGTTGGAGGAGTTGGAGGAGGAGGGGGAATATGGACCGTCAGGCCAGTGAGGGGAGTGCTCTTACGCGTTGGTAACTGGCGATTATGGCAGATTTCATGCTAGGTGCCTATGCCGTGAACCCACGCGTTCAAAGAATTTTATTCCAAGCACCGATTACTGGTGTTCACTCTCCTGGACTCCAGGTACAGCAAAATCGTCCCACTCTCATCCCTGCAGAGGGAAAGGAGGTGAGAATGCAATGATTAATAACAGCAGGCCCGGGTGCACAAGCTGAAACAGTTATTACATTTGACAGCGGCTACGGCAGATGCGTAGTTCTGCGGGGACAGTAAGAGGGAGAGGAGTAGGGAGCAGGCAGCTTGTCCGAACTGGAAAGGGTACGCTTACAAGGCTTTTGCCAGATATGTCACCCAGCAAGGACACTGTCACTGTCCCAGTCTCGGCAGAGTAGGGCTGATCTTTACGAAAGATGGTGAGGGAGTACGTAGCTGACATCCATCGTCCTACATGCTCACACAGTCCCTAAACTACGGGTTTCAAAGCTGGACATGTGGCACGGAACTGCGCTGTACGGGCCGTGCGCGGTTTTGCCTGCCCTGCCGAGAGCGTCTTGTCCGAGCGGGGTTTTCAGTGCAGCTGGTGGCATCATACACCGAATAAGAGGTACCCCCGCCTGTCGATGACAAGCGCTGTGACAGGCTGAGCTTATAAAATGAATATATAAAGGCGGGGTCTCAGGAATTTTCCATCTCCAACCAGGGTGAAGGAAGTCAAACCGAATAATTGATCCAATCCTCCTCCTCTCCTCATTTGCCTCATTCTTTTGTACGTAAAAGCAGAGGAAAAGGAAAATGGCTATTTTTGGACAGGGCCCACGGCGCTTGCTTATAGTACTGCATGAATTTATTTTCTGGAGGGCCCACCTACCGGTTCTCTGTTTGATGAAAACAATTTTGGGAGGCAACATACAGGCAATCAATCTAATTCATTTTTGGAGGGCCACTACCCGGCCTTCTGTATTAACAATTTTTGGGATGCCACATACAGGGCCTCAATCTATTCCAATTTTTACTGGGAGGGCACCTACCGCCCCTATGGTTTGAACAATTTTGGGATGCACATACAGCACTCAATCTATTCCATTTACTGCAGGGACACTACCGCTCTCTGGTTTGAACAATTTTTGGGACTGCCACATACCAGGCATCAACTATGCCTTACTGGAGGGCCACACCTGCTCCTTGGTTTGATGAAAAATGTGGGACTGCCACATACAGCATCAATCTATTCCATTTACGAGGGCCCACCTAATGCTCCTCTGGTTGAAAAATTTGTGACGGCCACCACGGCACTCACTCTATTCAATTTTAAGGAGGTCCACTACCTGCTCCCTCTGGTTTGAACATTTTGGGGACTGCCACATACAGGCACTCATCTGATCCATTTTAATGCAGGGCCACCTACCTGCTCCTCTGTTTGAACAATTTTGGGAATGCCAAATTACAGGGCATCCAATCTATTCCATTTTATGGAGGCCACCTACCTGCTCCTCTGTTTGAACAATTTTTGGGACGCCCATAACAGGCACTCAATCTATTCCCTTTTACTGCAGGGCCCTACCGGCTCTCTGGTTTTTGAACAATTTTTGGGACTGCACATACAGGCAATCAATTATTCCATTTTTATGCAGGGCCACCTACCTGCTCCTCATGGTTGAACATTTGGGACTGCCACATACAGCATCAATTCTATTCCATTTTATGGGGGCCACCTACCTGTCCTCTGGTTGAAATGTTGGGCTGCACCTACAGGCACTCAATCTATCCATTTTACTGGAGGGCCACCTACCTGCTATCTGGTTTGAAACATTTTGGGACTTGCCACATACAGGCATCAATCTTTCCATTTTACTGGAGGGCCACCTACCTGCTCCTCTGGTTTGAACAATTTTTGGGACTGCCACTACAGGCACTCAATTATTCATGTTACTGGAGGCACCTACCTGCTCCTCTGGTTTTTGAACCAATTTGTGGGATGCCACCATACAGGAATCATCTATTCCATTTTACTGGAGGGCCACCTACATGCTCCTCTGGTTGAAAAACATGTTTGGCTGCAATAAGGCACTCACAATCTATTCCATTTTAGCGGGCCACCCTACCTGCTCTCTGGTTGGAACAATTTTTGGGACTGCCAATAAGAATCCATCATTATTTTATGGAGGGCCAACTACCTGCTTCCTCTGTTTGAAAAAATGTGGGGACGCCACATCCAGGCACTCATCCATCTATTCCATTTTACTGGAGGGCCACCTAACCTGCTCCTCTGTTTTGAAACATTTTTGACATGCACATACCGCACTCAATATATCCATTTTACTGGAGGGCACCATACCCCTGCTCCTCTGGTTTGAAAACAATTTTTGGGACTGAAACATACAGCACTCAATCTATTACATTTAATGCAGGGCCACCTACATGCTCCTCTGGTGTGAAACAAGTTTTGGGGACTGCCACCATAAGGCACTCATCTAGTCCCATTTTATGCAGGGCCCATACTGCTCTCGGTTTGAAACAATTTTGGGCGGCCACATACAGGCACTCAATCTATTACATTTTACTGAGGGCACCTAACTGCTCCTCTGGTTTGATGAAAAATGTTGGGATGCCAATTACAGGCCACTCAATCTTTCATTTTACTGGAGGGCACCTACTGTTCCTCTGGTCGGTTTGAAACTTTTTGGGACTGACCACATACAGACACTTCATCTATTCCATTTACGGGAGGGCCACCACATTGTCCCTCTGGTTTGAACAATTTTTGGGACGCCAAATACAGGGCCATCAATCTATTCCATTTTACTGGAGGGCCACCACTGCTCTCTGAGTTTGAAAAAAGTTTGGACTCCCATACAGGCACTATCCAAATAATCGAAAATTGTTCTCCAAGCAGCCCTCCACACGTTGTCTCCATTTGCTACCTCAAAAGTCGTCCATATATAGCTGCCTCCATACATCGTCCCTTATCAAACGAGGTGGTCAGCAGAAAATTGGGGTTTGTGTTCAGGTATTCCAAGCAAAGTTGTTAACTTTGTCGCACCTGCTGGGTTATCCAAAAAATATACTGGCAAACTTTTCCTTACGGAAATTATTCAGCGCTTCTTGCGCAGTTTGTTACATTCCCTCACCCGGCATATCCTAACTTATAGAACGTAGTACACGTGATCGTATACAAAAGTGTCTTAGAAGTGCTGTTTGGGGAGTAGCTATAGACAGGGGTTGGATTGGCGAAAGCTCGCTGGAGCGGAGCGACAGTCCATGCCAAGATTCCAACTAACATAGTTTTAACTGCCGCACCTTTACTAATACTAGTCACTGCATCATAATGGTCCCCTATCAAACGAGCTGTGTCAGGCAGAATTTGTGGTGTTTTCAGGCTTCCCTAGTTACTTGTCGCCACCCTGCATGTGTAAGACCACAAAAGATACTGGCCAAACTGTAACAGTTTGTCCGATATTATTGAGCGGCTAATTTGTTCACGCTCTTTGGTCCTCATGTCACACCATGCGTTTGAAGCTGAGGTCCAATTAGGGTACATGTACGACCGTGCCACTCTCTGCCTGCTGCCGCTGCCTCTGAATGCCGTCCCTTATAGTTCAGGGCAATTTATTGGAGTTTTAGATTGCTATCAGCTATTCGTCACTGTCATTGGCACATGATGTTGCCCATAATTTTGCATAATGGTGCGATTAAGCAGCTCAGAGGATCCATGCTCCGGCCCCTGCGTTCTGTCCATTTCCGCTGGGTTTGCCACCTTCTGAAGGTTTCCAGGGGTTTGGCCAAGATTCCTGTGCAGAGGTGGTCCCTGAAAAAATGTCGAGTCGCCATTGACTTACAATGGGTTCGTGTATCGAGACGGGCCACTCGGCAGGGAAAAGTTCGTCTCGAATAACGAGCACCCGAGCATTTTAGTGTTCGCTCATCTCTAGTTATAAACTTATGTTTTAAAAGTATGCGTATGACAATGAAATAAAACAGTTTACCCACAGTACACATTTTCTTTATGCGTCTGCAGTCAGAGCTGAGCGGAAGACACAAAATGTCGGGTACTCGTATTCGAGAAAACTTTTGAGTCAATGGAGGACTCGAGCATTTTTCAAGGGGGACAAGGCTCTGCAAGGGAAGCTTGCCAAACCCTGGGAACTCAGATAAGGACTGGCAAACACCACGGAATGGACGGAGGAAACAGCAGGGGGCAGCATGCATGGGAGCCTCTGAGGCTGCTTAATCGCAACCATTATGCCAAAACTATGGACACCCCAAAAGCATGGCCATGAGGTGACAGAATGAAGCTAAAGCATGTAAAACATCCACTAATGCCATGAACACTATAGGGGACGCATTGCAGAGGCAGCTGCAGCAGCTAGCGGACGGCTAGAGAGTGGTCATAGGCGACATTATCTAAATGACTGGCTTTCAAACCAATGGGCGGAGAGAGGAACCAAAGGAGGAGCAAGAGCGTCAAATACATATCGGTACATGATAAAAAGTTTGCCAGTTATTATTGGGATTACACCAGACAGGGTGGCGACCAAAGTTAACATGGAAGCCAGAAAACAACCCAAAATTTCTGCCTTGACAAGATCGTTGTAGAGATGGGGACACATGCTATGGGAGGCTAGGAACTAGTAGTAGATAAAGGTGACTGGCTGCAGTTAAAACTATGTTAGTTGCGATGTGTTGCATGGAGGCTGGCGCGCCGCCTGCCAGGCGAGCTTTGCCAATCACAAGCCCCGTTCTAGGCTACTCCCCAAAAGACTCGAAGAACCTTTTGATAAGATCAAGTGTAGTAGCGTAGGTTCTTAAGTTTGGAATTTGGCGGGTCTGAGGGAATGTAAACCGAGGCGCAGAAGCGCATGATGCGCATGCGCTGGCGCTCCGCTGCCAGTGAGCGCTTTGCGCCAATCACACGACCCTGTCTAGGCTACTCCCCAACGCACTTCTAGAAACCTTGTATAAGATCAAGGTTAGTGCTTCTTTAAGTTTAGGATATGGCGTGGGTGAGGGGAAGTGAAACAGAGCGAAAATGCGCCTGAAATAATATCGGAAATGATAAAGTTGCCAATATTTTTGTGGATTACAAAGCAGGGTGGACGACAAAGTTAACAAGTTTGAGTGGAATGCCTGTAATAGCTCTTGGGCGGTGTTGCCTTTTATCGCCTAGGCTCAGCAGTTTGAGCACGCCTGCTGAGTCGCTGCGACGGCACTGTCGCTGTGCCTAAGAGCTACCGATGATGTGCGCCATGCCACGGATGGTAATTGGATAGGAGGAGGTGGAGGAGGGGGGGAGGAGGAGAGTATATAGACCCTTGAGACCAGGACCGAGGTAGGCGCGCATTCTCTAGACGGCAGCTATATGACACGCACCAGGGTCAGACTCGGTTCAGCCTGCACCACAGTTAAGGTAGTTGCGTTTTATAAGTTGGGAATGGCGGGTGAGGGACAATGTAAACAGATGCGCAAAGAAGCGCATTGAGTGCGCATGGAGATGGCGCATCCGCTTGCCAGGCGAGCTTCGCCAATCCAAGCCCGTCTCTAGAGGCTACTCCCCAAACAGCACTTATAAGAACTTTTGTATAAGCAGCAAGTGTAGTAGCGTCGTTATAAGTTAGGATATGCAGGGTGAGGGGAATGTAAAAGATGAGCGCAGCAAGCGTGAAATAATATTGCGTAAATGATACAAGTTGCCAGTATTATATTTGTGGATAAACGCAGATGGTGGCGACAAAGTAACAACTTTGATGTGGAATCCATTGAAAAACAACCCAAATTTCTGCTGACAGCACCTCGTTTGATAAGGGACATGTATGGAGCAGCACATGGACCACTTTTGGAGTGGGCGGTGGTAGCAATGGAGGAACAACGTGGAGGCTGCTATTGGAGACAATTAATTGAGGAAGTGCTGTAGTGGCAGGCCAAAAAGTTTTTAAACCAGATGGCGCAGGTAGGTTGGCCTCCAGACAAATGAAATAGTTGAGTGCCTGTATGTGGCAGCAAAAAAAACTTTTCAAACAGAAAGAGCAAGGTAGGGGCCCTCCGTTAAATGGAATAGACTGTGAGTGCGCTGTATGTGGCAGTCCAAAAAAGTTTCAAACCAGAGGAGCGGGTAGGTGGCCCTCCAGAAAAATTGAAATAGATTGAGTGCCTGTCATGTGGCAAGTCCAAAAAACTTTTCAAACCAGAGGGAAGGTAGGTGGCCCTCAGTAAAATGGAATGTATTGAGTGCCTGTATGTGGCCTCAAAAAAGTTTTCAACCAGAGGAGCAGCAGGTAGGTGGCCCTCCAGAAAAATTGAATGCATAAGTTACTATAGCTAGAGCCAGTGGGCCCTGTCAAAAAATAGCCAGTTTCCTCTGCTTATGTACAAAGAGGAGGAGGAGGAGAAATGAGGGGAGTGGATAAATTATTCAGGTTGAGCTTCCTTCACCTGGGGAGATAGGAATTATGAGAAATCCAGGCTTATTCATCTTAATAAGCTCAGCCTGTAACGATGTCAGTCGACAGGGTGTACGCCTTATCGTGATGATTGGCACCAGACGCACTGAAAAACCCGCCTAGGCAAAGCTAGGGCAAGGGCAGGCAACGAACCTCCAAGGCGTACAGCAGGCCAGTTCGTGCCACATGTCCAGCTTTGAAACCCAGTAGTTGTTAGGGGACTGTGTGATCATTTAGGACGATGGATATGTCAGCACGTACTCCTCACCACTCGTTCGTGAAAGATCAAGCCCTACTCTGCCGAGACTGGGGACAGGTGACAGTGTCATTGCTGGGTGACATAAAGCTGGCAAAGCCTTGTAAAGCGGTACCCTTGCCAGTGCTGGACAAGCTGCCTGCTGCGCTATCTCCCTCGCTACTTGTCCCGCAGAACTACGCACTCCTGCCGCTTAGCGCTGTAAGAAGGGAAATACTGTTTCAGCTTGTGCACCAGGGCCTGGGTATTCATGCATTCTCACCACTCCCTTCTCTCCAGGGATGAGAGTGGAAGATTTTGCTTGTACCGTGGGTCAGGAGAGGAATACACAGTAATCGGGCTGGAATAAATTCTTGAAGCCGAGGGTACCGGGATAGGCAGCCTAGTATGAAATCTGCCATATGCGCCAGAGTCCCAACGCAAGAATTCATTCCCTCACTGGCCTGACTGTCCATTTCTCCTCCTACCAACTCTCCAACTCCTCTTCTTCTGCCCATCACGCTAACAGTGAAGGTGACAATGCTCCCCTCTCGTGTCCGCCACATTCTCCTCCTTTCCTCCTCATCTCTCTCCACCTCCTCGATATGCGTGCTGAGAAACAGACCTGAGGGTGCTTTGGCTTTCACAAGGGAATCTTTTCCCCCGTCTCTTGTGACGAGCGCAAAGCTTCCGACTTCATGCTGATCAGAAAGTTTTTCAACACGCCAAGCAGCGGGATGGTTGAGAGTGATGATGGCGGCATCGCCCTGACCATCTGTGTTGACTCCTCAAAGGTACTCAGCACCTGACAGATATCAGACATCCACGTCACTCCTCATTGTAGACTGAGGAAGCGATTGACCTGCTTACAGTTATGGTGGAAGTTGACATCTGGCAGTCTACAACGCTCTGCGCGCTGGAAAAATCTGGATAACGATGGTTAATGTTGAATTCCACCTCGTGGGCACGTGCACACAGTCGGTGAGCGGGCCGTTGGAGGCGGCGCTGCTGCCTGAGAGTGGCGCATCTGTGCTGGGACTTCCTGAAATGGCACAGATGCGGCGCACCTGTGAGCAAATCTGACAGATTGGGGTATGTCTTGAGGAAACGCTGAACATCAGATTTAAACCATGAGCCAGGCAGGCACATGTGTCAGGCAGAGTTGCCAGAGCCGCCACCAGGGTCAGGCCGTGTCACACACAACCATGCCTGGCTTCAGGTTCAGCGGTGGCAGCCAAGATCAGTCTGCGCCGTGATGCCCTGTAATAGTCTGTGGGCGGTGTGCCTTTTATCGCTGGCTGCAAGTTTGAGCACGCCTGCTGTCGTTAGAGACGGCTGTGCTGTGCCTAGAGCTAGCGACTGATGGCGCCATGCCCACGGATGGTAGTTGGAGGAGGAGGTGGAGGAGGGGTGGAGGAGAGGAGGCATAGTGGCCTTGAGACCTGGACCGAGGTAGGCCCGTAATCTCGGCGTCGGCAGTATATGACCAGCCCAGGTCAGACTCGGTCCAGCCTCCACAAGTTACCACCAATGTGCCGTAGCGATATACAGTGGCCCTGCCGGCAGCACTAGTCACGTGGTCCGTGGTCAGGTGGACTTGTCAGAACGGCGTTGGCAGGGCACGGATGATGTGTTGACACGTGCTGTGCAGGGCTGGGACGGCACATCGGGAAAAGTGTGGCGGCTGGGGACCGAATACGAGGGCGGCCGACCGCATGATGAGGTTGCGAAAGGCCCGGTCTCTATAGCCTATAGGGCAGCAATCTCCAGGCCTAAGCAATATGGAGGTGTGGACATTAAGGGCTTGGGCGTTGCGGGTGGGTGCAACTATATTTCTTTCCGATACCGGTCTGGGGGTATGGAGAGCTGAACGATGGTGGATGCTGTGGAGGACGTGGAGGGCGACGAGGGGTTTTTTGTGCCAGGGTCTGGGGCAGGGGGCGTGACTATCAGCTGACACAGGGGAAGGAGACAGGGTGTGCACGGCCGGAGGTGAACGGGCTTGGTGCCACTGAGTCGGGGTGTTAGCATTATATGCCTGCGCATACTGGTGGTAGTTAAGCTAGTAGTGGTGGAAACCCTGCTGATCCTGGTTGGCAAAGGTTGCAACACCACGTCGTCGGTCATCTGGTGGTTTCCTTAAAGAACCTCAGACTTCTGAAAAATCTAGCCCTCGCCGCGGGAGCCCTGCCGGGAGATCAATACGTGACACATTTGGCGCTGATGCACTGCTCTGGCCTGCCTCTCCGTCTGGCCCCTACCACTGCCTCTTCCAACCTGTTCTGCTATAGGACTCCTCTTCTCAGAAGCACTGTTGTTCACCCGGCCTCCTCTCAACCCAGTTGGGTCTGTCACATCATCATCCTCGATTCCTCACAGTTGCTCCACCCTCGGACTTCTGACCTGACAACAACTTCACCACTGTCTGACAACCGTGTCTCCTCATCGTCGACACCTCTTAACACTTCTTCATACAGTCAAGAAGGTCATCATCACCACCAACTGCGACTGGTGAGAAAACGGGGCTCGGAAAAAATGCTCAGCAGCAAAAGGACAAATGGTTTGTGGATGTGGGAAGGGTCCAGAAACAGTCCTCAGAGTATGCCGGTTCAAATGCCATTTTCCTGGAGGGCAGGGGACTGGGGGGGGAGGAGGCTGAGGTGCAGGGCTGGAGGAGTGCGATTTCGGTGACATGGGTGGATGCGTGGAAGACTGACTGGTGGCACAAATTGCTCGACAGCACTGTCGGCAATCCACGAATCACCGTTCCACTGATTCTGGCCTCTACAGTGATCATGATGAGAAATGAGACATGATGACCTAGGAGTGTAGCTCTGCGGTCGTTCCCTGCTCCCTCATCAGCAGGTGGTGTATCATCCCACCCAGGACCACGGCCTATGAACCCTGCATGATGGACGCCCGTCCCCGCCGCGTCATGGCCTCTACAGAACAGCCCTCGGGTTAAACCATTTGCAAAAATGAAAGTTATATAACTTAATTTTGTTTTTTATTTTTTTTTGTTTTTCTGGTTGTTAGTTTTTTTTGTGTTTAGTTTTAAACCAACAATGCTCTCCTTGCTATGGCTTATTTCTAGCATATGAAAAGCACACTGCTATGCCAGATGCGATGACGCTGAGTTATGAAAAATAAACGTAAAAATAAAAAGGAAATGGCCGCAGACTGTGCCTAATTGAAATCCAAACCCTAAATAAATGTTCCCACTTCGGTCTTTGCGATGGATATGTGCGTCACAGCGCTAAACACAGCGGGTCGCAAGTCTCACTCCAAATTCCTCACCAATTGGCTAGTATATGCACGCAGCAGGACAGCACCAGCAGATCAACCAGAAATAAATAAAATATAATAACGCTATTGTAGGCGTAAGAAGCCGTTGGATTCTCCTTTGGCTATTTTCTAAGCCAAGCTGAAAGCACACTGATGAGAGGACGCTGAGTTATGAAAAAAACGTAAATAAAAGGAAATGGCAGACTGTGCCTAATTGAAATCCAAACCCCTAATAATATACCACTTCGTCTTTGTGCGATGAATGGGCGTCACTAAGCGCTAAAACACAGCGGTCGCACAGTCTCACTCAAATTCCTCACAATTGGTAGTATATGCCCTGCAGCAAGGACAGCCACAAGCAGATCAACCAGAAATAAAATATATATACGCTATTGTAGCGTAAGAAAGCCGTTTGGATCTCCTTTGGCTATTTTGCTAGCCAAGCTATGGAAAGAACACTGATGAGATGACGCTGAGTTATGAAAAAAATAAACGTAAAATAAAAAGAAAATGGCGACTGTGCCTAATTGAATCCAACCCCTAATAAAATTTTCCCACTTCGGTCTTTGCGATGGATATGTGCGTCACTAAGCGCTAAACACAGCGGTCGCAAGTCTCACTCCAAATTCCTCACAATGGCTAGTATATGCACTGCAGCAAGGACAAGCCACCAGCGATCAACCAGAAATAAAATATATAACGCATTGTAGGCGTAAGTAAGCCGTTTGGATCTCCTTTGGCATTTTTCTAACCAAGTAGGAAAGCACACTGATGAGAGACGCTGAGTTATGAAACAAATAAACGTAAAATAAAAAGGAATGGCAGCTGTGCCTAATTGAAAATCAACCCCTAAAATTATCCACTTCGGTCTTTGCGATGGATATGGCGTCACTAAGACACATAACACACAGCGGTCGCAAGTTCACTCCAATTCCTCACAATTGGCTAGTATAGTGCACTGCACGCAAGGACAGCCACCAGCCGATCAACCAGAAAAAATATATATAACGCTATTGTAGGCGTAAGTAAGCCGTTTGGATCTCCTTTGGCTTTTTAACAGTATGAAAGCACACTGATGAGATGATGCTGAGTTTGAAAAAAATAAACGTTAAATAAAAAGGAAATGAGCAGACTGTGCCTAATTGAAATCCAACCCTAATAAATTATCCCACTCGGTCGTCGATGGATAGTGCGTCACTAAGGCTAAACCAGCGTCGCAGTCTCACTCCAAATTCCTCACAATGGCTAGTATATGCATGACAGCAGGACAGCCACCAGCAGTCAACCAGAAATAAAATATATAACGCTATTGTAGCGTACAAGACGTTTGGATTCTCCTTGGCTATTTAACCAGTATGAAAGCACACTGATGAGATGACGCTGAGTATGAAAAAATAAACGTAAAAAAAAGAACTGCCAGACGTGCCTAATTTGAATCCAACCCCAATAAATTATCCCGCTTCGGTCTTTGCGATGATATGTGCGTCACTAAGCGCCTAAACACAGCGGTCGCAAGTTCACTCCAAATTCTCACAATTGGCTAGTATATGCCATCAGCAAGGACAGCCACCAGCGATCACCCAGAAATAAATATATATAACGCTATGTAGGCGTAAGTAAGCGTTTGGATTACTCCTTGGCTATTTTCTAACCAAGTATGAGAAGCACACATGATAGATGACGCTGAGTTATGAAAAAATAAACGTAAAATAAAAAGAACTGCCAGACTGTGCCTAATTGAAATCCAACACCCTAATAAATTATCCCACTTCGGTCTTTGCGATGGACTATGTGCGTACTAGAACTAAACACACAGCGGTCGCAGTCTACTCCAATTCCTCACAATTGGCTAGAATGACACTGCAGCAAGGACAGCCACCAGCAGATCAACCAGAAATAAAATATATTAACGCTATTGTAAGGCGTAAGTAACCGTTTGGATTCTCCTTTGGCTATTTTCTAACCAAGTATAAAGCACACTGATGAGAGTATGTGAGGTATGAAAAAATAAACGTAAAATAAAAAGGAAATGGCAGACTGTGCCTAATGAAATCCAACCCCTAAAAATATCCCACTTCGTCTTTGCGATGGATAGTGCGTCACTAAGCGCTAACACAGCGGTCGCAAGTCCACTCAAATTCCTACACAATTGGCTAGTAATGCACTGCAGCAAGGACAGCCACCAGCAGATCAACCAGAAAATAAATATATATAACGCTATTGTAGGCGTAAGTAAGCCGTTTGGATTCTCCTTTGGCTATTTTCTAACCAGTATGAAAGCACACTGATGAGATGACGCTGTGCGTTATGAAAAAATAAAAGTAAATAAAAAGAAACTGCAGACTGTGCCTAATTGAAATCCAACCCCTAATAAATATCCCACTTCGTTTTGCGATGGATATGTGCGTCCACTAAGCGCTAAAACACAGCGGTCGCAAGTCTCACTCCAAATTCCTCACAATGGGCTAGTAGATGCCTGCAGCAGGACAGCCCCAGCAGATCAACCAGAAAATAAAATATATAACGCTATTGTAGGCGTAAGTAAGCCGTTTGATTCTCTTGGCTATTTTCTAGCCAATATGAAAGCACACTGAGAGATGACGAGTGAGTTATGAAAAAATAAACGAATAAAATAAAAAGGAAATGCAGACTGTGCCAATGAAATCCAACCCCTATAACATTTCCCACTTCGGTCTTGCGATGGATATGTGCGTCACTAAGCGCTAAACACAGCGTGTCGCAAGTTCACTCCAAATTCCTCACAAATGGCTAGTATATGCACTGCAGCAAGGACAGGCACCAGCAGATCAACCAGAAATAAAATATAATACCTATTGTAGCGTAAGTAAGCCGTTTGGATTCTCCTTTGGCTATTTTCTAGCCAAGTATGAAAGCACACGATGAGATGACGCTGAGTTATGAAAAAATAAACGTAAAAAAAAGAAATGGCGACTTGCTAATTCTCGTGCCTAATTCAAATCAAACCCCTATAAATTTTCCCACTTTGGTGTTAGGTGGATATGTGTGTCACTAAGAGCTAAACACAACGGTAGCAAGTCCCCCCTGCAATTCCTCACAATAGTACTAGCTGCACTAATAGTGCCAGCAAGCCCAGCCAAAGCAAACAAAAAAAAAAAAAAGTATAACGTTATGTAGCCTAAGAAGGGCGGTGGTTCTTGTTGATCACTCCTGCCTAACACTATTCTAATAGAACACCCTAACGCTTTCCCTGACCAGCAGCAGCTGTCTCCCTAGCGGCATCCAGACACAGAATGATCCGAGCAGCGCGGGCAGCGGCTAACGTGTCGACGTGTAAGGGTACCACGTCATGCTGGGTGGAGTGCAGAGTCTCCTGGCTTGTGATTGGCTCTGTTTCTGGCCGCCAAAAAGCAAAACGGCGGGAGCTGCCATTTTCTCGAGCGGGCAAAGTATTCGTCAGAGCAACGAGCAGTTTCGATCGCTCATGCTCGAACGAGCATCAAGCTCCGACGAGTATGTTCGCTTCATCTCTTACTCTGCAGTTTAAGGTTCATATTTCCGGATTAGATCTAGATTATAGTATGAATACATTTCTAACCCTGACAAAGTAAAGTTTTTAAAAAAAGTGTTGGTTGTAAGAACATGGGAGACAGATACTAATTGCTTGTTTGAATGATGCTGTTAGGTCAATATTTTAATTATTATAACCGATGTAGCTATACATGCTTCTCAAGCTTTGTCTTTCCTTTAAATATTACAGTACATTAACACTACAATGTAACCCTTTACTGCCAGGCATTCTGGAAATGTAGTTGTTCTATTGGGAGATCAAATTTTTACAATTTTGATGTATACAAAAAAAAACATAAGAATAAAAAAATTTGCTAAACCCTAAAACCATGTAATTATGAAAGCACACCTGTCCCATATTCAAAATTTACATTAAGGAGTTTATAGAGAGAGACACCATCATGCAATGTTGATTCAAAGCGTAAAATTTTATTTAAAAAATGAAGAAAAAAAGTACTTTGATGGCCGCCTTAGGTTAGGCCTAAGAAACTAGCTAAGGCCCCTTGTGTCCCTCCAATGCAGTGCACACATTTGGTCCCCATAGTAATAACATCACTTTCAATTTCGACGATACAAACTCATTGTGGCAGGTCTGGCTTATTCTTCTGTAGGTTATAGTAGTCTGTTTTTTTTTTTACTAGAATTCACCCTTACATCTAAACTTGGAATTGCCCTTTATCAACTCTTGATGTTCTGTGACCTTCATGGAATTACGGTAATTGCAGAACGAAATTAATTTCCTATATAGAAGTTTTATAAGCATTTGGGAGGACTTGCAGATGTAACTTTAGTGACAATTCATCTGTTGCTGCGCAGTAGATCTTTAGTCAAGAAATATATTTTTTATAACTTTAACTCTCCCCTTAATGTGACCGTATTCATCCAATATAACATAGGTACACTATAAAATCTTTTAAGCATGTGATGATCACTACACAGACTAGAAAAGGAAAAACCTATGAATACTATACCGCAGTGACCTTAATGACCAAAGTGATGATCAATAGTCAGAAAAATCTCATAGCAACTGTAAATGAAATTCACACAATATTAGAAAATGATACAATTTCATTAGACAAAGAAGAATAAACCTTATTTCAGGAGGTCAGAAAATCCCATTAAAATGACCTTTCATGTTAATACATTAACTTTTGTCATATACTGTATGAATATTTTTATGGAAAGAAAACTTTTCCTTGCTTTGTATATAATTGGTGTTCTATCCATTTGAGGATTTAATGATGGATAACAACACTGTACGGAAAGGGAAATGCAAACATAAATAAGAAGAATTGTTTTGTCAGGAGGTCATGACTTCTGACATATTGGTTCCCCTTTATGCGTGTGAGGACTGATTGGTCATTATGTTGTATTTATGAGTCAGACCTTTAGCCTTCTCAAAAATGAATTAACTGTCGAGTAAACATCTAAACACATAGATAATCAGATACTATCTTCTTCTTCAGGTTTGTTTAGTGAAGGTAATATTCTATGCCAAATTTTAAAGAAGCACTAGGTCTTGAATATAGCCTAATTACTTTCAATTTTGTAGTTGCATGCAATGAATTCATGGTTGTGTTACTGGAAACAATGGGGGCATTTATGATACAGGTCTACAAAAAAAAAATTCAAGAGTGTTTTGGTTATTCCACACTTTATCTTGATGTTTTTTGGTGCGCTGAACAAAACTGACTCCATTTGTCATAGGACATCATGTTTCTGACAATTAAAGTAACTATGTTAAAAGGCAATACCGCAAAATAATTATATAAAGGTTATAAATAACTTTGTTACAATTTCAAGAAATCTTCTGAACTGAAAGGGAGGTCACTAAGTCACTAAAATCATTTTTTTTCCTTGTGAGACTCTTTTTGTACATTTATGCTTGTTAGCTCATCTGGAATGTTTCTAAAAATATCCAACAGTAGTATGCCATATTTTCCTGGTAGTAGTATCCATGTTTCCTGATCGTCTTTCCATTTAATTAATGTCCTGGTGGGGAATGTTCAGTTTTGTCTTTTACTCACAGCTCCCAAATTTTCGGAAAGTAGTCAAATGGGGAATGGAGGACATGGACTTCAAACTCATCAGGCAACCAAAACTTGAAATGCTTTCAGCATTAATTCGACAATCTAGTCAGAATTCATGATTCTTCTTGAGATCCGTCATGTATTGACAAAATCTTTATCAGCTATAGCCTTCTAATGGTCTGATCGCGGCAATAACAAACTTAACTTACTGGCAAAGTAAGGAATCAACTCCACTTCACGATTTCTGAACCATGAAAATATAACTCCGTAACCATATATTCCTGCTTTGAGCCTGATCCAAAGAACTCAGTAGGAAGATTCAAGTCGTTTACTTAAATCATTTTACTCTCTGGAACTTTTGCCTAAATCAACGTCAAAGTCAAAAATTGATTTGTATCTTGTTTAGTATGTTTTCAACCTTCATTGGAGTAGGTATCTTTCAAAGTAGCAGCGACCTAGGATACTGGTACATCTATGCATGGAGACGGGACAAATTGCTGAGTGAATTGGGGTATGAAACAAAATACTTCCATTTGGAATTATTCCTTTTCACATTGCATGAGCGAAAGTAACAGTTGTCACAATGGTCGTAACATAGGACTATCCTATAAATCTTTTTTAACCATAAAACCCATTTTGCAGGTACTCAACAGACCGTTTGCACCCACTTTATGAGTTGCCCATACTTTATTTGTCTCCAAGTTTTGTCTATAAGTCGCGAAGTATACCTATAGCAATATTACTGTATTCCTATAGGTTTTAGCCAAAACCTGATGTATAGGATTTTTTTTTTATTTCAACTCACTAAAATACATGTAAAATTACATGAAAATAATCAACAGCTTTTAGTCAAGACCTTGGTTACTTGTTGTCGTAGACCTCGTTTGGCCCACAAACGGTGTTCTCTAATTGAAATAAACTTTTTATTTGTGTGGATTAGGTAATTAAATTGGCACATGTTGAATCACTCCACATTCATGAAGGAGAAATAGGAACTTTGTAGATTTGCTTTTTTGTTGTCTATGTGGCACATTACTAAGACTAGTGCAAGTGCACTATATGACAGTTTGCCTGTGTAGCGTGCAGGGGACACCTGATTTATCATGAATCTGGTGCCCTCTGCATTTGTTTTGGTGCACTTTAATTGGTTGTGCGTCACATTTCTGTCGAACTTAGCATGTAAATGTGGCACTATGGTTTGACTGACCGCCCCTTTGTTAAGAAATTAGCATGGTGTCTAGTGCAGCTGGACACAATAGAGTCGGTTGCGAACATCATTTGTGTTGCAGACATTCTTAAATACGTGTGCAAGCAGTTGGCACTGAAAAGAAGGTGCAAAGTACAACAGAAAAACTGGTGCACGGCCCTTAGTAAATGTGAACCTAGTATACAACACCAATTACAAATAAAAAATGTTGAGAAACAGAGGCAGGAAAAGTGTTGTGGGATCAGAAGTTGTGGCCAATGAGCAAAAAATTGGTAAGAACAGAACAGAAGCAAAAATAATAAGGCACACAATGTACAGCGCCCCCCCCAAAAAAAAAAATTTATATTAATTATTTATGTTCATAACAGATTCATTTATCTAAAAAAAAATATAATATAACTGTCCTCCTATTCAACATGAATCCACACAACATTTTTAAGCCAAAAAACTTAGTGTAGCATGGAAAAAATGCTAAACTATGTATTTTACTTTTTTCCTGTGGGTCACTCGACATCGAAATAATGATCTCAAAACTAACAACAGAATTGTGTCTTTAAAAATTGCCTAATGTGAAGCTTTGTTGTTTGCAATGTAAATCATTTAAGTCTAAAATCAAAAAAACAAACTGTGAATCAGGAACATTACTCAACGTATCAACTTATATTGTTGCTGTATGTCCTTTGTTCTAAATCAACTCTAAAATTATGCTAATTAGCTAGAAAGGCTCTGGGGGGAATTACCAAAGCCCCCCTTCATGTATAGCTTCAATGCTGTTGTACTGTCTCATACTCCCTCCCGCTCTCCCAGCACTTCCCCCTCTCTCTATCTTCTGTGTTCACTGCAGCTGGGGTAAGTTTCCTACGCAGTGGGAGAGGGAAGTGGTCCTTTCACACTGTAATAGCCTCCGAAACACAGCATGGAAGGGCTCTGGACAGCCCCTGAGCCTTTCTGGCTCATTAGTCAAGTTATAGGAAGGAGTTGGTGAAGGATAACAAAATAATATGATTACCACAGTAACATTGCCTGGATCTATGAGTAAGAGCTCCAGGTTTATCCGCAGGAACAGTCTCTTTCTGCATTTGGGGTTGTGTGTCTTTATGAAAGTGGAAATGAATGAGTTAAATGTGAGAAAACTGAAGAAGATAATGGGGCTCATTACAAAGGGGCGAATCGCAGGTTCCCTAATATTACCGATTTGCGCCATTTTCCCTGAATTGCCCCATGAATTTTGGCACAGCTGATCGGATTGTGTAGCCTCGGCGCGGCTTGCACGCGCCGGAAATCTGGGGGCGTGGCAGTTGGGAAAACAAGACGGATTCGGAAAAAATGCAGTATTTATAAAAAGAATTTGTGTCGCTTGACAACGCACTTACACTTGCATCAAAGAGAAAGAAGGTGAACTCAGGGCAGACCTCAGTGCAGCAGCGACACCTGGTGGACATCGGCGCACAACATTAGTGAATCACAGCAGCACACGATCTTGTTTGAAAACGCGCACTGGATTGCGACTGGACCAGGTAAGTAAATGAGCCCAATGTATAAAGTAACAAGAGAAACATTTTAATCTGAACGTGTAGTGCCGCTTTTCCTGACAAATAGAGCAAAGCTGTCTTGGACATCTGCCTCACATTATCATAAGATGTCAGCACTGTGAGGTTCCATTAGATACAGCAATGCAAAGTTTTTAGTACATGCTTTATTTATTGCTCACATAATAAAATTATACATTTTAGAGAGAATATACAAGCGGTAGATAAATATAAAAAAACATTCACAAATCTATGTTGGTACTAGATCAATCTTCTTTAATTTTAATACAATCAGACTCCACTATAATTGTAGATTACAAAATGTAATTTATTTAATCATTGTATTAAAACTCAGCAGTAACTTACAATTAAGTTATCATAATCTGTTAGAAAAAACAAAGTCTAAAAGCACACTAATTATGATCATCATTTTCTACATTTTTTAATAAATTGATGCATACACATTCCACCTGTTTTTTTTCATTTAAATGTTTTCTTGACATTTTTCTGAATGTAGCACATGGTCATTAAAACATAGGGATTGTCTGCAGATAGTGACAAATAAACTATTACTAATTGCTGTCAGACAGATTAGCACCTTCAGATCATGTTTTCTTCATGGCCTAGTTTAGTAGCATCATCCAAAACAATCATCTTTGAAGTGAGATGTAAATTGGTTGATTTATAATGTGAATGCAGACGGAAAGGTTAGCATGAAGTCAAGCTCTCCCATTGCAGGATATTTCATGCTGTGATTCATCATTCACCGACTCTTTTAGGAGAATACAGTAGTTAGTGGTGTCCCTGGACACGAACCATTGCTAAAAGGAACCTGTCATCAGCATTTGCCTAATAAAACCACTACCAGAATATGTTAAAGTAGCGTAAAACCTTCTAGTTTTGTTTCTGTTATTGCCCAGTGTGATGGCAATCGCCCAGAAAAATTGCTCTGATTAACACTGAAGTCAAGGTGGGAGCTCTGAACGGCTATATTCTGTAATGACATCATACATCGACTTCAAAAGATCTGGTTAGTGATGTCTTGGAGTTGCAGCACCATCAAATACAGTGATCTCCTTTTGAGGAAGAGAGAGCATGACTTCAGTGTTAAAAAGATCTGCTCCTTGACTTCTTACAACCAGGTACATTCACTTCAAAGTTGATTTTCTGGATGAGACCCACCCACTGGGTCAAGAAAGAAACATGATCTGGAAGGTGTTTAGAGCTTGGCAAACATACTGATTGTGGTTTATTAGGTCAAATTCTGCTGACATCTTCCCTTTAAAGTGAAAGAAAGCATTCTGTGGTGAGAAGAGCTTGACTTCAAGCGCTGAACTCACCAACGCATTGAAAGAGTGAAGAAAGATTGGTTCTTGATGATATTAAATGTAGGCCCCCAAAAGGAAACCATGATCTGATAGCTTCTATTCTATATGTAAGTTATAGTTCGGAATACTGCGACGGTTCTTAGGGAATAATTTTAAGGTGAGTTTCAAATCTGATTAGACTTTGCGGAATCAAAATGGATTCATCAATCAATGCAGAGGCAAAAAACATTCAACCAGCCGTTACGGTTGCTCATAAAGGCTAGGGGTTAGGCTTTAGTGCTAATCATTGGAAGGGGGGTCAAATCGATTGGCGCACTCTGAGAGGGTGGTGTGAAATTATTTTTATTGATAGTCTAAAGTACACAACGCGTTTCGGGGCACAAGGACCCCTTTATTCACTGGATGACGCTTCAATATCGCTCCTACGCTTCTAATTAGCCATATTAAAGAGTCAGCTTTACACAATTTCCACTCAAGTGGTTGCGCGTGGCCAGTAAGGAAGAAGAAAACCAAAAAGCTGCTCATCAGAAGGGGTGATTTTACCGGAGACCTTCTTGAACCGGCGTCTAGTTGGACGCTCCTGTGTGCTTTGTACTTCAATGGTTGCCGGTTTCACCACCCTCGGACACATTGATGGAATGTGGTGTAAGCTGTATTTCTATTATGGTTGAAGCGAGGAAGCCGCATGAAGCGTCCTATCCACTTGAAAAAGGGGTCCTGTGCCCGAAACGCGTTGTGACTTGTTAGACTATCAATAAAAAATATTTCACCCAGCTTAACTACCACCAGTATGCGCAGGCATATGAATGCTAAACACCCCACTCAGTGGCACCAAGCCCATTCATCTCCGGCCGTGCACACCACTGCTCCTTCCCCTGTGTCAGCTGATAGTCAGCCCCCTGCCCAGGACCCTGGCCCAAAAACCCCATCGTCACCTCCACGATCCTCCACAGCATCCACCAGCGTTCAGCTCTCCATACCCCAGACGCTGGAGCGGAAAAGAAAATATAGTGCAACCCACCCGCACGCCCAAGCCCTTAATGTCCACATCTCCAGATTGCTTAGACTGGAGATGCTGCCCTATAGGCTAGTAGAGACCGAGGCCTTTCGCAACCTCATGGCGGCGGCCGCCCCTAGGTATTCGGTCCCCAGCCGCCACTACTTTTCCCGATGTGCCGTCCCGGCCCTGCACCAGCACGTGTCAGACAACATCATCCGTGCCCTGACCAACGTTCACCTCCGGCCGTGCACACCACTGCTCCTTCCCCTGTGTCAGCTGATAGTCAGCCCCCTGCCCAGGACCCTGCCACAAAAACCCCATCGTCACCTCCACGATCCTCCACAGCATCCACCAGCGTTCAGCTCTCCATACCCCAGACGCTGGAGCGGAAAAGGAAATATAGTGCAACCCACCCGCACGCCCAAACCCTCAATGTCCACATCTCCAGATTGCTTAGCCTGTAGATGCTGCCCTATAGGCTAGTAGAGACCGAGGCCTTTCGCAACCTCATGGCGGCGGCTGCCCCTCGGTATTCGGTCCCCAGCCGCCACTACTTTTCCCGATGTGCCGTCCCAGCCCTGCACCAGCACGTGTCAGACAACATCATCCGTGCCCTGACCAACGCCGTTTCTGACATGGTCCCCTTATCAAACGAGCTGTGTCAGGCAGAATTTTCAGGTGTTTTACCAGATACATAGTGGAACTCGGCGCGTCTGTCGCCGCCATGCTGGATAGTGCAGCTAGTACCATATTGTGAGGAATTTGCTGGGAGACTTGCGACTGTTGTGTTTAGCTCTTAGTGACACACATATCCACCTCAAACACCAAAGTGGGACAATTTATTAGGGGTTTGATTTGAATTAGGCACAGTCTGCTGATTTATTTTTTTTTACGTTTATTTCTTTTTATAACTCAAAGTCATCAGGCACAGCACAAAATCCAGTTGTGTGCTGTCAGTGTAGGTTAGGAACTAGCCATAGCAATAGGATAGCATTGTTTTGTTTAAAAAAATAAATAAATAAATAAACACAAAAAAAAAAAAATTAAAGTTTACACTTTAATTTGGAAAATGTTTAACCTGAGGGCTAGGGGTAGAGGACGAGGGCATGGACGTGGGCGTCCAACTACTGCAGGGGTCAGAGGCCGTGGTCCTGGGCGGGGTGAGACACCACCTGCTTATGAGGGAGCAGGGGAACGCCGCAGAGCTACACTCCCTAGGTTCATCATGTGTCAAGTTACTGGGACTCATGGTAGAGCACTGTTGAGGCCAGAACAGTGCGAAGAGGTGATGTCGTGGATTGCGGACAATGCTTCTAGCCATTTGTCCACTAGTCAGTCTTCCACGCAGTCCACCCATGTCACCGAAATCAGCACTCCTCGAGCTCCTCCACCTCAGCCTCCTTCCCCCCAGTCTGCCCCCTCCCAGCAAAATTTGGCATTTGAACCGGCATACTCTGAGGAACTGTTTTCTGGACCTTTCCCACAGTCACAAACCACTTGTCCGGTTGCTGCTGAGCTATTTTCCGATGCCCAGGTTTTCCACTGATCGCAGTCTGTGGGTGATGATGACATTATTGACGTAGTGGAAGAAGTGTGTAAAGAGGTGTCGGACGATGAGGAGACACGGTTGTCAGACAGTGGTGAAGTTGTTGTCAGGGCAGGAAGTCCGAGGGGGGAGCAGACTGAGGGATCGGAGGATGATGAGGTGACAGACCCAAGCTGGGTTGATAGGCTGGATGAACACAGTGCTTCTGAGACGGAGGCGAGTCCTATAGCAGAACAGGTTGGAAGAGGCAGTGGTGGGGCCAGACGGAGAGGCAGGGCCAGAGCTAGTGCATCAGCACCAAATGTTTCCCGTAGTCAAGCTCCCGTGGCGAGGGCTAGATTTTCAGAAGTCTGGAGGTTCTTTAAAGAAACACCGGATGACCGACGGACTGTGGTGTGCAACCTGTGCCAAACCAGGATCAGCAGGGGTTCCACCACTACTAGCTTAAGTACCACCAGTATGCGCAGGCATATGAATGCTAAACACCCCACTCAATGGCACCAAGCCCGTTCACCTCCGGCCGGGCACACCACTGCTCTTTCCCCTGTGTCATCTGCTAGTCAGCCCCCTGCCCAGGACCCCAGCCCAAACACCTCCCGTGCGAAAACCCCATCTTCGTCTCCACGATCCTCCACAGCATCCACCAGCGTTCAGCTCTCCATACCCCAGATGCTGGAGCGCAAAAGGAAGTATAGTGCAACCCACCCACACGCCCAAGCCCTCAACGTCCACATCTCCAAACTGCTTAGCCTGGTGATGCTGCCCTATAGGCTGGTAGAGACCGAGGCCTTTCGAAACCTCATGGTGGCGGCCGCCCCTCGGTATTCGGTCCCCAGCCGCCACTACTTTTCCCGATGTGCCGTCCCAGCCCTGCACAAGCACTTGTCAGAGAACATCATCCGTGCCCTGACCAACGCCGTTTCTGACAAGGTCCACCTGACCACGGACACGTGGACGAGTGCTTGCGGGGCCTACCTCGGTCCAGGTCTCAAAGGCCTACTATGCCTCCTCCTCCTCCCACCCCTCCTCCACCTCCTCCTCCGAAATTATCATCCGTGGGCATGGCGCCATCAGTCGGTAGCTCTAGGCACAGCAGCAGTGCCATTGCTAAGCGACAGCAGGCGGTGCTCAAACTGCTGAGCCTAGGCGATTAAAGGTACACCGCCCAAGAGCTATTACAGGGCATCACAGCTCAGACTGATCTGTGGCTGGCACCGCTGAACCTGAAGCCAGGCATGGTTGTGTGTGACAACGGCCGTAACCTGGTGGTGGCTCTGCAACTCGGCAGACTGACACGTGCCATGCCTGGGCCATGTGTTAAATCTCATAGTTCAGCGTTTCCTCAAGACATACCCCAATCTGTCTGATTTGCTCACGAAGGTGCGCCGCATCTGTGCGCATTTCAGGAACTCCAGCATAGATGCTGCCACTCTCAGGGCAGCGCAGCGCCGCCTCCAACTGCCCGCTCACCGCCTGTTGTGCGACATGCCCACGAGGTGGAATTCAACATTAACCATGTTATCCAGAGTTTACCAGCAGCGTAGAGCGATTGTAGACTGCCAGATGTCAACTTCCACCAGAACTGGTAGTCCGTTCAATCAACTTCCTCAAGTCAACAATGAGAGTGACGTGGATGTCTGATATCTGTTCAGGGTGCTGAGTACTTCGAGGAGTCAACAAAGAGGGTCATGGCGATGCCCCATATCAAGCCTCCCCATCTCCAGCTGCCTGGCCTTTGAAAAAAATCTCTGATCAGCATGAAGTCGGAAGCTTTGCGCTCGTCACACAAGATACGGGGAAGAAGATGCACTTTTTGAAAAGCCAAAGCAAAAACCGTCAGTCGTTTCTTCTCAGCGCTATCGGAGGAGGTGTGAGGATGAGGAGGAAGAGGAGGAAAATGTTGCGCGACCAAGAGGGGAACCATTGTTCAGGTACTTCACTGTTCAGCGTTATGGGGCAAAGAAGAGGAGTTGGAGAGTTTTGGAAGGAGGAGGAAATGGGAATCATGGGCCAGTGGAGGGGAGTGAGTTCTTTGGCGTGGGACTCTGGCGCTATGCATATTTCCATGCTAGGCTGCCTATCCCTGACGGCCTCGCGTTCAAAGAATTTTCTTCCAGCAACCTGTATACTGGTATTCCCTCTTCACTGGACCCACGGTACAACAAAATCTTCCACGCTCATCGCTGAAGAGGAAAGGAGTGTGAGAAGGCATGAATACCTACAGGCCTGGTGCACACCGAAACGTATTCCGCTTCTGCAGCGCTAGCGTCAGAGTCGTAGTTCTGCGGGACAGTAGCGAGGAGAGTAAGGCGAGCAGCAGCTAAAGAGATGCCTTCAGCACTGGCAAGGGTACGTTTACAATGCTTTTGCCAGCTTTATTCCCCCGCACAGACACTGTCACCTGTCCCAAGTCTCGGCAGAGTAGGCTGATTTACAGAAAGAGTGTGGAGGGAGTAATTAGCTGACATAACCATCGTCCTAAATGATCACAACAAGCTACCTCACAAACATTGGGTTTCCAAAGCTGGACATTTGGCACGAAACTGGCGCTGTACGCCTTGGAGGTTCTGTGCCTGCCCTGCTGCTAGCGTGTTTCTCAGCGGGTGTTTCAGTGCCCAGCTGGTGGGCAAATATCAACGATAAGCGTACACAGCCTGTCGTACTGACAGCGCTGACAGGCTACGCTATAAGATGAATAAAGCCTGGATTTCTCATATTTCACTATCTCCAAGGTGAAGGAAGCTCAACCTGATAATTTATTACTCCTCCCCCCATTTCTCCTCCTTCTTCTCTCCGCTATTGTACACTAAAGCAGTGAGAACTGGCTATTTTTTGACAGGACCCACGGGCTCTAGCTATACGTACTCTATGCATTAATTTTTTTTTTTTTCTTGTTTGAGGGCCACACCCGGTCCTCTGTTTAACAAAACAATTTTGGGACTGGCCACCTACAGGCACTCAATCTATTCAAGTTTTTCTGGGGGCCACCTACCTGCTCCTCTGGTTTTGAAAAATTCTTTTTTGGACTTGCCACATACAGGCACTCAATATTTTTTTTTACATTTTTTTGGAGGGCCACCTACCTGCTCCTCTGTGTTGAAAAAAACTTTTGGACTGCCACCATACAGGCCCTCAATCGATTTCCTTTTTCTGGCAGGCCACCTACCTGCTCCTCTGGTTTGAAAATTTGTTGGATTTTGACTGCCACTACAGGCACTCAACTCTTTCATTTTCTGAGGGCCACCTACCTGCTCCTCTGGTTTGAAAACTTTTGGACTGCCACATACAGGCACTATCCAAATTAAATTGTCCCATAGCAGCCTCCACACGTTTCTCCATGCTACCTCCAAAAGTCGTCCATATAGCTAGCTGCCTCCATACATCGTCCCCTTATCAAACGAGGTGTGTCAGGCAGAAATTTGGGTTGTTTCATGGATTCCACATCAAAGTTGTTAACTTTGTCGCCACCCCTGCTGTGTTTCCACAAAGATACTATACTGGCAAAAACTTTTAAATGATAACCGATCTATTTCACCCCTTCTGCGCATCTGTTTACATTCCCCTCACCCCGCCAAACCCAAACTTATAAGAACGCTACTACACTTGATCTTATACAAAGGTTCTTAGAGTGCTGTTTGGGGAGTACCTAGAGACAGAGGGTTGGATTGGCGAAAGCGCGCCTGGCAGCGGAGTGCCAGCTCCATCCCAAGATCCAACTAACCTATTTTAACTGCAGCAGCACCTGTAATCTAACTACTAGTTCACTGCTGCCTCCATACATGGTCCCTTATCAAACGAGCTGTGTCAGGCAGAATTTTCAGGTTTCATCACATACATAGTGGAACTATCGGCGCGTCTGTGCGACCCATGCTGGAGACCTGCATTGCATCATAGAAGCGCAATATGGATGCCCCATACTGGCGCTCTAATTATGAAGTCCTCTCCATGCTGCCTCCGAAGTTGTCCCTTACAAACGAGTCTGTGTCAGGCTTCATTTTCGGGTGGTTCACCAGATAACGTTATAGAAGCTGGTCACTATGTCGCCACCATGCTGTGTTATCGACTAAATATACCGTCAACCTTTTTGTTCACAGAGGAAATAATTCAGCGCTTCTGTCTCACCTCCTTTGGTCCTCTCTGCCACCCATTGTTTGAAGCCTGAGCCATTTAGGGTATGTCGCCCATGCCACTCTAGCTGCCGCTGCTGCCGCTGCCTCTGCACTGCCGTCCCCTATAGTGTCAGGGTCAATTATGGATGTTTAGAGCTATCTAGCTTCATTCTTCACTCTGTCATGGCCATGCTGTTGCCCATAATTTGGCCATAATGGTGCGTTTACGCAGCCTCAGAGGCATCCATGCATGTGGCCCCTGCTGTTTCCTGTCCATTTCCGTGGTGTTTCCATCCTTTTCTGAGGTTTCAGGTGTTTGCCAAGCTTCCCTGTGCAGAGCCTTGGTCCCCTTGAAAATGCTCGAGTCTCCATGACTTCAATGGGTCGTTATTCGAGCACTGAGCATCGGGAAAAGTTTGTCTCGAATAACGAGTACCCGAATTTTAAGTGCTCGCTCATCTCTATTCCTAATGTAATAAGAAAAGTATGTCAGAAAAGAAGATATGTATTAGATAAAACCAGAAACAGAGGCACAATTAAACATCTTCAACTGTAACAACTCCGTTATTAGAATGCGTGGACGCTCAGGAACCATAAGTGGGGTAGTTGCAATCATGACCCCAAATGATACAAGGCAAACGTTACAGATAGGAGGGGTACAACACTGGATAAATTGTTTTATCACATGCAAGTCTAGTTTTTGGTTGTCTACATTATATTTTGCCCATGTGGGCATTTTTACATGGGCAAACAATAAGAACTATTTACCCAGTTTAGAGAACATAAAAATTCTATTACTAATGGCAAAGGGGCTCCACGTGAACATGTCAACGCAGTACATGAGGGAGTCCAATATATGCTTTCCTTTGCAGGCTTGGAACAAATACAATAACCTACCTTCCAATGATGGGGGTGGAGGGGGCAGACAGAAAAACTTGCTTAGGAGAAAGGCTTGGTGGTGATGAGGACAGACGAAGTTTTTAACCAATAGTATTGTCTTTGAGGATGTAGGTGTGCAATTGACGTAGGAGTTTTTTGCATGGCGCCCCCAGTTAAAAACAGGTGGAACGCCAGGCAAAAGCAGGCAAGATGAGCACTAGATGGCGCAAAATGGACTCGCCCTCTCACTCTGTCTCCTGTGTCCATACCTTCCCTGTGTACCAAAATATGTTTTTAAAGATCTGAAATAAAGGGAAGAGACATTTCAATAAAACATGGTGCCAACTATTTTTTCTATTTTTCTACTTTCTGAGAAAGAGAGATTCGATTGTTGTTAGGATCAGAATCAGAGACAACAGAAGCCATGAGACTTCATAGAAAAACCTTGAAAAAGGGCCACCAATACAACTAAATGGTTTCAGCAGCTGGTTTCAGAAGACTAAGGCTATCTACAACATGTTGCAGAGTTTTTTTAAAGATGAGTTTTATTTCAGACATGCATTTTTTCTCCACAATATTAACCAAGGAATATCCATGGAAACAATATGTTGATGCAGATTTGATGTGGATTTGAAGGGGTTTATTTATCAAGGTTCTGTGCCAAAACATGGAGTAAAAGCCCTGAAAGAATCGAGATGCTACAGTATTTATTATTTAACCCTTTCTGCCACCTCCACACCTGTGAAAACAGGCATACAAGCTGTGATGTTTGCCTGACTCCCACGCAGAGGCCGGGAATTGCAACTTCTTTCCCTCACTACGCACAGTTGGGTAGAGAGGGGGAGGTGTCACACATATAGTGGGCAGTGCAAGGCAGTAATGACCCCGTCCACCACACTGCTTATAGCCTGCACCTGTTTATGTGAAAGCTAGAGTGCAATTCAGACAGGTCTGAGTGCAATTCCACAACAAGCTCTGCCGTTCTGCGTCTCTCAACTGGGCAAAGTTTTTGTGCTGTCCAAACGGTGGGCGAACGAGGTTCTGCAGGGGCAGGATAGACCTTGCTCTGTCACCATTCTTACCTTTATCTAAAACCTCTGCCGTGCTACCTCCACACTGTGTCAATGTGCCACCACTCTGTGGCTTACCATGTTGCTGCCACCCCCCACACTTTGTCATTGTTGGCCACGTGGCCTCCCATGTTGCTTCCAGCTAAAGAATTGTCATTGTGCCACTCTCTGACCTCCTCCTGCTGCTTCTGAGCTGGCACCTCCACACTCTGTCATACACATCTGACATCAGTGAAAAAAGAGTTGCACTCTTGGTGTTTATATTTGGCTCCTTGCCTCAGATCTGTCCTTTCGAGCTGGCACATATGTTACCTTGTCAGGCTTGCATTCCCGTTTCCTATTTATTTGTGAAGTTGCCCATGGATGAAGAGTGAAGCGATTTAAGAGCGCGGCTGTCGTGTGTGTCATACTAAAAACACAGCATTGTTTGAAGACCAAACCACACTCCTATGCATATTTAAGCATGGCACGACGTTCTACAACACGCTACAGGCTCTCGACAGCCAGGAAATACCTGTTTTTTAATGTGATTCGCCATGATCGTATTCAAATCGATTTTTTTTTTAATGCAGCAAATCGGGGTTAAACCGAATTTCAACAAATTCACCCAACTCTAATTACTGTGATTACGGTGATATCTCATTTATATAGTTTTCTTTATATATTTCAAATTTTACTATAAAACTAATATAGGAAATCTCATTTGTTTTAGTATTACCATCTTTCAGGAGACATAACGTTAGTATTTTTCCGTACAGAGCTGATTTTTTGGGTGTTTTTTGGCACATTTTGGCGCACATACTGTAACTTTTTTGGATCACTCTTTGGACATTTTTGTGAAGGGTTTTTGGCAAGTTTATGACCTGGTGTAGAATTGTAATGTAGCCTGCACCAGGAACTGTCCCACTGCCAGGCTGCTGCCACTCCTCAAGCCACCTTACTGCCCACCTTGAGGTGAAAAATTGGTATAAGGGGTAAATGGTCACAAATTCCTTGCTGTGCAGCAGGAATAATCTTTTCAGGGTTTGTATTCCAGAAAACTGGTGAAAAGTTTGTAAGATTGTATGTAGTTGGCTCTTTGGCACTGTGATGAAACATGATTAAATATAAAATTCTGGCACCTCAATTGAATGGAAATGGTAACAGTTACAACAGTGGTAACATTTAAGTTTTTTTTTTTATATCTACAGTAAATCGCAAGTGCTGTTATAGTTTGTTGACAACCAGATGCATCTATGAAATATTGAGTGACAAGAATAATTCAGTGCCATTTGTAGACAAGACTTTATGGGTTAATTGAGAGACTAATATTAAGTGGTGCATTTGTTCAAAAGGTTTTTGTAGAATTTTGCCCTTCAATTATTCTTTTTCCTTGGAAATACTTTTTGAGGTAAATTAACTTGAGACTTGAGCTGTAAGGCTAATTATTCTCTGTGTTCAGTTTAAATTCATTTGATCAGTTAATGCAGCCCGTCCAGTGGTGTCTAATGTATCTCTTATTAAAGCTTTTTTTAAGTTTCACCAGCCAAGGGACAATGCTTTTCACCGCAAACTTTCCTTCTGTAACAGTATGGTTAGCTAGGCATTATTTTTTTCTTGTACAAATCATAAAGATAAAACTTATGAAACATATTTTAAATATATGAAAACCAAGATAGTCTTACAAAGTAATGCACTAGCACATTATTCTTTAAGTGCTCTCCACTTATCAGTTTTCACTGTTACCACTTTGTAGTTGAATAAGAGCAGGTGCAGTAATGTCTCTCTGTATGAATTGAATGAAACATATTGGAATCAGCAGTTGCTTGGGAAAGGTATTGTATGGATGGTTGAATGTTATCCTAATTCATAGTTTCATAATATCATAGTTTTGAAAAAAGACACTGTCCATTAGTTCAAGGATTGGATTTAGCAAATGATTCTTGTTTCTGCAGACTATTCTAGGACCCATCTGTTGATTTAGAGAGTTGAGTAACTAGCCTCAGGCGGCAGATTGAAGGGGCAACCTGTGCATGAAGCACATACAAATTGATTATAGGAGTGAACCAGCAGAGGTTACTCTTCTGCACACCTCTGTGACATATGATGGTATGATGACAGCACTGAGCCCCCTCCATTCTTCGGTAGAAGCCCCATCGAAGGGACCAGAGTAGAGGTAGCAGGCAGGCTCATGACTAAGTAATTTTATTCATGTTTTTTACTACCCCAAGCCTGAGGTATTATTATAGACTATGCGTAGGCTGGTGCTAAATTTTAAATAATGAGGGGGTTTGGGGCTGAATATTAATTACATAGTGTTTGCTACATGTGAATGATGATGTGTGACAAATAAATTTAGGGGGTGTTGCTAGCACTGTGTATGAATAAATGTAAAGGTGCTTGTGCTACATATGAATTAAGGAGATGTACTTGCTTGCATAAAAAAACAAAAAGGGGTGCTAGCACTGTAAATAACTTATATATAAATAAAAGACTAGGTCGGGCACTATAAGTTATCTTTGTGAATCCACTTAGATTTTGCAGACAGTATTGACTATGGCATTAATAAATTAATGGTTGATTGAAATAACCTCCTAATTTACTTAAATGATATCTGTATGTGAGAATAGCATAAAAGGGAATTCCATCACAGCATTATCTCTCATATATATATTCATACATACACATTCTTCAACTGTTGTCGTGTGAGAGTGAATTTCTGTATGAAAATAATTTCCCCACAATGTAGTCAATATGTCCCTTAGAAATGGAGGAAAGCTGCATTGGATAACCACTACTTTGATTGCACATGCCTCTGCACTGCTGGAATAGTGTGGAGGGGATCGTATCAAGGACAGCATGGGGCAACATGGCCAACTTTATGAAAATTACCTTCACACATGTATATTGCTTAATTAAATTAACTGACCACATGGGAATACCCCTTTAAATGTTGAAATATAACTGTGGCAATTAAAGATGTGGCATAGTAAACTTACTCCTTTAAAATAAAAAACATAACTGGTGTAGCTCAACATTTTCTAGATGTAAAATTTAAGGAAGAAAGGCCAAGATCTATGACAAATAGAAAAAAAACAGAAGTAGTGGGACTAGAAATGTCTCTTAAAAATAATTTATTTTTTTCTTTAATCAAGTTGAGTCACACAACTTCAATTTAAAAGAAAGCAACAATGGCATGCTTGTACAGTTGCTTTGCAGGTCAACCAAAAACTACTTATCGCGGATGGGATCATCTTAACAATGTCATTGACGAGGTTACTTTTTCTCCCATGTAAATCAGGCATTTTTGTCTATTTGTTTTTAATTAACAATGTATGACAAAAATAATGAAGTGCCATTAAGGGAGATTAGAAGTTTTAAATATTCTGAAAAAAATTCCAAGTTTTTCTTTCCTTTTACCCAGTCTAGCAGTCTGGCCGTCACACAGAAACCAAGCTTCCCCGACCCCAAGTAAGATGTTACAGGTCGTATCTGAGACAACTGAAAATGTATTACACCAGGACTGATAAAAAACGATTGGAATTTAGTTGTGAAAGCTGTATTTGTGTTAATAATAGTGAATTAGAGAATATTATTGTTATTTTGTATCCTGAGTAGATTTAGAAATGTCTTCATGGGATACCCCTTTACGTGTACCTATACAAGTTCAAGAATACAAGGTACTTTATTTCTAGGGGTCTTGATTGTTACTATCATTTAATGCATATAGCTGTATCACAGTATATGGTGATTTTGGTAATGAGTCTGGACTCACATGTAACAGACACCAGAAAAGACAAGCCCTAAAGTCTCACGTGGACTCCAAAACTGTCATGGAGACAGATATGGGAGACAATCACTGCAAAGATGGCAGATTAAACAGCGATGTTTGAGTGTTAGGAAGGGTGTTAGCTACATTATGCAGCAAAGACCCGGTGTCTTTTACACACCTTCACACACTGCAACCTCTAAGATGTACTCTACACTTAATAGTTAAATGCTCAATGATGAAAGAAATTTGTATTAATTAAAGGGAAACCTATCATTGGCATTGGCCTGAGAACCACTACCGTGTATTGTCGAGCAATGTAAACACCTTCTAATTTTTGTTTCTTTCTTCATGTCCTGTGGGGTGGGCCTTATTCACTTTTATGTAGCTGTAAATTGATTGTACAAAGTCAAGGAAGGAGAGTTTAACACAGAAGTCAAGGCATGGTTGTACGACTATTTTGCATGGGGCCACCCTACCGCTAAAAAACTATCATCAACCCACACTTTATACAATCACCACACTTGATACACTAAATTACATACACATAACATTCTACACTCACTTTTAGTACTCGTATCACATACATACGTATAAACTCATATGCAAGCTATGTACTCATATATATATATATATTATATATATATATTATATACTATTAAGACTACATATATAAAACTACAGTATATATACATCAAAGTTCACTATACATCATATAGCATACATCACACATAAACACATTCGTTTACATACGGTATACACCACTGTGTATACACATACATGTAGTATAAAAACGCAATATACACATAACTGAATCTATATGCAGCATCTACACAACAAATATACATATATATAGTGTATACACACAATGCATACACATACAGCATACACACATATATACAGTAATACAGCAGATACACACATATACCATATAGATAAATATTTATTGCTGTGTCTACAACGTTTATATACAGACAATATACACAAACACCATACTGCGTATAATGCATATATATTACGTACACATACAATACATCCATAAACTGGTACACAAAATACATGCGTATACAGACATACTACACATAATACAATACGGATATACAGTACAGCATATACACACCATACATACAGCATATACACACATACAGTATATACTGTACAGCAATACACCACATGCATACAGCACATACACACCCATACAACCACACTACATTTAGCACATAAGACAATACATACAGCATATCATACAGCACATCACCTACATACAGCACATCAACAACAGCACAAACACCACATACACATAGCATATCATCAGCACATACACATAAAATACAGTACATACATACATACAGTAATATACATCCAGCACATAAATCATCACATACATCAATCTATACATATTATATAGGGACTTACTTACTTTTCCTGTAGACCGGCTGCTGTGCAGTGGGAGCTGGGTCTTTCGGGAAGTTGCGGAAGAAGCGGCTGCCGCGACCGTGGACGCGGTAAGCCGGTCAGTCAACCGGGCGCAGATGGAGTGGCCGCCGGCAGCCACCAATTGACTAGGCCCGTGGCCGCAGAAGAAGTGGACCTGCTGGGGACCGTGAAGACACTAGGCTGTGGAAGGGAAGTAGCTGGCCGGGCGGTCCGCACACAAACTGGGATGGCGAACGTTGACCGCGGATAGAACGGCGGGCCAGCCTAGAAGAAGTGGCCATGCCATGCGCCACTGCTAGACCCTCGGCGGTCACGCCGAAAGAAGTGGGCGGCTGAGTCGGCCACAAAATGAAGAGCCAAGTCGGTCGGCCCAGCTGAGGTGGGCAGACAGAGGGACGGCACAGGGGCCTGTATCATTGTCCAAGGGCGGGCCATCGTCCCAGTAGCATTTATAAGTTTGTCTTGGCTGTTCATCCCGCCCCTGTGCTGCCCGGGTCCTGTAGCAAGCGCCAAGGCTGCTACGGCTATTGTTACGGCCACTGAGTCAAGGTGAGTGATGTCTCTGGATGCAGGACCATCAATTACAGTGAGGGGTTGCTTTCTGGGAAGAGAGAGCATGGACTTAGTGTTAAAATCTCTACCTCCTTGACTTTAATAAATCGATTTAAAAGTAGATTTTCTGGATGATGCCACCACACATAGTCATCAAAGAAACATGATCTGGAAGTTGTACAGCTGCTTGACAACATACTGCTAGTGGTTATTAGGTCACCTTTCTTCTGAATTTCTCCTTTAGCAATGGTACATCTCGTGATAGAAAAAAATCCACTGTGTGTCCCCATGTTGGAGCATTCAACTTCAGTGAGGGTTTTCAAGAAATTGGTACAGCTGTAATCCATTGGAGGCTTCTCTCTCCTTATGAAGCACAAAGGGGCAGATTATAAAAGTGTCCTATGGTTATACAGTGCAGAGTTAGAACAGACGTCTTATTTCTCACTAGATTATCTAAGTGTCTAATGCTGGATAATAAATTGGTCCCTAGTATAAGACTGTCTATCGTACTCTGCACCTCCTATTAGTTGGCCTACTTTACGTCGAAAAGTAGGACACAATTCTGTCGGGTTAGCTGTATTCTAGAGCAACCGACCTTTTGGTAAGGCCATGCCCATTTTCTTAGGCCATCCCCCTTTGTCAAGCTAGAAGTAGAAGAGCAATAAACTGTCTAAAACCCTTTATAAATGTGGTACAGACAGTTGTTATTTTCTGGCAAATACGACAGAGTTCTTTAATGGAAAGATTAATAAATTTTGCTTGGCCTGTTGAAAAACTCTCTGATCAGCATGAAGTCGGAAGCTTTGCGCTCGTCACAAGAGACGGGGGAAGAAGATTCCCTTGTTGATAGCCAAAGCACCCTCAGGTCTGTTTCTCAGCGCATATCGGAGGAGGTGGAGGAGGATGAGGAGGAGGAGGAGGAGAATGTTGGCGAGACACAAGAGGGGACCATTGTTCAGTCCTTCACTGTTCAGCGTGTATGGGCAGAAGAAGAGGAGTTGGAGGAGTTGGAGGAGGAGGAAATGGGCAGTCAGGCCAGTGAGGGGAGTGAATTTTTGCGCGTTGGGACTCTGGCGCATATGGCAGATTTCATGCTAGGCTGCCTATCCCGTGACCCTCGCGTTCAAAGAATTTATTCCAGCACCGATTACTGGGTATTCACTCTCCTGGACCCCGTCCAAGCAAAATCTTCCACTCTCATCGCTGGAGAGGAAAGGAGTGTGAGAATGCATGAATACCGCAGGCCCTGGTGCACAAGCTGAAAGTATTTCCCTTCTGGACAGCGCTAGAGGCAGAGGCGTAGTTCTGCGGGAAAGTGGAGGGAGAGTAGGCGAGCAGCAGCTTGTCCAGCACTGGCAAGGGTACGCTTTACAAGGCTTTTGCCAGCTTTATTCACCCCAGCCAAGACACTGTACCTGTCCCAAGTCTCGGCAGAGTAGGCTGATCTTTACAGAAAGATGGTGAGGGAGTACGTAGCTGACCATATACCATCGTCCTAATGATCACACAGCTCCCTACAACTACTGGGTTTCCAAAGCTGGACAGTGGCACGAAAACTGGCGCTGTTACGCCTGGAGGTTCTTGCCTGCCTGCTGCTAGCGTGTTGTCCGAGCGGGTTTTCAGTGCAGCTGGTGGCATAATCAACGATAAGCGTACACAGCTGTTCGACTGACAGCGCTGACAGGCTGACGCTTATAGATGAATAAAGCCTGGATCTCATATATTCCAATCTCCACCAGGTGAAGGAGCCAACCTGAATAATTTATGCACTCCTCCTCCTCATTTCCTCCTTCCCCCTCTTTGCTACACTAAAGCAGTGAAACTGGCTATTTTTTGACAGGCCCCCTGGCTTAGCTATAGTACCTATGCATTTAATTTTTTTTTCTGGAGGGCCACCCCCGGTCCTCTGTTTTAAAACAATTTTTGGACTGCCACATACAGGCACTCCATCTATTCAATTTTTTCTGGAGGGCACCTACCTGCTCCTCTGGTTTGAAAAGCTTTTTTGGACTGCCACATACAGGCACTCCAATATATTTAATTTCTGGAGGGCCAACTACCTGCTCCTCTGGTTTGAAAACTTTTTTGGACTGCCACCATACAGGCCACTCAATCTATTTCCTTTTTCTGGGGGCCACCTACCTGCTCCTCTGGTTTGAAAAGCTTTTTGGACTGCCACTAAAGGCACTCAATCTATTTCATTTTCTGAGGGCCACCTACCTGCTCCTCTTTTTGAAAACTTTGTGACTGCCACATACAGGCACTATCCAAATAAATTGTTCCATAGCAGCCTCCACAAGTGTTCTCCATGCTACCTCCAAAAGTCGTCCATATAGCGGCCTCCATACATCGTTCCCCTTATCAAACGAGGTGTGTCAGGCAGAAATTTGGGTTGTTCATGGATTCCACATCAAAGGTGTTAACTTGTCGCCACCCTGCTGTGTTATCCACAAAATACTATACTGGCAAACTTTTATGATTAACCGATCTTATTTCAGCGCTTCTGCGCATCTGTTTACATTCCCCTCACCCGCCAGAACCCAAAATATAAGAACGCTACTACACTTGATCTTATCAAAAGGTCTTTAGAGTGCTGTTTGGGGAGTAGCCTAGAGACAGAGGGTTGGATTGGCGAAAGTCGCCTGGCAGCGGAGTGCCAGCTCCATCCCAAGATCCACTAACCTAGTTTTAACTGCCAGCACCTGTAATCTAATACTAGTTCACTGCCGCCTCCTACATGGTCCCGTATCAAACGAGCTGTGTCAGGCAGAATTTTCAGGTGTTTCACCAGATACATAGTGGAACTCGGCGCGTCTGTCGCCGCCATGCTGGAGACCTGCAGTTGCAATCATAGAAGCGCAATATGGATGCCCCATACTGTCGCTCTTAATCATGGAAGTCCTCTCCATGGCTGCCTCTAAATGTTGTCCCCTTATCAAACGAGCTGTGTCAGGCTCATTTTTCGGGTGTTTCACCAGATACGTTATGGAACTTGGTCACTATGTCGCCACCATGCTGTGTTATCGACTAAATATACCGTCAACCTTTTGTTCACAGAGGAAATAATTTCAGCGCTTCTTGCTCACCTCCTTTGGTTCCTCTCTGCCACCCATTGGTTTGAAGCCTGAGTCATTTAGGGTATGTCGCCATGCCACTCTCTAGCCTGCCGCTGCTGCGCTGGCCTCTGCATGCCGTTCCTATAGTGTCAGGGTCAATTATGGATGTGTTTAGATGCTATCTAGCTTCATTCGTCACTCTGTCATGGCCATGCTGTGCCCATAATTTTGGCATAATGGTGCGTTTAGCAGCCTCAGAGGCATCCATGCATGCTGCCCTGCTGTTTCTGTCCATTTCCGTGGTGTTTCCATCCTTTTCTGAGGTTTCAGGTGTTTGGCCAAGCTTCCCTGTGCAGAGCCTTGGTCCCCTTGAAAAATGCTCGAGTCTCCCATTGACTTCAATGGGGCTCGTTATTCGAGCACTTGAGCATCGGGAAAAGTTTGTCTCGAATAACGAGTACCCGAGCATTTTAGTGCTCGCTCATCTCTATTCCTAATGTAAATAAGAAAAGTATGTCAGAAATAGAAGATATGTATAATAGAGAAAACCAGAAACAGAGGCACAATTAAACATCTTCAACTGTAAACTCCTTTACTTAGAATGCGTGGACGCTCAGGAACCATAAGTGGGGTAGTTGCAATCATTGTCCCCAAATGATCCAAGGCAAACGTTACAGATAGGAGGGGTACAACACTGGATAAATTGTTTTATCACATGCAAGTCTAGTTTTGTTGTCTACATTATATTTTGCCCATGTGGGCATTTTTACATGGGCAAAACAATAAGAACCTATTTACCCAGTTTAGAGAACATAAAAATTCTATTACTAATGGCAAAGGGGCTCCACGTTGAACATGTCAACGCAGTACATGAGGGTAGTCCAGATATGCTTTCCTTTGCAGGCTTGGAACAAATACAAATACCTTCCAATGATGGGGGGTGGGAGGGGGCAGACAGAAAAACTTGCTTAGGAGAAAGGCTTGGTGGATGATGAGGACAGAAGAAGTTTTTAACCAATAGTATTGTCTTTGAGGATGTAGGTGTGCAATTGACGTAGTGAGTTTTTGCATGGCGCCCCAGTTAAAAACAGGTGGAGACGCCAGGCAAAAGCAGGCAAGATGAAGCACTAGATGGCGCAAAATGACTCGTCCCTCTCACTCTGTCTCCTGTTGTCATACCTCTCCCTGTGTACCAAAATATGTTTTAAAGATCTGAAATAAAGGGAAGAGACATTTCAATAAAACATGGTGCCAACTATTTTTTTCTATTTTCTACTTTCTGAGAAAAAGAAGATGCGATTGTTGTAGGATCAGAATCAGAGACAAAACTAGAAGCCATGGACTTCATAGAAAACCTTGAAAAAGGGCCACCAATACAACTAAATGGTTTCAGCAGCTGGTTTCAGAAGACTAAGGCTATCTACACATGTTGCAGAGTTTTTTTTAAAATGAGTTTTATTTCAGCATGCATTTTTTTCCCAAATGATTAACCAGAAGGAATTATCCATGGAAACAATATGTTGATGCAGATTTGATGTGGATTTGAAGGGGTTTATTTATCAAGGCTTCTGTGCCAAAACACTGGAGTAAAAGCCCTGAAAGAATCCGAGATGCTACAGTATTTATTATTTTACCCTTTCTGCCACCTCCACACCGTGAAAACAGGCATACAAGCTGTGATGTTTGCCTGACTCCCAGCGCAGAGGCCGGGAATTGCAACTTCTTTCCTCACTACGCCAGTTGGGTAGAGAGGGGGAGGTGTCACACCATATAGTGGGCCAGTGCAAGGCAGTAATGACCCACGCCACCACACTGCTTATAGCCTGCACCTGTTTATGTGAAAGCTAGAGTGCAATTCCAGTACAGGTCTGAGTGCAATTCCACAACAGCTCTGCCGTTCTGCGTTCTCTCAACTGGGCAAAGTTTTTGTGCTGTGACCAAACGGTGGGCGAAAGAGGTTCCTGGCAGGGGCAGGGATAGACCTTGCTCTTCAGCCATTCTTACACATTCTAACCTCCTGCCGCTGCTACCTCCACACTGTGTCAATGTGCCACTCTGTGGCTTACCATGTTGCTGCCACCCCCACACTTTGTCATTGTGCCACTGTGGCCTCCCATGTTGCTTCCAGCTAAAGAATTTGTCATTGTGCCACTCTCTGACCTCCTCCTGCTGCTTCTGATGCTGGCACCTCCACACTCTGTCATACACATCTGACATCAGTGAAAATAGAGTGCACTCTTTGGTGTTATAGTGGGATCTTGGCCCTCAGATCTGTCCTTTCGAGCTGGCACAGATGTTACCTTGTCAGGCTGCATTCCCGTTTCACTTATTTTGTGAAGTTGCCCATGGAATTGAAGAGTGAAGCGATTCTAAGAGCGGCGGCTGTCGTGTGTGTCATACTAAAACACAGCATTGTTTGAAGACCAAACCACACTCCTATGCATATTTAAGCATGGCACGACGTTCTACAACACGCTACAGGCTCTCGACAGCCAGGAAATACCTGTTTTTTAATGTGATTCGCCATGATTCGATTCAAATCGATTTTTTTTTTAAATGCAGCAACTCGGGTTAAACCGAATTTCAACAAATTCACCCAACTCTAATTACTGTGATTACGGTGATATCTCATTTATATAGTTCTTTATATATTTTCAAAATTTTACTGAAGAAAACTAATATAGGGAAAATCTCATTTGTTTTAGTATTACCATCTTTTCAGAGACATAACGTTAGTATTTTTCCGTTCACAGAGCTGATTTTTTGGCTTTTTTTGGCACTATTTTGGCGCACATACTGTAACTTTTTTGGATCGCTCTTTGGAACATTTTTGTGAAGGGTTTTTGGCAAGTTTTGACCTGGTGTAGAATTGTAATGTAGCCTGCACCAGGAACTGTCCCACTGCCAGGCTCTGCCCTCCTCAAGCCACTTTATGCCCACTTGGTGAAAAGTTGGTATAAGGGGGTAAATGGTCACAAATTCCTTGCTGTGCAGCAGGAATTACATCTTTTTCAGGGTTTGTATTCCAGAAAACTGGTGAAAAGTTTGTAAGAGTTGTATGTAGTTGGCTCTTTGGCACTGTGATAGAAAATGATTAAATATAAAATTCTGGCACCTCAATATGAATGGAAATGGTAACAGTTACACAGTTGTAACATTTAATGTTTTTTTTTTATATCTACAGTAAATCTGCAAGTGCTGTTATAGTTTGTTGACAACCAGATGCCATCTATGAAATATTGAAGTGACAAGATAATATTTCATGTGCCATTTTGTAGACAAGACATTTATGGGTTAATTGAGAGACTAATATTAAGTGGGTGCATTTGTTCAAAAGGTTTTGTAGAATTGCCCTTCAATTATTCTTTTCCATTGGAAATACTTTTTGAGTGTAAATTAACTAGAAGCCTTGAGCTGTAAGGCTATTATTCTCTGTGTTCAGTTTAAATTCATTTTGATCAGTTTAATGCAGCCCGTCCAAGTGGTGTCTAATGTATCTCTTTATAAAGCTTTTTTTAAGTTTCACCGCCAAGGACAATGCTTTTCACCGCAAACTTTCCTTCTGTACACAGTATGTTATGCTAGGCATTATTTTTTCTTGTACAAATCATAAAGATAAAACTTATGAAACATATTTTAAATATATAACTCAAAGAATAGTCTTACAAAAGTAATGCACTAGCACATTATTTCTTTAAGGTGCTCTCACTTATCCATTTTTCCACTGTTACCTTTGTAGTTGAATAAGAGCAGGTGGCAGATAATGTCTCTCTGTATGAATTGAATGAAAGAGATTGGAATCAGAGTTGCTTGGGAAAGGTATTGTATGGATGGTTGAATGTTATCCTTAATTCATAGTTTCATAATATCATAGTTTATGAAAAAAGACACATGTCCATTAAGTTCAAGGGATTGGATTTAGCAAATGATTCTTGCTTTCTGCAGACTATTCTAGGACCCCATCTGTGATTTAGAGAGTTGAGTAACTAGCCTCAGGCGGCAGATTGAAGGGGCACCTGTGCATGAAGCACATACAATTGATTATGAGAGTGAACCAGCAGAGGTTACTCTTTCTGCACACCCTCTGTGACATATGATGGTATGATGACAGCACTGAGCCCCCTCCATTCTTCGGTAGAAGCCCCATCTGAAGGGACCAGAGTAGAGGTAGCAGGAGGCTCATTGACTAAGTAATTTTATTCATGTTTTTTACTACCCACAGTCCTGAGGTATTATTTATAGACTATGCGTAGTGCTGGTGCTAAATTTTAAATAATGAGGGGGTTTTGGGGCTGAATATTAATTACATAGTGTTGGTGCTACATGTGAATGAATGATGTGTTACAAATAAATTTATGGGGGTTTGCTAGCACTGTGTATGAATAAATGTAAAGGTGCTTGTGCTACATATGAATTAAGGAGATGTACTGGTGTTGCATAAAAAAAACAATAAAGGGGTGCTAGCACTGTAAATACATTTATATATAAATAAAAGACTAGGTGCTGGCACTATAAGTATCTTTGTGAATCCACTTAGATTTTGCAGACAGTATTGACTATGGCATTAATAAATTAATGGTTTGATTGAAATAACCTTCCTAAATTTACTTAGAAATTGATTCTGTATGTGAGAATAGCATAAAGGGGAATTCCATCACAGCATTCATCTCTCATATATATATTCATACATACACATTTCTTCAACTGTTGTCGTGTGAGATGAATGTTTCTGTATGAAAATAATTTCCCACAAATGTAGTCATATTGTCCCTTAGAAATGGAGGAAAGCTGCATTGGATATAACCACTACTTTGATTGCACATGCCTCTGCACTGCTGGAATAGTGTGGAGGGGATCGTATCCAAGGACAGCATGGGCAACATGGCCAACTTTATGAAAAATTACCTTCACACATGTATATTTGCTTTAATTAAATTAAATGACCAGATGGGAATACCCCTTTAAATGTTGAAATATAAACTGTGGCAATTAAAGATGTGTCATAGTAAACTTACTCCTTTAAAATAAAAAATCATAACTGTGTAGCTTCAACATTTTTCTAGATGTAATAATTTAAGGAAGAAAGGCCAAGATCTATGACAAATAGAAAAACAGAAGTAGTGGGACTAGAAATGTCTCTTAAAAATAATTGTATTTTTTCTATGTAAGATCAAGTCTGAGGTCACACAACTTCAATTTAAAAGAAAGCAACAATGACATGCTTGTACATGTTGCTTTGCAGGTCAACCAAAAACTACTTATCTGCGGATGGGATCATCTTACAATGTCATGGACGAGGTACTTTTCCCCATGTAAATCAGGCATTTTTGGTCTATTTGTGTTTAATTAACAAATGTGATGACAAAATAATGAAGTGCATTAAAGGGAGATTAGAAGTTTTAAATATTCTGATAAAAATTCCAAGTTTTTCTTTCCTTTTACCCAGTCTAGCAGTCTGGCCGTCACACAGAAATCCAAGCTTCCCCGACCCCAAGTAAGATGTTACAGGGTCGTATCTAGAGACAACTGAAAATGTATACACCAGGACTGATAAAAAAACGATTTGGAATTATATGTGTGAAAGCTGTATTTGTGTTAATAATAGTGAATTAGAGAATTATTATTGTTATTTTGTTATCCTGAGTAGATTTAAGAAACTTGTCTTCATGGGAATACCCCTTTACGTGTACCTATACAAGTTCAAGAATACAAGGTACTTTATTTCTAGGGGTCTGATTGTTACTATCATTTAATGCAATATAGCTGTATCACAGTATATGGTGATTTTGGTAATGATCTGGCACACTGTAACAGAACACCAGAAAAGACAAGCCCTAAAGTCTCACGTGGACTCCAAACTGTCATGGAGACAGATATGGGGTAGACAATCACTGCAAAGATGGCAGCATTAAACAGCGATGTTTGAGTGTTAGCGAAGGGTGTTAGCTACATTATGCAGCAAAGACCCGGTGTGCTTTTACACACCTTCACACACCTGCAACCTCTTAAGATGTACTCTACCTTAATAGTTAAATGCTCAATGATGAAAGAAATTTGTATTATATTAAAGGGAACCTATCATTGGCAATTGGCCTGAGAAACCACTACCTGTGTATTGTCGAGCAATGTAACACCTTCTAATTTTTGTTTCTTTCATGGTCCTGTGGGGTGGCCTTATTCAACTTTTATGTGAGCTGTAAATTGATTGTACAAAGTCAAGGAGGAGGAGAGTTTAACACAGAAGTCAAGGCAGTGGTGTAACTACGATTTTTGCATGGGGCCACCCTCCCGCTAAAAAAATATTCATGCATACACACACGTTTATACAATCACACACATTGATACACTTAAATACATACACATAACATTCTACACTCACTTTTATGTACTCGTATACACATACATACGTATAAACTCATATGCAAGCTTATGTACTCATATATATATATATATATATATATATATATTTATAAATATATATTAATACATACAGTATATACAAACATACAGTATATATACATCAAAGTTTCACATATACATACATATAGCATACATACACACATAAACACATTCTTTTACATACGGTATACACCCACTGTGTATACACATACATGTAGTATAAAAACGCCATATACACATACTGAATCTATATGCAGCATATACACACATATATACAGTATATATAGTGTATACACACAATGCATACACATACAGCATATACACACATATATACAGTATATACAGCAGATACACACATATACCATATAGATATAAATATTTATATGCATGTGTCTACAAACAGTTTATACACATACACACAGTATACACAAACACACATACTGCGTATACATGCAATATATACACAAATACATACGGTATATACAGAATATACACACATACATACATTATATACTGTACACACAAATACAGCATATACACACATACATACAGCATATACACACATACAGTATATACTGTACAGCATATACACACATACATACAGCATATACACACATACAGTATATACTGTACAGCACATACACACATGCATACAGCACATACACACATACACACACACACATACATTTAGCACATAAACACATACATACAGCATATACATACAGCACATACACACATACATACAGCACATACACACAGCACAAACACAGCACATACACATAGCATATACATACAGCACATACACATAAATACAGCACATATACATACATACAGTATATACATACAGCACATAAATCATACATACATCAATCTATACATATATATATAGGGACTTACTTACTTTTCCTGTAGACCGGCTGCTGTGCAGTGGGAGGCTGTGTCTTCGGGAAGTTGCGGAAGAAGGCCGGCTGCGTGACCGTGGACGCGGTAAGCCGGTCAGTCAACCGGGCGCAGATGGAGTGGGCCGGCCGGGCAGCCACCAATTGACTAGGCCCTGTGGCCGCAGAAGAAGTGGACCGGCTGGGGGACCGTGAAGACACTAGGCCGTGGAAGGAGTAGGCTGGCCGGGCGGCCGCACACAAACTGGGGATGGCGAACGTTGCCGCGGATAGAACAGGCGGGGCCAGCCTAGAAGAAGTGGCCATGCCATGCGGCCACTGCTAGACCCGTCGGGGCGGTCACGCCGAAAGAAGTGGGCGGGCTGAGTGGCCACAAATGAAGAGGCCAAGTCGGTCGGCCCACAGATGAGGTGGGCAGACAGAGGGACGGCACAGGGGCCTGTATCATTGTCCAAGGGCGGTCCCATCGTCCCAGTAAGCATTTATAAGTTTTGTCTTGGCTGTTCATCCCGGGCCCCTGTGCTGCCCGGGTCCTGTAGCAAGCGCCAAGGCTGCTACGGCTATTGTTACGCCACTGAGTCAAGGTGAGTGATGTCTCTGGATGCAGGACCATCAATTACAGTGAGGGGTGCTTTCTGTGGAAGAGAGAGCATGACTTTAGTGTTAAAATCTCTACCTCCTTGACTTTATAAAATCGATTTAAAAGTAGATTTTCTGGATGATGCCACCACACTAAGTCATCAAAGAAACATGATCTGGAAGTTGTTCAGCTGCTTGACAACATACTGCTAGTGGTTTATTAGGTCACTTTCTTCTGAATTTCTCTCCCTTTAGGCAATGGTACATCTCAGTGATAGAAAAAAATCCACTGTGGTGTCCCCAGTGTTGGAGCATTCAACTTCAGTGAGGGTTGTCAAGAAATTGGTACACTGTATCCATTGGAGGCTTCTCTCTCCTTATGAAGCACAAAGGGGCAGATTTATAAAAAGTGTCCTATGGTTATACAGTGCAGAGTTAGAACAGACGGTCTTATTCTCACTAGATTTATCTAAGTGTCTAATGCTGGATAATAAATTTGTCCTAGTATAAGACTGTCTAGTCGTACTCTGCACCTCCTATTAGTTGGCCTACTTTACGTCGAAAAGTTAGGACACAATTCTGTCGGGTTAGCTGTATTTCTAGAGCACGAACCCTTTTTGGTACAAGGCCATGCCCATTTTCTTAGGCCATGCCCCCTTTGTCAAGCTAGAAGTAGAAGAGCCAATAAACTGTCTAAAACCCTTTATAAATGTGGTACAGACAGTTTTTTTTTGTGCAAACTACGACAGAAGTCTTTAATGGACAGATTAATAAATCGCCCCCAAAGTTTCTACAATACATGTGGTGGCCGCATTTCATAAACCAAACACACATCAATGTCCGCAACTCCAAACGTCAAGATCAGACATGATGCAAGGAATTCCATAATTCCTGTGGAACAGTGTGCCATATAACAGTTAACCAAATATGGCAGAAATTTTATTAAAACTTTTTGTCTGTGGAGAAATCCAGCTTATATCACTCTGTAGATCTTCAGGAATGCTATGTGACACTATATGGTGAGGTAGGCTGTGTTTAAATAGTCCCTAGTTCTATTGAGTTAAACAAATGCATCAACAACAGGAACTGCTAGAGGGTACAAAAAATAGGTTACTTGAAATAAACATAACTCCTGGCAATGCCAAAGGGAACGAAAATATGTAGGTCGAAGAAGCAAAAGAGGACAATTCGGTAACAAATAGCAACCACTGAAAAAATATTTGGCGATATTGCAAAACAGTTTTTATTAATTTAATTTGATTTGAGGTAATACAATTATATGATGCATAAGAAGAAGCAATGATGTAATATAAGCTGCCAGTTCATTTTTCTGACACATTAGTATGTGCATGTTGCCTTTCCCTCCTCTTTCTGTACAGTACCAGGCACCATGCATACTTGCTGCTAACGTTGAGCAAGACCAACCCCCCAAATTCATACCAAATATGGCAGCTTTTGCATCCACAAGTCTGAAGCCGGTCATCAGCTAGACATTAGGGCTTCATATTTGGCTTTGGGAAAGCACAGCAAGCTGACTGATTGACTGTTGAGCAGTTACACAACCAGCTTTCAGCCCCCTAGAAACCACCGCCTTGCCCATACTTAACATGGTTGTGATTGGCCAGGTAGGACAGTGACCCTGCTGTATAAGAGAGTGAGAAACTGGAGCTGCAGAAGCAGTGAGGGAAAAAAAGAGCTACAATAATTTCACAGTTGCCCTTTTGAGGGGAGATAAAAATAATTGCTCTTTTTAGTGCAGAATCAGTTAAAGAAATAGCAGAACTCTTGGTGGAACAGTATATATCGAATTTGCAAAGTCTGTATTCACTGTATCCATTTTTTTTCAAAAGAGCAGTACCACTGTTTGCTAAATCTGTACAATCTGTACATACGACGTTAAATTGTTGGCCAAAACATTGGCATTGATATTGAGGACGGTGGTGGCGGATATAGTACATTTGGATCAGTCAGGCTTCATCCCTGGGAGACATGGGGCTAATAACCTGAGAAGGATTTTCGCAGGGATCCAGATGGGCCGGGGGGGGGGGACCCGCTCCATACTGTCGATAGATGCTGCAAAGGCGTTCGACAGGGTGGAGTGGGTCTTCCTCTGGGAGGCTATGAAAGGTTTTGGATTTGGAAAGGAATTTATAGGTTACATTCAATTATTGTATTCGGAACCTACGGCCAGGATTAGAACAAGCTGGGGATTGTCGGATGAGATTAAAATATCAAGAGGGACAAGGCAGGGATGCCCAGTATCTCCCATTTTGTTTGTATTATTTTTGGAGCCACTGGCAATTAGGTGTAGGAATAATCAGGATATAGTTGAATGGGGTTGTGGTGGCTCGAAGAATAAAATCTTACTATACGCTGATGACGTTGTTTTCACAGTCAGACGGAGAGATCAGTTCGGGCGATTATGGATACCATCCGGAGCTTTAGTGAGAATTCGGGATTTGAGGTCAACTGGTCAAAATCACATATTCTCCCTTTGGATGACTTTAAAGTGGATGACACTAATGAATTGAATGTTTTAGCGAGAGGAGAATGTATAGAATATCGCGGCATAAAAGTATCAGAGAACCCCAGTACTTATATAGATAACAATTTGGTCCCTTTAATACAACGGGTGAGGAAAAAAATTGCTATATGGATAAAATTATCACTGTCACAGGTAGATAGAATGGCACTTATAAAGATGAAAGAATTATATAATATTGATGATACAAACTATTTTTATTATGTTCAATAAGCACATAGAATAAGGAAATTGAAGGATAAGCAGAGTTTAAGGATAGGGAATCACAATATAACAGATTTTTGGGAAAAGTTAGAGGGGGGAAAAAATTATTATCCAAAATATATAAATTTATTATAAATAATATAAGGGAACCAGACACACATATAAGTAAAAGAAAATGGGAAAGAGATATTGGAGTGCGGATAAACATTGGACGAACATCTTCCAAAATATGAACATTGTATGCTCAGAAGCAATCTGATTCAGTTAAAAATAATATATAGATTGTATTACGTTCCGGCTATGATCAATCGGTTTAAGAGAACAAAGAACGTAAAATGCCCGAAGTGCCAGGAACAAAATGCAGATTTCCTCCACATGATGTGGAACTGTATTGTGGTACTGGAATTCTTGGAGGATATACACTCACCGGCCACTTTATTAGGTACACCTGTCCAACTGCTCGTTAACACTTAATTTCTAATCAGTCAATCACATGGTGGCAACTCAGTGCATTTAGGCATGTAGACATGGTCAAGACAATCTCCTGCAGTTCAAACCGAGCATCAGTATGGGGAAGAAATACTGATGGCATGGTTGTTGGTGCCAGAAGGGCTAGTCTGAGTATTTCAGAAACTGCTGATCTACTGGGATTTTCACGCACAACCATCTCTAGGGTTTACAGAGAATGGTCCAAAAAAGAAAAAACATCCAGTGAGCGGCAGTTCTGTGGGCGGAAACACCTTGTTGATGCCAGAGGTCAGAGGAGAATGGGCAGACTGGTTCGAGCTGATAGAAAGGCAACAGTGACTGAAATCGCCACCCGTTAAAACCAAGGTAGGCAGAAGAGCATCTCTGAATGCACAGTACGTTGAACTTTGAGGCAGATGGGCTACAGCAGCAGAAGACCACACCGGGTGCCACTCCTTTCAGCTAAGAACAGGAAACTGAGGCTACAATTTGCACAAGCTCAGCGAAATTGGACAGTAGAAGATTGGAAAAACGTTGCCTGGTCTGATGAGTCTCGATTTCTGCTGTGACATTCGGATGGTAGGGTCAGTATTTGGCGTCAACAACATGAAAGCATGGATCCATCCTGCCTTGTATCAACGGTTCAGACTAGTGGTGGTGGTGTCATGGTGTGGGGAATATTTTCTTGGCACTCTTTGGGCCCCTTGGCACCAATTGAGCATCAGTCCAAACCCAACAGCCTACCTGAGTATTGTTGCGGACCATGTCCATCCCTTTATGACCACAACGTACCCAACATCTGATGGCTACTTTCAGCAGGATAATTTGCCATGTCATAAAGCTCGAATCATCTCAGACTCGTTTCTTGAACATGACAATGAGTTCACTGTACTCAAATGGCCTCCACAGTCACCAGATCTCAATCCAATAGAGCATCTTTGGGATGTGGTGGAACGGGAGATTCGCATCATGGATGTGCAGCCAACAAATCTGTGGCAACTGTGTGATGCCATCATGTCAATATGGACCAAAATCTCTGAGGAATGCTTCCAGCACCTTGTTGAATCTATGCCACGAAGAATTGAGGCAGTTCTGAAGGCAAAAGGGGATCCAACCAGTTACTAGCATGGTGTACCTAATAAAGTGGCCGGTGAGTGTACATATAGAGGTAAGCCGTGTATCAGGACTGACGGTTCCTAAGACACCAGATGTTTTTGTGCTGGGAAATATGTGTGAAATCGCTGGTACCTCACATCAGGTTAGATGGTTGGGAATGGCACTACAGGTGGCTCGCTGTATACTGATTTATAATTGGATATCCCCTAAAAGACCATCCATGGCAGAATGGCATAAGAGACTAGATAAAATAAAGATTTTTGAAAAAATTAAATATATAGAATTAGGAAAGGAGGAAAGGTGGCAAAAAAGATGGCTAGACAATAATGTAGAGAACTAACTGTGAGGAGGAATTATGTATATATGTATGTGTATGACATTTTTTTTAAAAATTTATTTAATTTTTTTTTTTTCGCTGACTGGGAGGGGTGGGGTGGGAGGGAAAGGAATAGATTAGGAGGAAAGAAAAAGTAAGATGGAATCTGAGGATAAAGAATAGCACTATGATATCAAATATTTATTGTTGTAGTTAAGGTGATTAGAAACGAGCTGTATAAGTGAAAGTGTTATGGTTATTTCTGATTATTGAGATGTTCAGATATCACTTATATAAAATGGATTATTGGAAACGTATAGCATATTTCTAATGTACTAAAAGGTTATTTAACACTGTGTTGATATCTTGTGATATCCCTCGCTTTTGATTAATGTTTTTTGTAATATTTATGCAAAATTTGAATAAAGAAAATAAAAAAAAAAAATCTGTACATTCCTAAATTGTGGAGTCTATATTCACTGCATCCTTTTTTTCATAACTAAATTGCAGAGTCCATCATAAACTCCAGTGGTGGAATCAAGAATATTATTGTATCTTTGTACTGCATATCCAGCAAGGTAGCCACCCAGTAATCTGCACTGGTGGATATGGGAAAAACCAGGTGCTTCTTCTCACTGCCATTCTTCTGTACTGAATTAATTATTTTTTTTTTTTTTTTAAACTATGGCAGTTTTTGCTAAATATGAACTTTACTAGATTGATGAGTCTGCATTCACTGCCTCCATTTTTTAACTAATGCCTCATTCTGAGAGTTAGTGTTTTCCTACAAGAATACATGCGAACCTTGGGATTATATCTGTGAAATGCTGTATTTTTGTTATTAACAATGAATTAGAAAATGTGCTATTTTGTTATCCTGAGTATATTTAAGAATCTTGTCTTCGTGGGAACACCCCTTCAATGACAATGCAGTCTAAGTGCAAAACAAAACTTTAGTATTACTGTTTAAGAATAAGTTTCATTTTCAGCTTTTTCATTAAATTGGATTTAAATGTCTACTAACAACATCCTGCTGTTCAGGCCTAAAGGTAACTTAGTCAATCTCTGTGCTTCATTTTCATGCAAAAGATCAATATGCTCTTATGTTGACATTTCCCATTTCTCAACTTCCAATATTGAAAACTGGCTGATCTGTTCCTAGGTGTTAAGCCTCAATATTTCCAGCTTGTTGCTTATATGTGAAAGCTTGCCAGGTGGTATTCCTTTTCTGAATGTGTTTGATCTTTGCATTTGAGGGATGTTCCTGGATTGTCAATGATATAGATAATGTGATAATGGATTGATCTGTGTAAACACAGCTTCTTTCTCAGATAGGTTACAAACTTTACATACAGTACTACTTCTCAGAAGAAAACAATGAATTTTTTTTAAAAAACTTGATCGATGTCTGAAAAAAAAGAGATGTTATGTTTTTTTTTCCTCAGGAAAGGCACCTTGAGTGTAACTCAGTAGAATGATAAAAAAAATGAATTGGTTTTTGAGAACTTCCATAAAGATTTTAACAAGCAACTCTTATATGTGTTAGTTATGTAAATAGAAGTGTATTTTATGTGCCATCATTATCCTTTTTGAATAATTGTTAAAGGGATTCTGGGGCAGCTATCGTAATGGCAGCTAGTGATGAGCGGACCCAAATGTGAACATGCACCAGTTGCATCTCTGATCGTGGATGTTGACACTGTAACCCCTTAACGGCTTGTAACCGCTTGGCCATATTGCACCTTCCTGACATGGCCCACGTTTTAAAAAATATTTATCTCTATAAGTGGATATAACTTAAAAATGCTTTAACTTATCAAAGTGTTTTCTCGTGACATATTGTACTTATTATTATTATTATTATTATTATTATTATTAATAATAATAATAATAATAATTCCTTTACTTATATAGTGTGCAAAGATTCTGCAGCCCTGCACAGAGTTTGTCAAATCAGTCCCTGTCCCCTATGGGGCTTACAATCTAATCAACCTACCAGTATGTTTTTGAGTGTTGAATACAAACTCTTTGCAGATGTTGACCTGGATGGGACTTAAACCCAGGAACCCAGCACTGCAAGACTGTAGTGCTAACCACTGATCCCCCATGCTGCCCTACATGTTAGTTGAAAAATATGGGTTGTATGCTTTGCTTTTTTTGCTTTTATTAATGAAAAAAACGGATATATGGTTACATCTCCATCCTATTGTGGAGTTACAGCCTTGGCAGACTCTTGGATAGATACTACATCTTTCACACACAGCAGAAAGGTTGTCAGGCAGCTCTATTCAGAGAGGAGAAAGCAGAACCATTGCATAATTATGATCAAAAGTGTTTCACAATGATGGTACTTCTAACTAAATCCACAATTTAATATGGAGGATGCCACCAATCTAAATGTGAGTAGAAGGAATATTGTAGGAAAAAAACAGTTTTTGCATTGAAAAGAATGTCAGACAGAGAACTGATGCAGGGGCTTTAATAAAACTGTACCAATGACCTATCCTGTCTCTGAAACAATCTGTTACTGTGCTGCTGCCGGCAGCTCTGGGGTCCTCATTCAGATGCCAGGGCTGCCATAGAGACAATTGGATTATGAAGGAGGCATACACTGAAGCCCTACAGGTGCTGCGGTCTGTTACCACGGGAGCCTGACTGTCGTATACAGCTGGGCTTCCGCACGGTTGTCACCGTTGACAGTTGTCACAGTGACAGCAGTGTAGGATGAAAATGTACGTCTAGGTGCGCTAACTAGACACCGTCCTGGACGAAAATTTTAGTGTAAGGTCAACAAAGGGTTAAATAACAATATCTCTAGAAAAGCTTTACATATCATAATTTTTTACTTGATATGATATAAATAAAATTATCCTATCTTTTTTCTTTGTGCCAATAAATGTGCCAATAATTGACTACGAATGTGAAAAAGAAGCTTTATTTTGTAATTTTTCTGATCTACATATCCCCGGTTTTATTAAAGAGATATTCCTTTTCAGCAAGTAATTGATATTGTTTGAATAATGAAAAGTTATACAAATTTCTAATACATTTTCTGTTTTAGTTCATCAAAGTTTTCTACATCTTTGCTTGCTGTTCTTCTATAGAAAGCTTTGTTGTTCATTTCCAGTGGACATAATCTGACCATGGTCACACAGGTGCACGGCTCATTATATCACACAGCTCTGATTACTCTCTGTGATACTAACAAGCTGCGTACCTGTGTGACCATGGTCAGATTTCTGTGCACTGGAAGTAACATAGAAGCTTCCTATGGAATCAAAGCAAGCAGAGATCTAGAAAACCGTTAGGGAATTGATACAGTATGTATATTGGAAAATTGTATAATTTTTAATCGTACAAAAAAATTACATTAATTTGCTGAATGGGAAAACCCCTTTAAGCATCCATACACAATCCATAAATCATATTCAAGGGGACCATAGTGTCATAGGATTCATATAAATATGACACCACAATTGTGTTTCTAGATGCCAGGGTTCGGGAGATAACGCAGTTAGAACTTGATCGATGTCATGACTTTTATAAACGTAATTTCTGCATGGAGCAGGTTCAAAAAGGACATATATAGCTAAAATGGCAGTCATAAAAGGCCACTTTCACATGAACATATGATTTCTCTAGTCCTGTATTTCTGTATGAATCTATATATATGTGATGCTGTTCAGCCGTATGCGCACATGTCACTGAGTCTGTACTGTATCCATATAAAATACGGTGGGCTGGCAAATGATGCCTGGCTGACTGAATGCACCTCCCACTGGTTCTGGTCTCCATGGATATTGCACGTATATACAGCATCATATGATGTACAACTGAATGCGGCATATATTTTAAACTTTCCCATAGACTTCTAAGTTGCATAAAAGATATAAAAGATTCATGATTTTTAAATGAGCTATAATCCGTGCCCACTCAGTTCTTGGATAGGTTGATGTATATTTTTATGTGTAGCTGTATTTTTCTGTTGCATATGTTCAGATTATTATTCTATGGGGCATACAGAAAGGAAATAATGGAGAAAATAACGCATATTCTATATTTATTACTGTCTTACTCATGGTATGGTGTGGTACGGCAGACTATACTGCCTTTTAAAGGGATGGCTGTATTGCCCATTGAATTGAATGTGACCATATGCTGCCTGAATGGAAACGCTAGGACACAAGTAGCATATGGCCGCTTTCATACGTTCATGTGAAAGAAGCCTAACAGTGTATCATGTGCAAATAGAAGCACCAGTTGCCCTCTACAATAATACCTGTAAAATGCTTAAAAATGTGTTTCATTAAACAAACACATTTCCACGTTTCTATGTATTTCTGTATATATTATCCATTAGTGGTAAATAGGGCTCCAAGAAAAGAACACTTTTCAAAGTATCAGTCATCTCTGCCAGTTTGTACAAATTTATTATTTCTAGGTCAACGTGTGCTGAGGTTTTGGTAAAATCAGCAGTTTTGTATCTTATTTCAAATTGACCCGATTCCATGGAATGAGTTAATATTAAATGTATCTCATAAAAGGAGTTAAATAAGAATCACTCATTTTAATGATATCTTACTGTTCCACACAACAGGTTAGTACAGAGTTTGATTTCTCTAGACTTTCAAAGTTTTAGTTCATACTTTAGCGCTACCCTTCCCTTATTATAAATCAATTTCATTATAGCCACAATTATATTCAGGGGAAATATACCTGCTGGGATGTAGTTTTACCAATATCCACTGCAGTTTATTGGCTGATACTGAGTCAAAGAATAAAGATGAGCAGTAGACCCAGCATCTTCACATTACACAATTGTAGGATAGATAGACATAGATAATTCCTATTGATTCTTTACTGGATGTATTCCAGGTAGTGTTTTATGAAGTAGAAGGAACTGTACTTCACTGCTTTCTCTATTATAAAACTCTGCTTGTCTTTTGCTGTGCTCGGTATAAATGTGAGCTTACTGATAAGAAGCGATGCTCAATAGCTTTCGAGCACTCTTCTCTGACACATTAATCAGCTTAGTTCAGAAGGACAAGACCAGGGGAGGGCATATGAACCAGAATTATTAACAAGTTAAGAACTAAAACTTTTACTCATTTGTATAATTTCGGTTTCAAAATTGTGTTGGCCGTGGAAAGAACTAGCCATGTCACTACTTGTTTTACTAGACAGTGTATGTTCTACATATACTAGGACCTGCCTACAGCATAGCTTGAAACTGCTCATTTCCTAGTTGCCAGGTTGTGATAAAATCTAGTTATTTATTACTGCACATCTAACCCTAAATGTAACTTGATGCAAAAACACAAAAAAGTGGCAGACGTTTACAATACTTTTAGTTACATAGTGTACACAGTATTGAGTTATGTCATAATCATAAAGTTGTCTTTATATAAAGGGTATCTGCACAAAGCTTGAACCACTAGTGGATTCTCTAATTTTTTTTATTAATTGCTTAGAATAACAGAATAACAAAACAGCTAGAATATTTGCTTAAAGGGGTTTTCCCACTAAGCATCGATGGGGGGTCTCAGTGATGGGACCCCCACAGATTACTAGAACGGGGGTCTGATGTACCCCCATCACATTGCACCCCTGTTCTAGTAATCTTTGGGAATCCAATCACTAAGTCCCCCCACCTATCAGAATATTTGGCCCTATCCTGCTAGGGCCTAACTTGCTTGTGGAAAAACCCCTTTGATGGGAATCTACCACCAAAATCAAGCATGATAAACCAGGGACACTTGCTCATGGATCCAGGAAATAAACTTCACCAATTTTTCATTTTATTTTTTGGAGTGCTGCCTCTTCTGTGGAATTAATCTCTCTGTCCATTTTTCTGTCTGTTTGTCTCTCTAGGTACTTATCTGTCTCTCGCTATCCATATTACCTCAGACATAAACTGTCTTATACTTATTACCTATAGTAACCAATCAAAACTCAGAGCCCATATTAATAACCTGTGGCAAAATAGAAACTGAGCTGTGATTGGTTGGTAACTGTCACAGCAGCCCTACATATAGTGGTTACTAAGTGTATTTTGGAAAGAGTGGGTGTCAAACTGAAAACCTAGTGGATGACATTCCCTTAATCACGGAGAGCTGCCTGGCATAATTTGGTGATTGCAAATGCAACGGTGTAGGTTCCTTTAACGGACATACTGTATATACACACGTTGAACTTTTTCATTTATACATGATTTCTGCACTGCTTTGACCAAGGCATGTCTTACTATAATGAAGGAATTTCAGCGCTGTGCACCAAATTTTTGCAATACCTTCTTGGGTAAATAAAGCCAACTAATTAGACAACCCAAAATAACATAAATTTTCTAGAAGATTATCCATTAAAAGCAACTGTAATACATCCCCCACATTATTTTATGAATGCTTCATCCAAATCTTAGGCTGCATTCACACTGCCGTATGGGGGTCGTATATACGGCATATATACATCCCCCATAGATGGCAATGGGTACACGGTGCCCTACAGGAGCGGTACGATGTTCTGTACCCCGTGAAATAATAGGATATGGCCTATCTTTTCTCGGAATACGGCGCCGTGCCTCATGTTGCTCTATGTTATCCCCTCCTCCTCTCCCTGACACCGATGTGTGAATGCAGCCTCAGGCTTAGTAAACTGTATGTCCTTGTAATTTACACTACTGTGGTAATACATACATGAGTATGGCATTGGGCAGGGGTAATCAATGGAAGTTGATGAAATCGTCACGTATGCTTGAAGGAATAAAAATACTGTTTGCATCTTATTACATGGAATATCCTTGTGTAAGTCAGTGCTTTTGTTTTGTCGCTACTGCATAGAAATGTCTATAAATACTGCTCAGAATTGCTGTTATTTGTACTGCTTGTAGAGAGCGGCGGTGACACGCAAATGTTTAAAATAAATGGGTGTACAATGGCATTTTTTAGTCTGCAGTCATCTTTACAAGCAAAGCTATTTTACTGTTACCAATTGATACTGCATGTAGATTGAACATAAATCTTTCATAACAGCAAGAAAATATATGTGCTATATACAAGTAACTGCACAGCTCAGCTAGTTACAATAGAGAAACTTGGCGCAGTACAATTGCTGATAAAATCATAGTGGTATAGTGCACATCCACCCCTACTATCCAAGTACACAACCATGAAAAGCCCCTCACATTGGATAATAACATACATTTATTGGTAGAAATAGTTTTTTTTCCCCCATAATAGATTTATGTGAATTAGAAAACTTTTCTCTCAGGCCACAGCTTTATAACACCACACTCCTACAATGTCTACTGTTGTCCGGTTCTTCATCCCACTGCCTACTGCCCTGCTATAATTGTTACCCTGCTCAAGATCTTAGGCACCGGTGTTCTTTTGAATTGCTAGTGTATGTATGGTATGGTAGAAGGAGAGATTGGCAGCGTTTGCTGATGGGCGGGGGTCTCAGTGGAGCTGACAGAAATTGGTAAGCGCCATGCTCAGTGATCTCCGTCAGCTCCATAGAGATGAATGGAGCAGAACAGTCATGCACGGCTGTCTGCTTCATTACTCTCATGAGGTACCTAGGACCCCATTGGACCCCTCATTTTTGTGATCTGTGATTATCTCGTCACTGAGAATCCCTTACCCAATCAACAAGTTAGGCCCTATCCTGGAATGGAATTTTTATGTCCTATTATGTCTAAAGTTTGGGAGATTTTTTAAAGCGTGACTGTAAAGTTTCTGACAAAAAAATACACTCACCGGCCACTTTATTAGGTAGACCATGCTAGTAACGGGTTGGACCCCCTTTTGCCTTCAGAACTGCCTCAATTCTTCGTGGCATAGATTCAAGAAGGTGCTGGAAGCATTCCTCAGAGATTTTGGTCCATATTGACATGATGGTATCACACAGTTGCCGCAGATTTGTCGGCTGCACATCCATGATGCGAATCTCCCGTTCCACCACATCCCAAAGATGCTCTATTGGATTGAGATCTGGTGACTGTGGAGGCCATTTGAGTACAGTGAACCCATTGTCATGTTCAAGAAACCAGTCTGAGATGATTCGAGCTTTATGACATGGCGCATTACAAGAAACCAGTCTGAGATGATTCGAGCTTTATGACATGGCGCATTATCCTGCTGAAAGTAGCCATCAGATGATTTATTACTGCACATCTAACCCTAAATGTACTTGATGCAAAACACCAAAAAGTGGCAGACTTTACAATACTTTAGTTACATAGTGTCACCAGTATTGATTATTCTAATCATAAAGTTGTCTTTATTAAGGGTATCTGCACAAAGCTTGAACCACTAGTGGATTCTCTAATTTTTTTATTAATTGCTTAGAATAACAGAATAACAAAAACAGCTAGAATATTTCTTAACAGGGGTTTTCCCACTAAGCACGATGGGTGGGTCTCAGTGATGGGACCCCACACGATTACTAGAACGGGGTCTGATGTACCCCCATCAATTGCACCCCCTGTTCTAGTAATCTTTGGGATCAATCCAAACTACAAGTCCCCACACCATCAGAATATTTGCCCTATCCTGCTAGGGCTCTAACTTGCTTGTGGAAAAACCCTTTGATGGGAATCTACCACCAAAATCAAGCATATAACCAGGGACACTGCTCAGGATCCAGGAAATAAACTTCCCAATTTTTCATTTATTTTTTGGAGTGCTGCCTCTTTGTGTGAATTAATCTCTCTGCCCATTTTTCTTCTGTTTGTCTTCTCTCTAGTACTTATCTGTCTCTCGCTATCCATATTACCTCAGACTATAACTGTCTTATACTATTACCTATATAACACAATCAAACTCAGAGCCCATATTAATAACCTGTGGCAAAATAGAAACTGAGCTGTGATTGGTTGGTAACTGTCACAGCAGCCCTACATATATGGTTACTAAGTGTATTTTTGGAAAGAGTGGGTGTCAAACTGAAAACCTAGTGGAATGACATTCCCTTAATCACGGAGAGCTGCTGCATAATTTGGTGATTGCAAATGCAACGTGTAGTTCCTTTAACGGACATACTGTATTACACACGTTGAACTTTTTCTTTATCTGATTTCTGCACTGCTTTGACCAGGCCTTCTTACTATATGAATGAATTTCAGCGCTGTGCACCAATTTTTGCAATCCTTTGGGTAATAAGCCAACTAATTAGACAACCCAAATAACATAAAAATTTTTCTGAAGATTATCCGTAAAGCAACTGTAATAACCTCCCCCACATTATTTATATGAATGCTTCATCCAAATCTTAGCTGCTCTCACACTGCCGTATGGGGGTCGTATATACGGCATATAACATCCCCCATAGGGCAATGGGTACACGTGCCCTACAGAGCGGTACGATGTTCTGTACCCCGTGAAATAATACGGATATGGCCTATCTTTTCTCGAATAACGGCGCCGTGCCTCATTTGCTCTATGTTATCCCCTCCTCCTCTCCCTGACACCGATGTGTGCATCCAAGCCTCAGCTTTGTAAACTGTAGCCTTGTAATTTACACTACTGTGGTAAAGTACCATACATGAGTATGGCATTGGGCAGGGGTATCAATGGAAGTTGATGAAATCGTCACGTATGCTTGAAGGAATAAAAATAACTGTTGCATCTTATTACATGGAATATCCTTGTTTAAGTCAGTGCTTTTGTTTGTCGCTACTGCTAGAAATGTCTATAAATAACTGCTCAGAATTGCTGTTATTTGTACTGCTTGTAGAGAGCGGCGGTGACACGCAAATGTTTAAAATAATGGGTGACATGGCATTTTTTTAGTCTGGCAGTCATCTTTACCAGCAAAGTCTATTTTACTGTTACCCATTGATACTGCATGTAGATTGAACATAAATCTTTCATAACAGCAAGAAAATATATGTGCTTATAACAGTACTGCCCCGCTCAGCTGTTACAATAGAGAGCTTGGCGCAGTACATTGCTGATAAATCATAGTGGTATATTCACAGCCACATCCCTACTACCCACACTATCCAATGCAACCATGAAAGCCCCTCACATGGATAATAACAAAATTTATATGGTAGAAATAGTTTTTTTTTCCCCATAATAGATTTATGTGAATTAGAAAACTTTTTCTCTCAGGCCAACAGCTTTTAACACCACACTCCTACAATGTCTACTGTTGTCCGGTTCTCATCCCACTGCCTACTGCCCTGCTATAATTGTTCCCCGGCTCAGAATCTTAGGCACCGGGGTTCTTTGTGAATTGCTAGTGTATGTATGGTATGGTAGAAGGAGAGATTGGCAGCGTTTGCTGATGGGCGGGGGTCTCAGTGGGAGCTGACAGAAATTGGTAAGCGCCATGCTCTGATCTCCGTCAGCTCCCTAGAGAGAAATGGAGCAGAACAGTCATGCACGGCTGTCTGCTTCATTACTCTCATGTAGTTACCTAGGTACCCCATTGGAGGAGGGGAGGTCAGACAGGGAGTCCGACAAGGATCGAGAATGGGACAGTAAGTACTAGTGCAAAGGAAGGAATTTTACAAAGTGTATCATATGTGAACCGAAAGATAAAGTATAACGGGGATTATCGCGAACGAGGAAAACAGATGGAGACTGACAGAGAAGGGGAGATCGAAAGACAGAGAATAGGTATGGCGTGAAAAGGGTAAGTAGGGTGGTCTTGGGGTTAAAAAGAGAGTGCACGGTAGTGAGGAATGTAGATGGGGATAAAAAACGGTTACGGCAAGTTGGATAAACGTAGCGTGCTAAATGTTGAGGGGCTGTATATGAAGTGGGATGGGGGGTGTTGGGGAGGATGTGAGTGGAGAGATGGGGGGTGGAGTGGTTGATGGTGAGGTATTGTGGGAAAGGGAGAGTGCGAATAGAGAGAGTACAGTGGCCGTAGTATATTTTGCGATGTCAAAGTAGTGGAGGTATCGTGAGAGACGGAGTAGGGAGGGGTGGAGTGTGGAGCGACGGGGGAAGAGTAAATGTAGGGGGTGTAAAGTGATAATGTAGTTAAGCACGTGGGCGAGAGTTGCAAAAAGGAGATAGAACCAGGGAGACAGCAAGATACAGCGGCTCCTTCCTTCACCCCTACCCCTCAACCCCTCATTTTGTAGATCTGTTGATACTCTCTTCACTAAAATCCCTACCCAATCAACCGTAGGCCCTATCCTGGAATGGATTTTTATGTCCGTAGTTATGTCTAAGTTTGGGAAGATTTTTTTAAAGCGTACTGTAAAGTTTCTGACAAAAATACACTCACCCAGCACTTTATTAGGTGACCATGCTATAACGGGTTTGGACCCCCTTTGCCTTCAGAACTGCCTCATCTTCGTGCATAGATTCAAAAGGTGGCTGGAAGCATCCTCAGAAGATTTTGGTCCATATTGACATGATGTATCACACAGTTGCCGCAATTTGTCGGCTGCACATCCATGATGCGAATCTCCCGTTCCACCACATCCCAAAGATGCTCTATTTGGATGAGATTCTGGTTACTGTGGAGGCCATTTTAGTACAGTGAACCATTGTCATGTTCAAGAAACCAGTCTGAGATGATTCGAGCTTTATACATGCGCATTATTCCTGCTGAAGTAGGCCATCAGTATGTTGGGTACAGTGTGGTCTAAGGGATGGACATGGTCAGCAACAATAGCCGGTAGGCTGTGGCGTTGCAACTGATGCTCAATTGGTACCAAGGGGCCCAAGAGTGCCAAGAAAATATCCTCCACACCATGACACCCCACAACCATCCTGAACCATTGATACAGGCAGATGGATCATGGCTTTCATGTGTTGAACGCCAAATTCTGAGCCTACCATCCGAATGTCGCAGCAGAAAGCGAGACTCATCAGACCAGGCACGTTTTTTCCAATCTCTAATGTCCATTTCGATGAGCTTGTGCAAATTGTAGCCTCATTTTTCCTGTTCTAAGCTGAATGGAGTGGCACCCGGTGTGGTCTTTCGGCTGCTGTAAGCCCATCTGCCTCAAATTGTCGACTACTGTGCATTCAGAGATGCTCTTCTGCCTACCTTGGTTGTAACGGGTGGCGATTTGAGTCACTGTTGCCTTTCTATCAGCTCGAACCAGTCTGCCCATTCTCCTCTGACCTTTGGCATCAACAAGGCATTTCTGCCCACAGAACTGCCGCTCACTGGATGTTTTTTATTTTTTGCATAATTCTCTGTAAACCCTAGAGATGATTGTGCGTGAAAATCACAGTAGATCAGCAGTTTCTGAAATACTCAGACCAGCCCTTCTGGCACCAACAACCATGCCATGTTCAAAGGCACTCAAATCACCTTTCTTCCCCATACTGATGCTCGGTTTTTGAACTGCCAGGAAGGAGATTGTCTTGACCATGTCTACATGCTAAAATGCACTGAGTTGCCGCCATGTGATTGGCTGATTAGAAATTAAGTGTTAACGAGAAGTTGGACAGGTGTACCTAATAAAGTGGCCGGTGCGTGTATATTACATAATTTAGATTGATTTTAGTTTATGGATATAAGCATTTTGAGACTTACTATGAATTATTGATAACTGTAAGTTTTTATGTTGTAATAACGGTAATTTGCGAAAAATAATGACCTGGACCAGGAAAAGGAGATAGGACAACTACACTTAAAAAGACTGAGTGATCTATGCAACAATGTCTAATAGTGTAAAATATGACTTTACACCGGTTCTGTAAATTTGCAAATGTTCTTTGGAAATATCCATAGTTTCAGAATCAACTAAAGAGATGACTGTATGACTTCAAATTCAAGATTCAAATTGTTAATTTTTTTATGGAAATAAATTTATACTTGTGTTTTTTAACAGAAATCCACATTGCTTATAATGACAACCAAAGTAAAAGCACTGAGGCCAAAACAGAACAAATAAGCATAGAAATTTGCGGTACAAATATGTGTCAAAACCAAGCAGTACATAAAACGCTAGCAAGCTCCAAATAAGACTTAGAGCAATCACTGGGAAGTAGGCAGACAATCCTCTAATGAGATATTAGCGAGTGATTGGATCAGTCCCCTGACCTTCAGACAAACTAGACTGGCAGGTGAGTGGCCAAAGATTGGTGTGTTGAAAACTCTTTATGGATGTTGACCTGGATAGAACTTGAACCCAGGGCTCCTGCACTGTATTGGGAATGAAAGTGTTAATTTAATGTTTCTCTAATACCTGATCTCCAGGCTAGGCCTGGAACTGTGCAACTAGGATGCAAGTGTAAAAGTATTTTTTTTTATTTGTTGGTCATATTCTAACACCAATAACCTTTTATTTTATTGTCTTGCTGATGCGGCAGCAAAAGGTCAATAAAGTCTAATTGTTAACTTTCATCATTTTTGGGGAGAATAATTCTCTCCAAAGGTTGAGATAGTGATGTGTAGTGGCTGTACAGAATTTTTTGAGACTTTATTCATTTTTGCATTTCCATTTTTTGCTTCTCTCCTTAAAACATCCATAACATTTTTATTTTTCTAGAGATGTATAGGACTTTATAAGAGCTTGTTTTCTGTGTAACAAATTGCGCTTTCTAGTGGTGGTATTCAATGTTCCATGCTGTGTTCTGTGGAGCCATAATAAAATCCAAATGCATGGAAATTGACAAAAAAAGCAGTCTATAATTTAAATAATTTGCTGCTGTTATTGGCACTTTGTGCCACTTTTGGAGTCCTTTTTTTCCCAAAAATAAAATATGAGTGTAAGGCGTTCTCCTTGGCTTTGATGTTCAGCTTCAGTTGCATGATGCATCAGTTTTGTCTCCGTGTCCACAAAAAAACGAAAGATTTAACATTGCTTTGAAAACATCAGACCTGTTTTTTCAGCCTCATCAACAGATGTTTTATCCATTTTTTTGTGGATTTATTCACTTTTATACCCTTTTGTGATCCAGATCTGTATAAAAATAGGGCATGTTTCATAATCTTTTCCACGAACAACGGATCAGTGAAAATACAAGCCAATGTAAAAACACCCATAGAAATCAATGGTTTTGTGAGGCATTCATGGAAATCACTGAACCACAGGGATGAGAAGCAATGCCAATGTGAAAGAGTCCTAACACTGCACATTTTCAGTCCATTACTAGGGTTGAGCAACCTGAACCACACTGTTTAGGTCCTCATTTATTTCATAGGGTTTTAGGTCAAAACTTGGATTTGGACTAGTTCACTCAGCATTATCCAGTAGTGAAGTTGATTGCTGTAACAAGAGGTGTCATTATTTTAAAAAAAAAGTTGAAAAGTGCAGAACATTTAAAAGTAATTATTTATATACACATGAAATTCTCTTTTTTGCCTACTAGGAAATGTAAAATAAATTCTGTTTGTCAATGATCAAAACTACTAGGCCACACTTATTGCAAGGCCTGATAAGCAGCTGCTTAGAAAGCTATAGAATTAAGTTGCAGGGTGCCAATTGCAGCAGCAGTAATATGTTGTGCTGCAGCAAGAGAGAGGTTTATGTCATGAGATTTTAGAGTAGAGAAGTTATCCCTCCCCCCCCCCCCCCCCTGTACCTGCCAATATGTTGAAATGGCGCACTGTAAACATACAGGAGGTTTTCCTAATACTGAACACAACATGGGCCTGTTTAAAGTTAAGATACAATGAAGCAATACCTAAGGCTGTATTGACTGATGTCACCAGCCTGAGGCCAATTATTAATAATATCTATGTCTTCCAGATACAAGGACAATTATACATAGGAAGAACGTTTATTTACGAATGGAATGCTCTAAAATATAAATGTTCATAGTATTTACAGCCCATGCAGGAGGTGCACCTGTACTTATTAATAGGCAGACGTATCAGTGCAGTGAATTTCTTTATATCTCTGATGTTTTTTAGGCTGTGATCTCATGGTGTATGAATAATAGATAACCTACTATTAGATGCAAAATTCCAATCGATCCATCAAAGAAGTTACGTAAGTCTGGCTGACCAGCAATTCAAGCAGGATTATATATGTGTATATATACATGGAAAATCACTATGTGTATACCCAAAGTGCTAAAAAATATTATTATATCTACCAATAAAACATCATCATGTTTACCCTCCAGACAAGATTGCATAATTTAGGAAATATGTATCAATGAATATAGAAATCCCCATGTACAATCCAGGCTGCTGCATGTCTTCTAATATGATGGATAGCCAAATTAGTGTATAAACCAATGTCATTTCCATTTCTTGTGAAAAGTTATTATTAGTTGCCGTTGTATGTTTGCCACATCTGTTATGGTTCTGTGCACCATTGATTATTATAAATAGCTAACTGGGGTCTTCAAAGGCTCTTGGAATCAGAGACCCCCAAGAGTCCTATACAATCTTTTATTTATGTGGCAGAAAATCAATTAAGAGTTTTCACAAGTTACTATGTTTGCTAATACAGTCAGAATCCTTTTCCTAGCAATACTGAAAATCCTATATCTATCTATCTATCTATCTATCTATCTATCTATCTTCTATATAAATTTATTTACATGTATTATCCTGTGTAATTAGGTTTATACAGAAGTAAAGATAGAAGTAAAGTACAGGTTAGATCCAATGTAGCATCATTCATGTATCTGGTCCTGTGACTAATTGTGAGAAGAACATAAGACAGAAAACATTTGTTTATAAAATGCATAACCTTTATTAAATGTATATGATCAGGTCAGCAGACAACCCTTGTGCAGGTTTTCTTGAGGTCGTGTTCACATGATGCGTAGCTTTTCGTTTTTTGTTGCGTTTCTGACGCATTGCAAAAGGGTTCAGCCTTGGTCACATGCTTGGTTACATTGTATTTGCTTAAACACAATGTAACCTCAGCTTGTTATCACGATTCAATATTTTGGAATGCGTCAAAAATGCAGGAAAAAAACGTGACGCAACGCATCATATGAACGCTGCCTCAGTGGGCTTAATTGTGTTCTCAATTACTCCAGGAGACAAAGGGGGAGATTTATTATTTCTCTTACGGGGGCTCTGCCTCATCTGTTTATTATACACATGTACACCATACTTTATATGGATTTTTGCTTATGATAACAATGAATTTGATTTATATACAACGATTATTGTAGCCATATTTGAAAAATCCATACCATCTTTTATGGCTCTCATCCAGGTTTTACAGCAAACACCCTACATATATAAAAAGGCAGCATAGATATGGAAGCCAATTAAGCTATTGATGAAGGATGCGGAGCTCCTGAAATGCGTATAGCACAGTTGAAGCTCTTACCATTGGATAGACCAATCCTAAGACTGACTCAAAGCTTGACTATATATATTGCTTTGTAGTAATTCACTAAATCTGGGAGGCCCATGCCACCTTCACTTCTAGGCTGGCACATTCTCTTCTGACCAAAACAAGGTTTCTTTTGTTTCCATAAAAATTTGGAGAGGAGTGTTTTCATTTTAGTGAAGAAAAGAACCTGAAAAACAATGGGAATCAACTGCATGGTGTACAGGATCTTGGGTAGAATATATGTTTTCAGTAAGTTGTTCCTTCCCATCCAGAAGATAAGTGGGAAATCATAGGTTTTGAGGAGACTATGTACTTCTCTAAGGAGTGGGGTGTAGTTCATGTTGTACAAGTCCATCATGTTTCAAGGAATATTAACCCCCAGGTATTTCAGGAAACTACTGATTTACTGGGATTTTCACGCACAACCATCTCTATGGTTTACAGAGAATGGTCCGAAAAAGAAAAAACATCCAGTGAGTGGCAGTTCTGTGGGCAGAAATGCCTTGTTGATGCCAAAGGTCAGAGGAGAATGGGCAGACTGGTTCGAGCTGATAGAAAGGCAACAGTGACTCAAATCGCCACCCGTTACAACCAGGTAGGCAGAAGAGCATCTCTGAATGCACAGTACGTAGACTTTGAGGCAGATGGGCTCAAAGACAGCAGAAGACCACACGGTGGCACTCCTTTCAGCTAAGAAACAGGAAACTGAGGCTACAATTTGCACAAGCTCATCGAAATTGGACTAGAAGATTGGAAAAACGTTGCCTGGTCTGATGAGTTTTCAAATCTGCTGCAAAATTCGGATGGTAGATCGAAATTTGGTGTCAACAACATGAAAGCATGATCCATCCTGCCTGTATCACAGGTTTCAGGCTTGTTGTTGGTGTATCTTGTGTGGGGAATTTTTCTTGGCAATCTTTGGGCCCCTGGTACCAATTGAGCATCGCTGCAACGCCACAGCCTACCTGAGTATTGTTTCTGACCATGTCCATCCCCTTATGACCACAATGTACCCAACATCTGATGGCTACTTTCAGCAGGATAATGCGCCATGTCATAAAGCTCGAATCATCTCAGACTGGTTTCTTGTACATGACAATGAGTTCACTGTACTAAAATGAGCCTCACAGTCACAAGATCTCATCCAATAGAGCATCTTTGGGATGTGGTGGAACGGGAGATTCGCATCATGGATGTGCAGCCGACAAATCTGAGGCAACCTGTGATGACATCATGTCAAATGGACCAAAATCTATTGAGGAATGCTTCCAGCACCTTGTTGAATCTATGCCACGAAGAATTGAGGCAGTTCTGAAGGCAAAAGGGGGTCCAACCCGTTACTAGCATGGTGTACCTAATAAAGTTGCCGGTGAGTGTATATTGAAAAGACATATATAGTGCAAGTCTGAGAGACGATAAAAATAATGATAATTTAACGTCTTTCCTTAAACACTGGACATTGTCTGTATTCTTCTGAATGTAATAGATTCAAAAACTTAAAGTGACTGTTCACATACATGTCATATGAGAAATACACTACAGCATGTGCAGATATAGCAGAGCTAAACACATCATAATCAATATGTGCCACATAAGAATATCTGTATACCCACAATACAAAGCTATACCATATCAAAAAGTTCAACATTGTCTGTTACATCTCTCTTATGCTTTAGTTAGCTAAAGGAAAATATACTGGTACATGGGTGTCCTTTATATTAACATATAGATATTTTACATAAAATGATTTTAACATTTTCACTAATGTCTGTAATCAGACCGGAGGGTTGTGAACAATATGGCTTAAACCCGATATTTTCCAGTACTTAAAATACATTATCTCTAATTACTATAATTATACTGTGAGCGCTCATTATTACATAATTATGTGGTAATGTTGGGTAATGAAATGATGACATACAGCATTGTCAAAATAAACATATTATATAATTTTCAGCTTTTAACTTCTTCAATCCCAGAGCATGATTGGATCCCCCCCATGTTGTCAATCCAAGTCAAACATTATCTATATTATTCTTTTTGTAAGGTAAATGGGTCCACTTTAGCATCACTGTTCAAATTGCTGCTTTTAAAGTTATCAATGGTTAAAAAAAATCTTATAAAGAGACATTGGAGCAAAAGAAGAGCAGCAAAGACGTGTAGACAGGGATCGAAAAGATAACTGGGTGAAATGTTCACAGTGACCATTCCAAAGCAAATAGTTTTAATTTGTTTTTTAAACATTTTGAAAATATCTGTGTTTCGGTGATGTTGATTCTAAATTCTAGAATTAGATATAATAATGAATCTGTTCCTGAAACTGAGAGCATTGTATAGGAAATGAAACAGGTGGATGTCAGATCTCAGCTTGGGCGTGTTTCGTTAAATAAATCTGGAGGAGCGGATAAGGTTATCCACTAGAGCACAGCATTGTTGAAGTGTCCTATTTAATGCTAGTCTGAGGGAACAGAGGGCTCCACAACTTTGGAAGTCTTATTATATTGTGCCATTGGAGAAGAGTAATCGCCCTCCCATGCCTAAAGATATCAGTCCAGTGGCACTAACATCAGCAGTGATGAAGGTGTTTAAGTGCTTTGTGTCTGGTTACCTTCCAGAGGTGGTTGAATTATACATGGACCCCCAATTTGCATATAATAGAGGCATTGGGGAACAAAACACCTTGATTCATATGATGCATAAGGTATGGCATGGAGCGATCAAACTTGGTGTGCGTTACCTTTCGTCAAGTGTGTTCGATACCATCCTGCCAGGTATCCAAAGTATGAAGCTGTTAGAAATTAATGTTGACTGGGGTATGATTACCTGAATTCATGATTATCTCACAGAAAGACCACAGAGGATAATAATGGGAAAGCTTTTTCTTGTTGAGCTACGGTGTCATAATATGTAAAAGGCTTACAATTAAATAACACAAATAGTTGGTTATTGATTTACAAAAAATCAAGTGGTCCAATGACGGTAGCCATCAGTAGCATAAACATGGAAGAAAACACTGAGCACAAATATTTTGGGGTACACGTTGATCATAAATTGGATCAACATAATCGGGTAAACAAATTAAGAAATGATTTAGTCAACCATACATTTTGCATTCTTTACATTCATTTAATTTCAGCAGTACTTTATTACATAATTTTTATCAGTCAGTGGTCCAGAGCAGCCTTTTCTTTGCTGTAAACTTCTGGGCAATGTATATCACAGCATGCAACCTGTTGAAGCTAAATAAGTATGTTAAGAAGGCAAGTTCAGGTGTCGGTCAGGAATTAGACTCCTGGGATACTGTGATGAGTGGGTTATATTGCAGCTTAGTGGATTCATCTCTACGTGAATATATACTTTCTCTTGTTTTTATGCAGCCCCAGGCAGTCTAGGGCAGTCTAGGGCTATATGAGCAATAACTAAGTGTGGATAAAGGAACTGTTGATGACTTAGTTTCCCCAATAGCCTTAACAAATAACCACTAACTACACTACCTATTTTTAGTAAATTTAAGCTTAGTATCTTTAGGTTAGTAGAACAAAATTTTCTTTCTTTTAAGTCACTGAATGTGATATTTAAGGTATTCCATCCCATATGAGTGTAACTTCCATGCAGTTCCTATACTTCAGCATTAAAATTTAGTTTTTTCCATGTTCCATTCGGACAAACCGCAGGATTTAACTTTCAAATTGTGTCGCAAGCCAAGCACTTACATGCACCGCGAAGAAGATAGTGAACTCTGGCAGACCTGAGCGGGGAAGCAACACATGCTGGAAATCGGACACACGATCTAAGTGAATTGCAGAATATGATGGTAGCCTATAAGGATTTATCATTAACCTCATCACACTCTGGTGCAGAAGTGTGGTGGCTATATGTAGAGGGCTCAGGGGCTGATTATAAACCAAGCCGGCTTACATGCTGGTGTTTGCCGCCTCTGGTAGGATCCGATCTTCTTTTGGCTTTAAAAAGGGCTTTAAAAATAATGCCAATGACCCTGGGGAGCTGCTGGCTCAATTAACAGCTAATATTCCCATTTTTAATATACTATTTCCTTATCTAATATTGTGACATTTTTACATTCTACTATGGTAAGTGAATAAATCACCCTAGACATTGATTTGCTGCTGCAGAATTTAGAAAATGTACTATTTATTACATTACATTGAGCTGCCTTTTCAATTCCGGTAGGCACATGATAGGTCTATTTTTTAACAAAAACACCTTAACTTGTCTAAAGGGTAGACCAAGAAATCAAATCCCTGCTGTTAGAAAAGATTTACCATGTTCATTAGTCATTTTTTATGCTGTCACTAGAATGGAAGAATAAGCCTCTAAGGTGTTTGTTCAGCTTTGGAGAAAGAATAATCACTGATTTTGAGCCATCATTTTCATGTCTGTTGTATTTTAATATCAGCACCATAGACAGCTACATGTTCTATATTCATTTAAAAAAATGAATGTATCACCAATTTTCTATTTGCTATTATAATAGATAGTAAAAGCTCATATTTTATTGTATGTTTATGGGGCGGCTATCTTTCGTAATCCATTTCTATGCTCTATTGACAACATTTAGGGTTATACTTTACAGCAACTATACAAATAATTGGAGTAAATATGTTACTCTCATGTTATGCACGCGATTTTGTGGGTGATAAGCTGTTACATCATAGTGATGTAATGATGGCTCAATAATGTTATCTTTATAGTGGTTATTGTACAGGGAGGGAGAGGAATTGAGCATTGACATCATCTCTTGTCAGTAGTGATGCAATGATGGGTCAGTGCTATCTATATAGAGGTCATTGTACAGAAAGGGGGAGGAGATAAGCTGTCACATCATCTATTGTCAGTAGTGATGTAATGATGGGTCACTGCTATCTATATAGAGGTCATTGTACAGGGAGGGGGAGGAAATAAGCTGTGACGTCATCTATTGTCAGTAGTGATGTAATGATGGGTCAGTGTTATCTATATATAGGTCATTGTACAGGTAGGGGAGAATAGGTGGCATAATCTATTATCAGTATCATACAGGATACCTTAAAACATCATAGCACTGTGATGCAAGACTAAAAGGCATTAGACAGCAAGCATGCAAAAACTGAAACCATGACAATCAATAAATACCATACCAACAGAGACCACATATAGAGATACCCCGACACGTGTTTCGCAAAAAGTGCTTTATCAAGGGGAGTGCAGGGGAAAGGAACTTGGGCTTATTTAAATAGCTGGAAGACCAATCACAGGGAATAAGAGGTGTTTACACATGTGGATCAAATAGCTTATTAATATCTAATTGTACCTGGCCAGTGGAAAGTCGGCACACGCGATCAGAGTGACGTGTCACCGGCTACGGCGTCTCGGACACCACGCATGTGCGGAAGTCCGAGATCTCGCGGGATCACGTACTAAATGTGTGCGCCTGCGCCGGAAACCAGAATGTTGCCGGGACGGATGGCCCGCGACATACTATTGGTTAGAATAACCAGCGAGGATCTAAAAGAGCGTAATGCGAGCTTACGCATTAACTAGTAAGTGTGTGCGCCTGCGCTGGAAAACAAAGTGTGTCCCTGGATCATACAATCCAAGCGACAGTAATCTTTGAAATAACTGGTAAGGATATGAAAGTGCATAGTGCAACATAAATAACAGTCCGAGGGATATAAAGTGCATAAGACATAATTGCAAAATTGTACAAAGGTACAGTCGTAAAGTACAAAATATGATGGACCCACTAATTTTGTATAAGGTGAAGGCCTATAAAAACACAATAAAAGGATAAAGTACAAGCCTAAAATGTGTGATACATAGCAATAAACAATAAAATGCAGTGTATACATCAAAACTGCAACAAAGGCAGGGATTGGGTCCAAAGACAGAATTCTTAAAATATAAATACATGTGAAAGAATGCAAATAGTGAACACACAGTGCAGTGCAAACCCCAGTAAAACACTTGTGAGAGGTGGGAGAAAAAAGTGGGGGTAGGGGGACTGTAAAGTATGGATGAGGGGGCCGGTAGGCCAAAGCATGATCCTCAGCATAATCCTCAAGCTAGCGACAAGGAAAATCCAAAGTACTCTGTGAAAAAAAGTAGTGATATAATGAAAGATCAGTGTTATCTATATAGAGGTTATTGAAGAGGGTGTAGCTACAATGTGATCGGGGTGGGCTGTACAAGAAATTTGGGTCCCTTGGGCCACAGTCACATCCTGTGTTTGAATTATGTATTGAAACGCATTTCAAAGGCAGCATGGAGAAGCTTGGCCCAGTAACATTTACATATACCTCACTATACACTCATACCTATCTATATACACATAAATAAACCTCACTGTGTACTGTAAACTGTATATATATATACATAGCACATATATATATATATATATATATATATATATATATACATACACCTCACTACACACTCATACTTATACCTATCTATACACAATATACTCCTCACTATACACTTCAAAATATACCTATCATTATACACATAAATACATCTCACTATATACTGAACTATAACTATAAATAACTAACCATGAATGTTCATACTCTATGCATAAAGGCAAAAAAATAAGAAAATATACCGTAGCTTTTATATGATATAACCAAAATTGAATGTCAGAAAATACAAGGAAAATTGCTGAGAACTGAATTTGAATAAACTCTGTTAATTTAAAAAAATAGTGACATTAAAATAGATTAACATTCTCCCGGCAAGGAAAAGCTGCATTAAGAAGAACCTTGGTAATTCTGTTGAAATTATAGTCCACTGATTTTACCTATTTTGTCATAAATATGCAAGGTCATTAATTCCCTCCCAATGGAGTAGAACGGAAATATAATTTGTATGCTGGAGCTGGTGAAGTGAGAACACTGTTTAACTACTTTTATGGTAGTCCGAGAGATATCCATTGCCTACAAGCTGAAATGTGGACATTTAATGAGTTTTTCTTGTTCAAAAGTTTATGACTTAATCTGTGATGCTAAATAAATAGCATATAGAAAATGACAATCATTGTCCATAAGGGGCTGGTGTGATATTGTAACCTAGGATGGATTCAATTGAAGCCAATCCTAATTATTTAGAAATATAAGTTTTATAAATTCTTTTCAGTACAGCAAGGCCTCTAAGTGTGAAAAGCAAAACCATAGTTTTGGGGGAAAAAACCCATATTTGAAGGACAACTAAACTTAAGCAGCTTTTCTATGCCTGTTTTCTGCTTCTTTCTCCTGCAGTGAGCGGTGTACCTGAAAGCCTTCTGATGTCCGTCCACAACAGATAGATAAACAGACAAAGGGCTTACAACATGCTGATTGGTGTTAGTCAGTCCATTTGTGTCAAAATTGTATCCATTTTTTCAAGTCCCTATAGGCTTTGACCATTTTTTTTCACGTCCTCAAAAAACTTATGGTTCACATTAGCTAGAAGGTTCCCCAGCAAAATCAGTGAAAAAAACTTACGGAACACAAATGTCATCTGTTTTATATATAACAGGCTCGGACCAGAGAAGGGTGGAAAAACTAAAAAGTGAAAAGATCCATAGAAATTAATGGTTCAGTAAGTGATTTTGTTCATGCTGAGAATAAAAATGGCTGTGTGAATAATCCTTAATGATTAACTCTTTCTATACATAGAGAATAGTTCAGCTTACTAAGTAGATCAGACTATCCAGTGGCTGTCTATAAAGAGTTAAGTCATGAGGTTTTTTTTTTATCTCAGCTGTCAGTGGGTACAAGAAAGAGAGTTGATTTATACAAACTGCTTATATAAGGAAGAAAAATGTAGAAACATTGTCTGTCCTGGTATCAGGTTCCTTACTCGGCAGGGACCAAATCTTACTATTTAAAAGCAAGCTGGTATTAAGTTGCAAAGTACCTGTAACTGCAACATCAACTTGCTTAGTACCTACTACTACTATAGGACTACTATTTACAAAGTTGGGAGTATATAAAGTGTGATGGACATTTTATTATAAACCGTAAAGGAAGTTTTATTATAGAGTCATATGCCCCATATATGTTTGTTATAGTTCTGCTGTGGATCTACACAGAGCGGATGACTATAGATAATCACAGTTCAGTTATACACCTTTGGTCTTGTAAATTTGCCTTTAGTCTTTATAATTTTGGATGTGATTGGGATTGATGTAATTTTTACTATATTTCAAACAAATATTAAGATATTTTAATACTATCAAAGATCTATTTTATTTAGATATTTTCCTTTCAGCTTGGGTAACAGCTTAATCTGAACACGGTTTAAGGCAAGATAATATTGGAGTAGATAGTTAAGGTGGTGACACATTTCTACATTTTTCCTCCTGACACTGGTTTTCATACTTATTACTTATTATCAATAATCTATTTATTTCCACAAGAAATATTTCTGACATAGAAATAAATGAAGTACCCGCTTCAATGTCCAGGAGGGAAATTTAAACTTTCCATAGTATTGTCCATAGTTGCCATTGCAACCATTACAGCAGTTTGTATTATCTTTAGTTCCAATATACACCCCACTTGGTAAGAGCGTATTTTACATATACCACATGGCAAGTAGCATGCGTTCTTATGCTGAGGCTAAATTTCATTCCCATTTCAACCCTCTGTAAGATGGACAAGCTTTGTCTTCCTCGGCTTTGTCTTCTAAGCCTTGTCATTTGCCATGAAGATATTCCCATCTGATATTGTTAAATAGAAACCTTTATTCCTTTTATTTTTATTAAGCTTTGTTATGCACAACGGTGCCGTCTCTTTCGTAAGCCCAATCTTTTCGATTTACATAACCATTGCTATAAGAAAAAGACTTAGCCGATAACATCCTTTATCAAACTTAGACAGAAAAGACAACACAATAAATATATGCAGTGTCAAATCCAATAGATCAAATGCACCATTTTAAAACTTGTCAGATGTCAGTGTCAGGTTTTATGAATTTTGCTCATTATCACATCAGTGATTGGCATCTAGTATGCATCTCATCACATTGTAAGCAACCAATTCTCTTTCAGCATATACTGAAGTTTTTAGTACCTTAAAGACACTTAATAAGGATATATCACCATGAACAAAGCATCTAGCTGTATAGACCAAGGGAGAGTGCATATTGATGACCCATTCTATGGGATGGTCATATCATTTTACTGGGAAAAGTTTGGTAATTTCGCTTTTCTTTTGGTACCTGAATTTAGTGTTTATTGTTTCATTAGCCTCTAGTGCTGGCAAATGAGGGAAAACTAGTAGAAAATGAGCTGCAGTTTGCGGCACCAGCCACTATACACAATTAAACTTCTTGTTGTATTCACTGCTATTAATGCAGCACAAGGAAGTTGCCAGAAACAACAAATCAACAGGGGTCCCACGTGTCAGATTCCATCTGATCTGATACTGGTCATGTGGGTAGGTCACTGTCATCATTTTATTTCACTGCCACTGACCCCTAGTTAAATTCACCAACATACATAGCAAAAAATTACTTAACCCAAGGGTTGTGGGCTGGGCAGTTTCTAGGTGATTTGTTGTACAGGAAGAATCTCAAAACATGCCCCCCCCCCTCCCCGCAGGTTATTTAAATTTATACAATGCATGCTGATTTTTAGCATAAACAACCCCACCACAAATTAAAATTATTAGAGATGCATTTATGTATAGATTATAGTATATTCCACACTTACCACAAAGTTACTGCAGACATTGATCTCCCCGAATTAATTCTAACATATACAGTGCCCCCTCTTTAATTAAATGATAGAGTATCTTTCAAATTATAACATTGTGCCTGTCATGAATTATTATAATAGCGAGTTACATAGATACTTCCTCAGAACAAAGCTTGATACATAAATACAGCACCAGTATGGAGTCCAATATATAAGTACAGTACTAGAACCACGCTTCATACAGAAACACATCAGCAGGACCAATCCCCAGCCCCTATATACATATATACAGTATCCCAAATAATTTTACAAATGTACATAGCCCTCTAATTTACATGTATACAGTTACCTCATAATGAATGAATATATGCAGTCACCCCTTTGAATTGATACCCAGTATTTAGGTAGAACCCCCTCACCCCTCTCCTTATAGAGCTAGCCAGCAAACTAAGGACCCCCTCCGCACCCAGAATATAGGTAGCCAGCACATTGCAGTCCCCCAACCCAACCCAGTATATAGGTAGCTAGTATAATAGAGCCCCGCATCCCCACCCATTATATAGGTAGCCTGCACACTGAAGACAGAGATTGACAGTTAATACTTGCTTATATATAGTATAATGTCAGCATAAATATAAAAGTTGGAAGTGATTTAATGGAATTTTGTGTACTCCCACTCCACTTAGTATATATGGCAGATTGTTCTCATCTGTTATTGATCTTGTGGATTGTTCATCATTAGCAATTTATTGGTACACCACAAATATTTCACTGTCACGACCCTCAGTTCAATTCACTTCAATAGAAGCCCTTTTGCAGTGTCCAACACTGGCCACTATCCAGAAAGCAGAGCTGGATTTTCAACTATTAGATCTCCACTGATCTGATACTTGATGGCTTATCCTGTGAATAGGTCATAAATAAAATTATGCTAGGAAAGTAGTTTACCTTGATTATTAGATCAGAGAGGGACAAACCTGATGAGAGTAACTCATTGTACTATATAATGCAATATTTAGTGACTGTGAAATCCTAAAAAAAGAGATCTTACCGACTACCCAAATTCAAAGAAAATAGTTAATCCTTGAAAATGCAATCTTCTACTTTTATACCATCAGAATCTACACTTTACGGTTACAGCGCCATTAAATGTTAATGAAAAACACCTGGACTCAGCTGGAGTTAAACTACTTAATAATGTCTTCTCTTCACCTTTCAGGCATAAGGCTGAACATGTGCATGTGGAGATATGGACATGCCAAAGCTAATGAACCGTTCATTAACAAGGCACTGAGAAGGGACCACAACATGGATATAAAAAGAAATGAAACATCCAGAAACTGATTCTAGTCTCAGTATCAAATAGTAAAAAAATACATTATAGAGCATAGTTATAGGAACTAACATGACCATTCTCATGAAAATTATTTTATAGAATTGCAAAAAATAATCTCTGACCCTTTTCTTCACCGTGCTGCTGCGCATTATTTTTTATGTAATAAATTATAATAAATATTATAAATCTAATCAACAAATGATTGAAATTGTCAATACATTATCTTGTAAATATATGTATAGCAAAATTTGGGAATAGTGAAAAATATATCAAACATTGTAAGGCTGTTGTTTGAATAAGCTACATTACAGAGCCATAAAAAAAAATACAGAAAAGTTGTGTATAGATGTAACTTTGTTTTCTGCAACCTTAAAGGGAAACTGTGAGGACAATTTGGGATACTAAACCTTATGGACTGGTAGTTTAGTGTCCCAAATCACCCTGTATGATTTTTAAGCAATCAGGTTAAAAAAAAAAACTTCATACTTACCTCATTCCCTTGATCCCTCGGCACCTGTATATTGCAGCAAACACTTACCGGCATTACCTACGATCGGTGCTAGCTTGTCGATCGCTGCCGGCAAATCGGGGCCACACCATCTTGGCTCGTGTTGTTGCTCCCTGTGACGTCCATTGCTATGACAGCCTCGGGTCACACAAAGACCATCTCTTTCCATCTATTGAAATGTACGATTTGCACATTATAATAGATGATGTGCAAAATACCCATATACTGCCATACTATAGTATGGCAGCAAAAGGTAGGATCAATCAGACAACCTAGGGTTAAAGTACCCTAGGGGTCTGAAAAATAGTTAAAAAATTATTTTAAAAAGTTAAAAAAATGTATTAAAAAAATCAAAAACTCAAATCCTTCCCTAGAATTGATATAAATAAACAGTTCTAGAACTATCAAAATAACGGTTATTCCCGGTGTTTAACCCTGGAAAATAGCTGCCAAAATTTTAAAGGTCCGTACAGTCCTAATAATAGCAACGAAAGTCATCAAAAGTCACAAAAAATGACACTACACACAGCTCCATACACTTAAGTAGGAAAAAAGTTATCTGCGCCAGAAGATGGCAAAACATAAAGTATTTTTTTTGTTATACAGGAGGTTTTAATTTTTGTAACTGGATGAAAACATTCTGAAACCTATATAAATTTGGTATCCTTGTGATCGTACTGACTCAATGAATAAAGCAGACATGTCATTTGCAGCACTGAAAGTTGTAAAATCCAAGCCCACAAGAAAGAATAACAAATACATTTTCCCGGTTCCCAGTACACGCCATGGAATATTAAATATTGTCACTATGAAACAAACCCTCAATTAGCTCCTTACATGGAAAAATTATGGATTTTTGAAGGTGGGGAGTGAAAAATGAAAATGCAAAAACCAAAAAGGGTCTGGTCGTTAATGGGTTAATACAAAAACTAATTTTAAAGCCTTTCATTCTAACAGCTGTTTAGACTTTCACATTAGGTATTAAAAGAAACGGCTTGCTGATGTTAACAGCATATGGAGGAATTGTACTAATGACTTGGACTACATAGAACCGAGTCCGTACTGACCAAAAGGTTCCAAAATTCGGGCTATCCTAAAGCTCTATTTAAATCTTCATGTGAAAGGGCCAGTTCGTTTAGACAAAGAGAGTGACAAAAAAACTAAAAAAAAAAAAAATAACTGGCCAAATTTGATGCGTATAATTTTATCGTATAAATTTTATCACCAGGTTTACAAATGAATCTTTAATAGTTAATAGACTGTTACAGAAACTCTGAGAGGTTTTATTGCATGATCTCTATTAAAAAAAGAACAAATACCGGAAAATCCCTGGCTGACCTTTAAGTGATCTAAAACTATCAAGAATGTCAAAGTTAAAATGTTTAAGATCTAAACCCATTATTCCTAGCATGTTCCTAGAAAATTGCAGGAAGTTATAAGTGTAGTCACACTAGGTGCAAATGCTGCTCCACCATAGCAAATAGACAAAAATCATTTTCTTCCATTGTCACGAAAGAGGTTTTCTGATTACCCGAGATATCGCCCTCCTGCTTCTCCTTCTCATGTTCTGTGGACTATTAAGGTGGGAAGCCTAATGCATTGTGTTATCTCTGCCACATCATAAAAGTTGTGTTATGCCATTATTTTAGATGTTCAATATCAAGGATGAATAACAGCAGCCTTATTTATTGTGTGGAAATGCCTAGCCCCAAATCACTGTTCTTAAATAATAAACTATTTTGGCCTTGGCTTGTTTCCTGTTCATTGCATTAATGTTAGCGATTCTCTTGTTTCGTCCCTTTGGTTAGGAATAGAGATGAGCGAGCACTAAAATGCTCGGATACTCGTTATTCGAGACGAACTTTTCCCGATGCTCGAGTGCTCGTCTGTCTCGAATAACGAGTACCCGAGCATTTTAGTGTTCGCTCATCTCTATTATAGATGTTTGAAGATGAGGAGTGAAAAAAGGAAATAAAAAAACATAAAAGGGCCAGGTCGTTAAGGGATTAAACTACCCAAAAAGCTTGATAACTAACACTTCTGGAATGTCTGCTTTATGTTGGTATGACTTTCTATGCATTAACTCATTTTTCACGTAAGGGGTTAAATACCTAGGATCAGAGTTTTTATGATACGGGTTGTTAGTGCTGGGCTGCAATGACACAGCCTGACACCGGAACTTGCGGAACCCGATGTCCCACAATCTTCTTCTGACGCTCCAACATCAGAAGAAGTTCCTTTAGTGAATCGCGGCACAATGCATTCCGGACGGACAATGCATTCCAGTCCTTCGGGAACTCCGAAGGACTGGGTAAGTAATTGTACCCCTTGGGGTTAAAGTATTCTAGTTGGCCATGAAAACCAATCAGAGTTGAGCTTATATTTTATAAAAAGCTGTGGGAAAATGAAACTTGAGCTCTGATTGGTTGCCATGGACAACTAGAAGAGTTCTGCTCTCAGACACTTCTGATAAATCTCCCCCATAAAGCCTTACCTGAAGACATCAGTTCCTGAAGGGTTCACATTGGGAATATAGTAATTCTGGTTTTCAACAGAATTTAAAGTGTGCAGTCATAAGATGTTAATGAAAGTTGTTGATTTTGAGGTGTACAAACACGTCTTGCATCATGAGGATTGTCAGTAAACTTTCAGTGGATGCACTTTGTTTGCATTTCATATTACTGGGGCCACCTGATGTCTCCTACGCTCCCTGTTGCCTTAGGTGATCCTGGAGCACATAAAAGTGCCAGACAGTAAATATATACTTTATATTACATTACTCTTAACTAGAGATGAGCGAGCACTAAAATGCTCGGATACTCGTTATTCGAGACGAACTTTTCCCGATGCTCGAGTGCTCGTCTCGAATAACGAGCCCCATTGAAGTCAATGGGAGACTCGAGCATTTTTCAAGGGGACCAAGGATCTGCACAGGGAAGCTTGGCCAAGCACCTGGGAACCTCAGAAAAGGATGGAAACACCACGGAAATGGACAGGAAACAGCAGGGGCAGCATGCATGGATGCCTCTGAGGCTGCTTAATCGCACCATTATGCCAAAAACGGAATATGATGGCGCTATATAAATAAAGATTATTATTATTATTATGGAGGCAGTGAACTAGTAGTAGATTAAAGGTGCTGCAGTTAAAACTATGTTAGTTGGATCTTGGGATGGAGCTGGCGCTCCGCAGCCAGGCGAGCTTTCGCCAATCCAAGCCCCTGTCTCTAGGCTACTCCCCAAACAGCACTTCTAAGAACCTTTTGTATAAGATCAAGTGTAGTAGCGTTCTTATAAGTTTGGGATATGGCGGGTGAGGGGAATGTAAACAGATGTGCAAGAAGCGCTGAAATAATATTGGTAAATGATAAAAGTTTATTAGTATATTTTGTGGATAACACAGCTGGGTGGCGACAAAGTTAACAACTTTGATGTGGAATCCATGAAAACAACCCAAATTTCTGCCTGACACACCTCGTTTGATAACCTCCGTCTCAGAAGCACTGTGTTCACCCGGCCTATCAACCCAGCTTGGGTCTGTCACCTCATCATCCTCCGATCCCTCAGTCTGCTCCCCCCTCGGACTTCCTGCCCTGACAACAACTTCCCCACTGTCTGACAACCGTGTCTCCTCATCGTCGGACACCTCTTTACACACTTCCACTACGTCAAGAAGGTCATCATCACCCACAGACTGTGACTGGTGGAAAACCTGGGCATCGGAAAATTGCTCAGCAGCAACCGGACAAGTGGTTTGTGACTGTGGGAAGGGTCCAGAAAACAGTTCCTCAGAGTATGCCGGTTCAAATGCCAAATTTTGCTGGGAGGGGGCAGACTGGGGGGAAGGAGGCTGAGGTGGAGGAGCTGGAGGAGTGCTGATTTCGGTGACATGGGTGGACTGCGTGGAAGACTTCAACCCAGCTTGGGTCTGTCACCTCATCATCCTCCGATCCCTCAGTCTGCTCCCCCCTCGGACTTCCTGCCCTGACAACAACTTCCCCACTGTCTGACAACCGTGTCTCCTCATCGTCGGACACCTCTTTACACACTTCCACTACGTCAAGAAGGTCATCATCACCCACAGACTGTGACTGGTGGAAAACCTGGGCATCGGAAAATTGCTCAGCAGCAACCGGACAAGTGGTTTGTGACTGTGGGAAGGGTCCAGAAAACAGTTCCTCAGACTATGCCGGTTCAAATGCCAAATTTTGCTGGGAGGGGGCAGACTGGGGGGAAGGAGGCTGAGGTGGAGGAGCTGGAGGAGTGCTGATTTCGGTGACATGGGTGGACTGCGTGGAAGACTGACTGGTGGACAAATGGCTAGAAGCATTGTCTGCAATCCACAACATCACCTCTTCGCACTGTTCTGGTCTCAACAGTGCTCTACCACGAGTCCCAGTAACTTGAGACATGATGAACCTAGGGAGTGTAGCTCTGCGGCGTTCCCCTGCTCCCTCATCAGCAGGTGGTGTCTCACCCCGCCCAGGACCACTGCCTCTGACCCCTGCAGTAGTTGGAAGCCCATGTCCACTCCCTCGTCCTCTAGCCCTAGCCCTCGGGTTAAACATTTTCCAAATTAAAGTGTAAACTTAAATTTTTTTAAATTTATTTATTTTTTTAAACAAAACGATGCTATCCTATTGCTATGGCTAGTTTCTAACCTACACTAACAGCACACAACTGGATTTTATGCTGTGCCTGATGACTTTGAGTTATAAAAAGAAATAAACGTAAAAAAAAATAAATCAGCAGACTGTGCCTAATTCACATCAAACCCCTAATAAATTGTCCCACTTTGGTGTTTGAGGTGGATATCCCGGGGGAGACATCGGGCAGAGCCCGGGGGAGACATCGGGCAGAGCACGGGGGAGACATCGGGCAGAGCACGGGGGAGACTTCAGTGGAAGAAGAGGAGCGGATCCCGGGACAGCGTATCACCCCGACAAGTAAGCAGATGTGCCGAACATCTGTAATCTATTCTTCACTGTGTTTTTCACTGTGTTTTTCACTTAAATGATCCTGTGTTCACTGTTTTTATTCTATTCTTCACTGTTCTTCACATCTGTTAACTTGTCGGGAGATAATATACACGCGGAACAGTGAAGAATAGATTGCAGATGTTTGCATAGATCTGCTAACTTATCAGAAGACATTCTATTTCAATTAAATAACACATTTTATTCCCGAACCATGGTCCCTTGGAAAAATGCTCGGGTCTCCCATTGACTTCAATGGGGCTCGTTATTCGAGATGAGCACTCGAGCATCTGGAAAAGTTCGTCTCGAATAACGAGCACCCGAGCATTTTAGTGCTCGCTCATCTCTAACTAAGATACATCTGACCAGCAGAAAAGCCAAATAAAGTCCCATCAAACAGACTGACAAAGACATGCCCCATCATGTCCATTCAGTTCAGTGGTTAGTGTTTCAATCTGCGTAAACTTTTAAACAAACTTTTTACTGGTCCTGTATAACTTTTTAAGTAGAAACCTAGGAAACATTATTTCAGTCAGGGCTTCATAAAAAAGGTAAGGACTATTGTCATGGTACAAAAGGTGTGAACAAGACTCACCTCCTCAGAGGACAATGCTGCAGCGATCTCCTTGTTCTTTACAAAGCTCCTCATAATGGAGATGGATGAGCCAAGGAGACACCAGATGCACCACCATGGAGAGGAACATGTGGCAGTTAGTCCCATGGTGACTGGATAACACCAGTAGGAGTCTAGAGGGAGGCACTGAAGAGGAGAACACAGGCACTGGTACAGAGGATGAGGCTGTACAGCTGAAAATACAATCAGAAAGTAAAGCAGCAGAGCAATACAGGCAGGTCTCCAAGTACTTGACTCTTAGGCGCAGAAGGAGAGGGCAGAATCCAATAAATACCTGTCGGAGGGCCAGGATTGGTTGCTCAGGTCACACGCACTATACTGTTACATCACAGGAAGTGAGTTCATTGCAGGTCCTGCAGAAACCAACTGGACTCCAGAAAACTCCACTATCACAGGCAAGAAATCCAGGACTGCAGTAAGGGTTGGATAGTACCTGGTTGACCAATCAGCGCAGCGCCCATCTGGAAACGAGATTTGGAGCTGAAGCAGTGTGTATTGGAGTGCTGGTCATTCACAGCCGCCATTACAACTATTTTTCTTTTTTATTTTGTTCCTTATTCCTTTGTAAAAAAGAAAAAATAAATTGTATACACAACTTTTTGTATTGCCTTTAAATTGACAACAGTATTTAATCAAAATTAACAATGTAGAAGATGAGCTCATTTATCTACTACTTCCCAATGGAGCATTTTTTTTTCTACCACTGTCCCTATATTCCAAGAGGTAAAACTTTTCTTATTTTTTCAATTTACACAGCAGTATGACAGTTTTTGTGTTCTCTTGCAAATCTTCTGTTTGTTTGCCGTTTACCGGATGGTAAAAATTAAAGGTTAATTTATTCTATGGGTCAGTACAACCACAGCAACTTCAGATTTATAAATATTTTATTGTTCTTGTTCCATTACCTTAAAAATATAAACTTTGAAAATAAATTTCTTTGCAGCACCTACATTTTTTTTCAATATTTTCATGTAAGGAGCTGTGAAAACTTTGGAAAAGCACGGTTTACTTTTTACTGACACTTTGGTTTCTTTTCTCTTCATTATGGAGTTTATCCTATTATCCTATTTTTATATTTCAATAATATGGGCTTTGATGTGGATACTAACATATTTATTATTTGTTTGTTTGTACAGTATATGTAATTTATATACATTGCTTAATTTGATTTCATTTTTGTCTACTTTTTTAAAACTATTTTCTCAACAGGTAATCATTAAGTTGCTTGGAGTATAAAACAGACAATACACTGATTTATTGTCTAGGGTCAAATCCCTATGTTACCATTGAGTCCTGCCATAGATCCATATCAATAGTAGTACTGGATCATCAAACTTGGGAGACTTCAGAGGGCTCCTATCTGCCATGCAACTAATCATATGATCTTCTGGTGGAAGAGTAGTTCAATTGCAGAAACTTAAAGTAAAAGCAATCATGTCATTTGGGGGATTAATGATAATTTATCACAGCTGTTTTTGTTCATGGAAACTGCAGGACATTTTAACCACTTGACACACCAGCATTTACCAATACATCCTAGTGTGGCAGTGGGTGTATGAAGAGAGCTGCAAATCTGCCAGGGGCATTTAAATGTCATTGGTGTGTGGGTGTTGCGATCTTCAGCAGGATGATATCACAGCGGTTATGATTCATTGCTGTGACAGCTGTGATTGCTGTGCCTGTGGCACACTGTTATAGATCAGTAGTATGTATTATTTCAGTATATATTAGAATTGATCAGACACCTAGATCATCCAAATATTCTTGCCATTTTGCAACAAATCAAAATTTTAATAAAAAGTGATCTAAAGGTCATATAGTCTACAGCTTTGAAAACTTCATCTTCTTCCACAAATAACTTACACCTAACTCTGTACACTGAAGTATGAAAAAGTTATTGTCCTCAGATTATGGTAGAATATTCTTGTAAACAAGATTTTGATTGTTGAAATCTACTAAAAAATAATGAAACCAATATAAATTGCAATGGTGAAATTTTTTTTTCAGCAATTAAACCACATTTGGAATTTTTTTCCCACAGAATGGAATATTAAATACCATCACTAGCAAGTGTACTGTGTTATACAGAAAGCAAGCCCTCATAAAACTTTGTACACAGAAATATAAAAATTACGTTTTTTTTTAAAGTGGGGAGTAAAACAAAGAAATACAAAAACTAAAAAGGGCTGTGTCCTTACGGGGTTATGTCTGCTCTGTCTATATTGTGAGGTTACAGGGTTGTCCTCTCAGTTTACCAATGAATGAACTGCAAGGATCGATCAGAGATTTAAATGTATAAAATACCATATGCACTTAAAGGGCTGTTCCTATGAAGACAAGATTCTTAAATATACCAGGGGATTCCAGGGGAGGGGTTGACATAGCAGTGTTGACTCTGTTTTATTGATTAGATGAGGCAGCAGAGCTCAGTATATTATTGTGTCTCATACCATCTCATGACTCAGGATTTATCTCATCTCTCTTAGTAGTAGTTTCAAATAGTAGTAAACTGTTTAGAAGATAAATCAAAGTGTAGATAAACCTGTACCCTGATAATCTAAGTACTTTGTCAGCACATGGCATCTCAAAGCACAGAGGAATCAAGAAGTATCTGCTCAAAGAGTCCCCGCCCACACTCTGGAATTTTGCACTGACCATCACTAAGTGATAGGAGTGAAAAAAATTGTAAGGTAAGGAGTTAGAAATCATCTTAATTGTGTAAATATCACTAGGGGATTAAAATTTGAGAACTGTCTTTCATGAGCGAACCCCCTTAATATTTTTCAGCAAAAATACTAATATATTTTCTTGCAAATGCCCATGGAATGATGGTGAGACGGCAGACCGGTGCTAAAACGTCCAATGACTTGTAGGAGCCTTGTGGAAATTTCAATTCTCTATTGTAAACATGCATTTCCACAGGCTCCTACAAGTCATTGGACGTTTGAGTACCGGTCCACCTTCTCATTATCATTCCACGGGCATTTGCATCATCCTCCTACGTTACCTGGGACTCCTGGCAAGGTTTCAACGTGGAAATCCATTGGACTGGCTGACACTTTCTTTCAAGGCGTACTTTCACCCAAAACTAGGTAAGGGTTTTACCATTATTGGCCATCCACTATATTCAACGCAATATTACAGTAGGGTCCCGCTTTGTGTTTGTGCTTATCTCCCTGTGGCAAGACGCATGGTTTCTGTGTGTCTCCACTTTCCAGATACCTTTGTTTAATATATTTTCTTAACTTCTCTTGTTTTATATTATGGTGCCTGCAGATAGGACTCTATATGTAATCTGATCAGTTCCTCATGCTCTATAACTTGCTGCCTGCAGATAGGACAAATTGTACAATCTGCTCAGATACTCTGAGTATACATGTGGGAACTGGTTTTCACCAAAGCCCATCACAAAGCTGGTGGGACTTGCTGCAGTGGGATACCACCAAGTCGCTCCACAGGCGTGACTTTGCGCGCATTGGTGGCCAAGGCGAGTTACAGAATCGCAAGGATGAGATGGAGTCCTGGACAGGCTGGAGGTCAGGACAGGCGGCACAGGATCAGAATCGTCAACAAAGCAGAAGGTCATGGCTGGCAGCAGAAGAGCGTAGTCAGGAAAGGAATCTAGGTCACAACAGGAAATCACTATAGCACAGGAACTAACAACCGAGAAGCTTTTTCTGAGGCACAGGGCTCAAAGATCCGTCAGGGGACAAAGGAAGGGACTGTGAATTTATAAGGGCATACGGCCGGCCAGCCAGCAGCACACGGAGCGCAGGGAGTGCCACTGCAACAAGGGGAAGTGAGTGATGCTGAAGCCGAGATCCACCAGCACAGAGAGGCACACGGGTGCACCTGCAACCCGGGACATAGGTCGCAGGAGCACCCATAACAACATGCTGTTAATTAAACTGCATTTATGGTAAAGGACTAATTTAAAAAAGTTGTTTAAAGTGGTAAGCCACTTTACCTCACACTTCTTGTAATGTGTGTGTAAGAGTGGGGGGCAGGATATTAGGTAATTTACTAATATGCATCTATTAATAGTTCTGCTCCACTTACTTGATATGTAAAGTGAAGCCTCCTGTGTTTTTCCTCATCAGCCAGACATTCCTGTCCATAGAATGGCCACAGATGGACGGTCATGTGACCTCTAACTGTCAATGAACAATCAACCTGTGAGATTGTTCATGGATATATAGAGATCACATGACCCTCCATCTGCAGCCATTTTATGGACAGGAATTTCTGGCTCATAAGGTAAAAGAAAGGAGGCTTCACTTCACATATCAAGAAAGTGGTGCACAACGTTTAATAGATCTTTATTGGTTTATTGCCTAATATCCTGTCCCCCACACTTCACACACATTTTAAGAAACATGAGATCAAGCGGCCAACCCCTTTAATGTCAAGAAAGTTAAAATTCACTTTTATTATTTTTGGTCTTTTGTATTACATTGTTTATTCCTCATTCTGTCCATTTATGTTTGACCACTTATAAGAAACATACTTATTATTTTCTATTATTAGCTGCCTCATAAATATTACCCAACTGTATCCAGGGGAGTACAGGAACAGGTGCATTGGGTACATTATCATCAATTCTTAAATTGACATGAATATTCTTCTACTTCATATTGAACATCCATAGCAGTTGAGTTGAGCTTGCAAGTTGCAAATCACCAGCCTGAGGTTATGTTTTATTACTCCGGGACATGACCACTGGAGTTAAAGTAAACTCCCTCTGGTGGCTTTAAAAGCTGCATTATCAAAGCTGTAAACTAAAACACTGCTGTAATTCTTCACATCATTGTAAGAAGCATTGATTGCCTATGATTGTATATTATAGCAAAAGGGTAGTCAATTACATAAATTTACAACATAGGCTTTCTTATAATTACTGGAAGATATCGAACAAGACAGCGAGTTATAGCCTGGAAGATCCATTTGAAGCTGAAGCGGCAAATCTGCAGAGACAAAGAGCAGTAAACAACATATCCTGTTTATAAAGTGCTTTAAAATTTAATACTTAACAAAGCTGTGACAGGGATTCCTAAGCAATCATAATGGTGAAGGACAATATACTCTAATCTCTCTGTACACATATTACTCAGCCAGCTCGATACTTCCAATTTGCGATCCGCTAATCTAAATATCAGTACAATATTAGAAGACTTTTGGGGGTTTTACAAACTCTATTTATTTTACTTTATTTATTCGGTATTTGGTTAGTAAAACCGACATCACATTTTATTAAGAAATATGTTTGCCTCAATTGATTGAATTTAATGTCCTATTTATTTACAGGTCTCAATATTTTAGATGGCAAAGCAACGGAATTGTAAAGTGAGCATTTTGCATGTTGCTGAATGCTAGCGCTGTTCTTGAATTCTTCCTAGTAGAGAAACCATTTTATTAACAATATTTAAGCTAGGGCCATCTCAATCCACCAAAAATACCCTTTGCCATCTTCATTGAAAAATCATGAAAAAGTTACAGGTCAGAATATTGAGACTTGTTTATGCAAATTTCTATTTTGAAAGGTATTTAGGCAAATCCAGTTCTACCACATAGCCAATTCCACATCGTATAATATGCTTGTAAGCTTCCTAATACATGGCATAGAATATTAAGTGCTGCTATTAGGAAGTACAATTTGTCTCATAGATGCCCTCATATGGCTCTGTAAGACAAAAACTGAGGTGGAAGTAGAGGAGTTTAAAAAGGAAATGAAGCACCTAATTTAAACACAGAAAACTGGGAAAACCTATTGGCTCACGTATAAAGGTGGAAAATGCATTAGTCACTGCTTCAACCCAGTATGTAGCTAGCCAAGTGACTTCCCCCAGTATATAGCTAGCCAGCCACCTTCCCCCAGCATATCACCAGCCCATGCCCCCCAATATATATTCATCTCATGCTAAAGCATATTTGCCACCCAGCCCATGCCCCCAGGGTATAGCCAGCCAGCTTATGCTCCCCAGTATATAGTCAGCCCCATGCCCCCAGTATTTCCAGCCTATGTAAAAAAAAAACCCTCCTCTAGCAGATCCCCTTCTCCTTTACTGTCAAAGGCCGGCAACAGGTCCCTGGTCCCTGCGTGATGGCAGTACACACACTATGATCTCAGCGAGAGGCTGATGTCATAGTGTGTACACAGCCAGCGTGCAAGGACCTGTTGCCAGGGGAAAGGGGCATCAGAAGGGTGATTATTGAGTACTGATTAAAAAAGATCCTTGTTAGGATAGTCATAAAATATCCTTGTTTGAATAGTCAGAAAACAAGAATTTTCATAACCTGTGTGGATTTGAAATATTATATTTTGCATAAAATTTATGCAATATTTCAAAGCTGCATAACACCAACATATCATGTAAACATGTCACAAGGGCTGTGGTGTACAATACATTCATTGCTAGTCTATATTGCTGTTATATATGTAGCATATAAATGTTATACAGAGGTAGCACTTGTTAACATAAAGTTAAGTGCAATAACTTAGGTTCCCAAAAGGGGTGGTTCCCTGTAGTACCTAATACACAGAGCTGTCATGGTTGGGCAGTCCAAAGTTTGCACTTACATTGGTGTCACTAACAGCAAGTGTTAAATAATTGGTAGTGTAGAACTGCTCTGTCCTCGTCCTCACAAGGCCATTTATTTTGTATGTGCACTAGCCATTATTTCTATGACTAGCACATGTCCCCAGTCTCTTGTATGGACTCATATTGTTTATTTCCTAGGCTCAGTATTTGAACTGCCTCTGCAAAAACTCAGAGCGGTCCTATTTCTGCCCAGGTTTGCCCCTTGGGCATTCTTTTATTTTTGTTGAAGACTGTCAGGGTACAAACAATGGTACATGGGACTGTTGCTTGGGGCCAGAGACCTGCACATGTTTGTATGCAGGTAGACTTACACTGCAGGGTATTAATGTATTCCCTGCTGATGCATATTCTGTTTCACCTGCCTCCTGCTGGTGATAGGTTTCTTCTTGTGAGGTCTTGCAAACTGGAATGTTGAATATTGGTATAAATCTGTAGCACATAGGAATACACTTCAGATCTTGCACACTGGATTTAAATAATAGTGTAATTTTAAATTCCCACTGTTAATCTTTGGAGGATATTGCATATAGTATGACTTTACTACTGGTATATTTTACACCAGCCTGCTATGAATGCGGATAATACAGAAAACAATAGAGAACATTTAGATCCGAGATTCAATTTACTGTAGCTTTGATAAATTTTCCAAAAGAATTGATTGGGGCTGAATTTATTCAATTCAAACTGATGTTGCTCTAATAGCCCTGGAAACTGGTATAAAACCCCCTCTAGTCCTCTAAAACACAGATTTTTCATGAAGAGCTACTATAATTATCTAAGAAGCTTGTCATTTTCCTCCACAGCAGTAGCTAGCTGCCATTTTTAAAGATTTGTCTGAAGTGTAAAAGAAAAAAGTTAGATCGGTCGCTCTGCTGCCTAAAAAATGGCACATGTGTTCCTAATCTATTAACCACACAAGGATAGACCAACCTTTTGTCTCCGATGCACTGTGGAAATTAATAAAACCTACCATGAAAATCCATCATGATAAACCAGGGACACTTACTCATAGATCCAGGTGCCAGGTGGTTTGATAATTTTCACTCTGCACAGAGCTTGCCAAATCAGTACCTATCCCCATGGAACTTACACTCTAATCAACCTACCAGTATGTTTTTGGAGTAAGCGGAGGACCCAAAGAAAACCCATGACAACACAGAAATAACATACAAACTCTTACAGATGTTGACCTAGATGGGACTTAAACCGAGGACCCTGGTACTGCAAGGCTGTAGTGCTAACCACTGAGCCACCATACAATGATCAACACATAGAACAACCTTATTCAATAATTAGCATGGGATTAATCCTACGTTTTATGCAAAATGATGTCTGTCTACTGAGATCTTTAAAGTGTAATAGAATTAATAGAATATTGTTTATAATAATAATTATATTAACTATTATAATAATTATCAAAATTTTCTTGTTGCAAAATCAAATGGTTTTTAATTATCCACAATATTTGATATTGTTCCAAGGAAATGGGACAGAAAAAAATGTTTTGAGCCTCCACTCTTTACATTTCAAGTGATTTAAATATTTCCTGATAACAAGCAATGCCTGTCTGTTTAGATACTCATACAATTTTTTTTCCTCAATAATATCCACTTTCCATAAAACTTTTCATGTAAACGCTACTTAATTCGGGAACATCATTATCTAAAGGAGAATAAACTGTTACTCTGCTGCAGGGGTTTCCTATAGGTCTCTCATTTTTTGGTCCCTTCTGAAACACTCTCTTGACAGCTGGACTTTTCCATAAACTTGAACACTGAAAGTGACATCCTTCTTGACTACTGGACATACTATTTGACTCGTATACTGGTAATAATATCTTTCTTTACTGATGGACATCCGTCTGGCCTAAAACATTGAAAATGACATTTTCTTGATAGCTGGACTTCGTCATGGACACAAGAAGTGACATCTTTCTTGACTGCTGGACACACTCTTCGACTAAGACAGAACACTAGAAAGGACATATTATTGACTGGAACATTTCCTTCTTCTACTACTAGATAATGGGAGTGGCATTCTTCTTCACTGCTGGAGATCCTCAGACTAGATCACTTGAAAATAAATCTTTTTTGACCACTGGAAACCTTCTAGATTAGTATTTACTGTATCCTCCGGGTAAACATAAAAATGACAAAACAGACAAATGTTGCTCATCTTCTTGTTTAACATAAAGAGGATCTCAACAGTTGTATTGCCAATGTGTAACATAAGCAACGTAGAGGGCATTATTTATAAATGTTATCCCTAAGGGATAAAAATTGTCTACTGGAGTTCATGTTAGCCATTCTTTTCAACATCTACTGCTAAACAAGTTTTGGAGCATTTCATGCCACTTTACAATTTTTAAAGATTTCATTTGTATTTACATGTATTTTTATTCATATTATTTATTTATTAGTTTCTCTGTTTATATTTGAAAAAATATAAATCAAACCTGAATAGTTTAACAAAATATTAAAAGTACTACCTTGCCTTTTCTCGTTTGTGAAATCAGCCTTGCCTCAATTTAATTGATTCTCTAAAGAAACAGTACAGAAACAATCTCAGTTTTTTACCCTTTTTACCTAAAATGAACTTTCAATAACTGATTTGACTGTGTAAAATAGCTGTGAAATACCAAGGAGAGTCCGGGGTGATGTGTGATAAAAACAAATAAGTAACACAATTGCTCATGAATTGGGAAGTAAATCTGAATCTAGAGCATTACTCACAAGGTGCTGCCTGTGCTAGATGACTTCATGACAATTAACTGAAGTCTTAAATAAAGTTTACAAACTTTGTCTCCCGCATTATTTTATTTGCCAGGCGTTGTTGTTATACTTAAGAACAGACAAGGGAAATAAAAAATATTGCAAAGCACATTAAGGTCAATTTACTGCAGGCAAGGAAAATCCATGTGTTTTTTTAGATCAAACCCTTCAATTTATATGGTGGGATAATGGAATAAAGTAATATTTATTTTAAATAAATAGTAGATTGCAATGGCAATGGGAGATTGATATACAGAAACAAACATATGCTTTACACTCTTTAGTTGGTTTTGGCTTTTGCAAGGGTTCCGCTGATTGCAACTGCAACATTACAAGTGGCAGAAAAAGCAAAGAGGTAATGTAAATCAGAGTATAATACAGTCAGGGAACAATTAGGATAGTCTGGAAGGAAAGACAAAGACAGGGGGCTAAAGCTAAATCTTGCCAACAAGCTCCAAATCAGACTCCAATCAACAAGCTCCAAACCAGCAAGCCCAGATGAAATGGCACACAAACCTCAGTTAACTAAATTGTTAGCAGCCATAAGTGAAATCAACAGGAGAAACATGGGTGTGGTGGAATTCAACCATGTAAGCCAGGAATGCAATAAAATAATGTTGAGATTGTGAAGGAAAAAAGTTAACCTAAGAACAAAACCACAGTCATCAGTGCAGCTGTAGTTTATGGACAAATGGCCCCAAATGGACACAGATGTTATGCAGTCATAAGTCAGGATACAAAGATGCAAATAGATCTTTGTATCCTGATCTTTGTATCCTGACTGATCTTTTCCCATTTTGAGAATGGCTGAGACTTCTTAAACTCCCATGCTCCTGTCAAATGGCCATAAAATGGGCGCAAGCCATTTTTTGTCGCAACTAGAAGTGTAAGGAGGCTTTCATCAAATTTACATTTCCGTGTTAGTAACAGAGGTTACATGTTTTACTCTTAAGTATAAGAAAATATCTCTTGATGGCAGATCAAATTTTTGAAGCAATTCTTCAAAAGGGATTACCTTTCGGTCCTTGAAAATTTGGGATATTTTGGTTATACCTTTCTCTTTCCATTTTTTAACATAGGTTCCCAATACAAATATGTCTAATACCTCTATTGGAAGTTCCCTGATATTCATCTTAGAAAGAGGTCCTTGAGAGTGTAAATTTTCCCAGCATGGTATGATAGCCATAGTAGTGGGAGATAATGGTAATACTTTCTCCGGCATTAAGCTACTGGCATACATAATCTCTTTAATATGGAAATCTCCTGCTAATGTTTGTTCAATTTGCATCCAAGGCATATGTGGATCTGGGGTTGGAGAATCCCACCATTTGGCTGCATTGGCTAATATTGACGCTTGGTAGTATGCTTTTATATCCAGCATACCCATACCCCCTGAGAACTTATGCTTAGATAGGATAGCTCTGGCAATTCTAGGTCTGCGACCTCCCCAAATACACTGAGAAGCCATCTTATGAGCCTCTGTAAAGAAACGGTTTGGTACTGGTACTGGTAATGTGTGGAATAAGTATAGTAGCCTAGGTAGCAACAACATTTTAAACGCTGCTATCCGCCCTATCCACGCCACCTCTGCTTTTTGTATTTGTGCAGCTTCTTGCTTTAGTTTTTTTAGGAGCTTTTGGTAATTATGTTTATACAGTTGACTATGTGCCTTGGTTAACATTATCCCTAGATATTGTATCTGTTCCATTTGCCAGTCCAATGGGTACCTCTGTTTTAAAATTTCCAGGGAATATTGAGAAATGAATAGGGGCAGTGCTTGTGTGTTTTGCGTATTTAATTTGTAGTAAGACAATTTGCTGAATGTGGAGATCACCTCCATTGTCTTTTCTAGGGAAGTCTCTGGTTGTGACAATGTAATATCGTCCGCGTAAAGCAAAATAAGATGCGATTTGCCTCCCACCTTAATTCCTTGTATGTCTGGGTGTTGTCTGAGCATAGCCGCCAGAGGTTCTAGAGAAAGAATAAAAACTAGAGGGGTCAAAGGACACCCTTGACGGGTTCCATTTGTAATTTGGAAAGATTCTGATAAGGTGCCATTGGAAAAGACCCTGGCTGATGGTTTTGAGTATAGGGCTTTAATAGCCATCAGGAAGTTCCCCGTGATACCCATGGTCTGTAGTGCCGAGAAGGCGTACAACTAGAGATGAGCGAGCACTAAAATGCTCGGGTACTCGTTATTCGAGGGACCATGTATGGAGGCAGTGAACTAGTAGTAGATTAAAGGTGCTGAAGTTAAAACTATGTTAGTTGGATCTTGGCATGGAGCTGGCGCTCCGCTGCCAGGCGAGCTTTCGCCAATCCAAGCCCCTGTCTCTAGGCTACTCCCCAAACAGCACTTTTGTATAAGATCAAGTGTAGTAGCGTTCTTATAAGTTTAGGATATGGGGGTAGTGTTCCTCACTGTATGGGGGTAGTGTTCCTCACTGTATTGCAGTAGTATTCCTCACTGTATGGAAATAATGTTCCTCACTGTATGGGGGTAGTGTCCCTCACTGTATGGCGGTAGTGTTCCTCACTGTGTGGCGGTAGTGTTCCTCACTGTATGGCGGTAGCATTCCTCAGTGTATGGGGTTAGTGTCCCCCACTGTATGGCGGTAGTGTACCTCACTGTATGGCGGTAGTGTACCTCACTGTATGGCTGTATTCTTCACTGTATGAAGGTAGTGTTCCTCATTGTATGATTTTAACCCCATAGCGCAATAAGACGTACCCTTACGTCTTACTGCGCATGGGGGAGTATGAAGAGGGCTCAAGGGCTGAGCCCTCTTCATACTCACCGGGCATTTGCTTCATAATGAAGCAAACGCCCGTCGCTAACACCCTCGATCGGTGCTTGCACCGATCGCGGGTGTTAACCCTTTGATCGCCGCCGGCAAAGCTGCCGGCGGCATTAAAGAGCCGGCGGCGCGTGGGCGCCGCCATCCTGGCTCCGATCGTCACTCCCCGTGACGTCACCGGGGAGCGGCGATCCGTTGCCATGACAGCCTGGGATCACACAAAGATCCGAGGCTGTCATGATCGAGGCTATCTATTACAATGTGCGATCTGCACATTGTAATAGATGGTATGCAAATTCCCCATATACTGCCATACTGTAGTATGGCAGTATATGGTAGGTTCAATCAGACAACCTAGGGTTAAAGTACCCTAGGGAGTCTGAAAAATAGTAAAAAAATTAAATAAAAAAAAGTAAAAAAAAAAAATTATATTAAAAAAACATAAAAAGTCAAATCACCCCCCCTTTCCCTAGAACTGATATAAATATAAATAAACCGTAAAAATCATAAACACTTTAGCTATCGCCGCGTCCAAAAAAGCCCGATCTATCAAAATATAATAACCGTTTTTCACTGCGTTTAACCCCGTAGCGGAAAATAGCGCCCGAAGTCGCAAATGGCATTTTTTTGCCATTTTGAAAAATAGAAAAAATTCTATAAAAAGTGATCAAAAGGTTGCACAGTCCTAAAAATAGAAGCATTGAAAACGTCATCAGAAGTCACAAAAAATGACACCACTCACAGCTCTGTACACCAAAGTATGAAAAAGTTATTAGCGCAAGAACACGGCAAAATGAAGAACTTTTTTTCTGTACAGGTTTTAATTTTTGTAAATGTATGAAAACATTATAAAACCTATACAAATTTGGTATCCCCGTGATCGTATTGACCCAATGAATGAAATAGACATGTCATTTGGGGTGCACAGTGAAAGCTGTAAAAACCAAGCCCACAAGAAATGGCGCAAATGTGTTTTTTCATCATTTTCACTGCATTTAGAATTTTTTTCCTGCTTCCCAGTACACGGCATGGAATATTTAATACCATCACTACGAAGTGCAATTTGTTACGCAGAAAATAAGCCATCACATAGCTCTGTACACAGAAAAATAAAAAAGTTATAGATTTTTGAAGGTGGGGAGTGAAAAATAAAAACGCAAAAACGAAAAAGGGCCTGGTCCTTCACTGTATGGGGGTAGTGTTCTTCACTGTATAGCAGTTGTGTTCCTCACTGTATGGCTGTAGTGTCCCTCATAGTATGATGGTAGTATTCCTCACTGTATGGGGATAATATTCCTCACGGTATGGGGATAATATTTCTCACGGTATGGGGTAGTGTTCATCACTATATGGCAGAAGTGTTTCTTACTGTATGGCGGTAGTGTTCCTCACTATATGGAGGTAGTGTTTCTCACTGTATGGCGGTAGTGTTCCTCCCAGTATGGCGGTAGTGTTCCTCACTATGTGGAGGTAGTGTTCCTCACTGTATGGGGGTAGTGTTCCTCACTGTATTGGGGATAGTGTTCCTCACTGTATTGGGGACAGTGTTCCTCACTGTATTGGGGATAGTGTTCCTCACTGTATGGGGGTAGTATTCATCACTGTATGGCGGTAGTGTTCCTCACTGTATGGGGTTAGTGTCCCTCACTGTATGGCGGTAGTGTATCTCACTGTATGGCTGTATTCTTCACTGTATGGAGGTAGTGTTCCTCATTGTATGATTTTAATATTACCTCACTGTATGGGGGAAGTGTTCCTTACTGCATGGGGGTAGTGTTTTTCACTGTATGGCGGTTGTGTTCCTCACTGTATGGCAGTAGTGTCCCTCATAGTATGATGGTAGTGTTCCTCACTGTATGGCGGTAGTGTTCCCCACTGTATGGCTGTATTCCTCACTGTATGGTTGTAGTGTTCCTCACTGTATGGAGGTAGTGTCCCTCACTGTATGGAGGTAGTGTCCCTCACTGTATGGCTGTATTCCTCACTGTATGGCGGGAGTGTCCCTCTTAATATGATGTACTGTTCCTCACTGTATGGCGGTAGTGTTCCTCACTGTATGGCTGTATTCCTCACTGTATGGCGGGAGTGTCCCTCTTAATATGATGTACTGTTCCTCACTGTATGGCGGTAGTGTTCCTCACTGTATAGCGGTAGTGTTCCACACTGTATGGTGGTAGTGTTCCACACTGTATGGTGGTAGTGTTCCTCACTGTATGGCGGTAGTGTTCCTCACTGTATGGCGGTAGTGTTCCCCACTATATGGCGGTAGTGTTCCTCACTATATGACGGTAGTGTTCCTCACTGTATGGAGGTGTGGGCGGTGTCATTTTTTGCGACTTTTGATGTAGTTTTCATAGCTATCATTTTAACCACTTGCGACATGTGACGTAATACTACATCACCTGCCGGTTGCGGGTTCATGGAGAGGGCCCAGCCCCTAGCATATTACAGCAAAGGCTTACTGATAACACCCGCGATCGGTATTGGCATGAGAAGGAAAATCCCCATATACTGCCATACAGTAGCGTGGAAGTATATGGTAGGATTGATTAGAAAATTGAAGGTTAAAGAAACCTCGGGAGTCTGAAAAATAGTAAAAATAAAAAAGTTAAAATAAAATTATAATAAAAAACATAAAAATTCAAATCGTCCTTTGAACTGATATAAATAAACAGTAAAAATTATCAACACATTAGGTATCGATGGTCCAAAAAGGCCCGATTTATCAAAATATTTAAACTTTTTTTCACTGCGTTTAATCACGGAAAAGAGCGCCCAAAGCCGAAAATGGTACTTTTTTGCCATTTTGAAAAATGTAAAGATTTCTATAAAAAGTGATCAAAAGGCCGTACAGTCCTAAAAATTATAACATTGAAAACATCATCAAAAGTCACAAAAAATGACACCTCCCAAAGCTCTGTACACCAAAGTCTAAAAAAGCTATTAGCGCCAGAATATGGCAAAATCCCTCAAATTTTCTCTGTACAGGAGGTTTAAATTTTTGTAAATGTATGAAAACATTATCAAACATATACAAATTTCGTATCCCCGTAATCGTACCGACCCAAAGAATAAAGAAGACATGTCATTTGGGGCGTGCAGTGAAATCTGTAAAATCCAAGCAAATGCGTTTTTTTTTAACCAATTACACTGCATTTGGTATTTTTTCTTGCTTCCCAATACACGCGTGGAATATTAAATACCACCATTTTTTAGTGTAATTTATTACGCTGAAAATAAGCCATGACACAGCTCTGTACATGGAAAAATAAAAAAAGTTGTAGATTTTTGAAGGTTGAGTGAAAAATGAAAATGCAAAACGAAAAAGGACTGTGGCGGGAAGGGGCTAAAGACTGTCTGATCTTTTAATCACTTTTTATTGAATTTTTTATAGTTTTCAAAATGACAAAAAAGTGCCATTTAAGACTTTGGGTGCTATTTTATGTTACGCGGTTGAACACTGTGAAAAATCGTTTTATTTTGATAGATCGGGCATTTTCGGATGCGGCAATAGCTAATGTGTTAAGATTTTTACTGTTTATTTTTTTTTATATCAGTTGTAGGGAAAGCGGGGTGATTTGAATTTTTATGTTTTTTTATTATAATTTTTTAAAACTTTTCTTTATTTTTACTATTTTTCAGACTCCTTAGGGTATTTTAACCCTGGGTTGTCTGATCAATACTATCATATACTGCCATACTACAGTAATTTCACATTGTAATGAAAGGGTTGAACTGAGGCAACCTCTGGTCTCCGGAAGACCCAGGCGATGGCGATGGATCTCCGCTCCCCAATGACGTTACATGGAGTGACGATTCTTGGCAAGATGGCTGCGCTTATGCGCTGTTGACACCCGTGATCGGTGCTAGCACCAACTGCAGGTGTTACCGATAAGCCTTTGCTGAAATATGCAGCAAAGACTTACCAGCTATGGAGAGGGCTGCACTGCACCCAGCATGTGACATACCGTTACGTCTCATGTCGTGATTCCTTATGATTTGATTCAGTTTGAATTGAATTTGGCAAATTGGGTTGAATCGAATTTACATAAATTCGTCCATCTCTAACAGTGAGTCATACCATTGTGTATTTTGTTACATGTAGCATGACTGTAAAAAAATGCATTTATTTTACAGCATTGTAGCCTTACTTGGAACACTCTGGCACACTGCCCCTTCCATCTGCCTTTGAGTCATGGCTGTAGTAGGCTACTGTTTGTATACTAAAGCAAGTGCTCAGTAGGGAGGAAATGTACAGTAGTACAGTGAAGATATCACACAGACCACAGCAACAGAGTGCTCCAAGTAATTGGGTGCACTGAACACAGACCACAATTTACCAGAACTAAATTTTTTACGGTATCCATTTACCTTTTGTATGTGGAAAAATGTGATGAAGGGGTTGTCCACTTTAAACAAATAATTGATATTGTTTGTGTTAATTAATTAACACAATTTTCCAAGATACTTTCTATAGCAATTTTTCATGTTTTTCTAGATATCTGCTTACTGACATTCAACAATCTTCATTATTTCCGTCCACTGGATAAAAATCAATCCATGGTCTTTTGATATTACACAGTCTTGCGGCACTTTAGTATCAAAGAGGGTGATCAGAGCGATGTCATGTTGTGCATTTGTGTGACATCAAATGATGAAGCACTGTTTTTTGTCTGCATGAAGCAAACTATGAAACAGGAAGTATATAGGAAACAAACTCTTCATTACACAAACAATATAACTTATTTGCTGAGTGGACAAGTCATTTTCTGTCTTAGTATATTCGCTTCTAATTTCATGTCATAAGTTTCACTGTACTGTATAGTTTTCTAAAAATGTACATTTTTTTTATCGATGACTATTACAATTGTATATTACATACAATTATATATTACAATTTTTTGCAGGCACCACAGTCATTCAGGTAACCGCCCTAGATGCTGATGATCCTTCATATGGAAATAGTGCTAGAATTGTATATAGTATCCTCCAAGGACAGCCATATTTTTCTGTTGATCCAGATACAGGTTTGTACTAAAATATTTAAATAATGATATGTATTTGCTTCTCAACTCAGGGATAAATTATTATTATATTTCTACCTGATAATGCAAACATTACTTTAATTGTCTTTATTTCAAAAACCTACACAAAACTGTTTTTACTGTGCATAAGGCTACATTCACACACGTGTATGGGGGACATATATACGGCCGACATATGTACGGCCTATATACGTCCCCCATACACTTCTATGGGCACTTCACGTGCGGCACCGTACCGCTCCGTAGCCCGGGAAAAGATAGGACATGTTCTATCTTTTCCCGTGATACGGTGCCGTGCGCTGTATCTTCCTATGGAGAGGGGCGGAGGTGAGCACCGCTCATCCCCTGCTCTTCTCCGCAGCGCCGATGTATGCCCGCCGTACCGTAGTACATTGTGTGAATGTAGCCTAAGGTGCGTATTTCCATGTCCAGAGTATCTTTGTCAGACAGTAAGGAGTTAAAATGACACTGTGAATACTACACATCCGCCAGGTGGAAAAACACTGAATCAGTATTGAAAACATACCTAGAGATTCAAAATTTTTAAACTTATCTGATTTTTAGTGTTGAAAAATGAGCTCTTTACTAATGTTCAAATAATATTTAGGAGTGCGGGTGCCAAGTTCGTTTCCTCCAGATACTTATTTGATCCTTATGTGCAACTGAAAACTCACCTAATTAATTTTTGTATATTTTGTTTAACTTTAATTATACTAAATGGATGTAAAAGAACTGCACTACGGGAAGGGACACAGTACTTCTCTGCCAGAATGTATGGCACAGGCTTACAAGCAAAGCCGGTGTCTCAAACAAAGTGTATCAGTTGTATAGTACATTCTCCACACAGTTGGACACAACTCAACTTTTTACATGCCACATCCTTCAATCAGATGCCACTTTGGGAGGATATGTTTATTACTATGGCAGTAATGGGGTCCATTCAACGACCCTGGTGCTGCTTATGCCAATGCATGCCAGATCCTGCTTCTGGCAGGACCTAACATTGTAACTGTCACCCCATGCTCAAACATTTGTCAACAGTAACAATGCACTGCAACATCAGTATTGCAGTGTATAACTTGTTTTAGTATAAGTGTGTGAAAAAAAGAAACAAAAATGTCGAAGTTCCCAAACACCACATTTCCACATAATAATCAAATAGAATTGTAAAAGACAGAACCACTAATATATTTTTTCATGCTGCATCTATATCAGTCTGTACAATAAACACAAACCATTACTGGAGCCGCACAGAGAAATCATCCACAAAATAAGATAAAACAACCCTCACCAAAAATTGTTTTTTTTCATCAAAACCCTTCACAAAAATAAACATTATGAAAATGGACCGATTAAAACATAACGAATAATTTTTGTCTGATGATGCAATGAAATCATTTAAACATTACCCCAGATGTTGCTCAGGTATTACAGCTCATCCAGGCTGTGACATTTATGCAAGCTATGTCAACAAGGTTAGCTGCATCTCTCAGCACAGTATCCAAGCATGGAGCACATAACAAGAGACTGACTGGTATACCAAGGGATGTAAGAGAGCAACAGCCCAGCAGCAGGACTGCTCCTCCTTTGTGCAAGAAGAACATGAGAAATAATGTAAATTGACTTCCAGCAGGATACTACTACACATGTGTCTGCTCAAACTGTACACAAGTAGGTCTGTTTTTCCAATGTCATAGAAAAATCTTTATTTATACTCATTACAAAGTATACAATGATAATTCATGATATACATATATGTAGATCTCTTAAACCCACCCCTTGCCATATCGAAGAAGAAAAAAAATAATAAAAAAATAAATAAAACTAAATAAATACATTTTAACTAAATTTAAATAACTTTAATATCCTTTTTGGATATGCAGTCCACATTACTTCAAACCTTTTAATTTTTTTCAAAATGATATACTTTTCTCTCATTGCATATTGATCTCTAATTTTATCCATAATTCTATAGTAGGAGTCTCTGAAGACAGCCTAAATAAGTTATTAGGCTCCATAATCTTGTGCTTTAAGCTCCTTGTTACCAGTATTAGTTTTAGTATTGCCAACATTTCTTTATTTACCTCTTCTCGCACCATGACATACTATAATATTGTCCATATAGAGAACATGGCACACACCAAATTCATGCTTTTACATTTTTATTCCAGTGAATATATCACAAAGCATAACCTTCACCGTAATATATGAATACATAATGAAAAATTATACAGATCACATATATGAGGCTGAAACGTCATAAATAGAGAAAGGCGAGGACTAAAATGCTCGAGTGCTCGTTACTCGAGTCAAACTTTTTCCGATGCTCGAGTGCTTGTTTTGAATAACAACCCCCATTGAAGTCAATGGGAGACTCGAGCATTTCTCAAGGGGACCAATAAAATGTGTCATTTTATTGAGAAATAAGGAAGTCAGTCCTGTTTCTTCGTTTTTTTTATTCAATGGAATATTCGTGGAACTTCAAAAAAGAGAGTGACCCATGTTAAACATCTGCAATGTGTTCTTCACACATATTGTTCTTCACATACTATTGTGAAGAACACCTTTCTGCACTCATGTCTTCTGATAAGTGAGCAGATGTATGGAAACATCTGCAATGTGTTCTTCACTGTGTTCACTGTGTTCTTCACTTAAATGATCCTTAAGTGAAAGCTCATTCTCGAGCAGGCCAAATGGTCGTCCGAGCACGAGTATGCTCGCTGATCTCCAGTCATAAAATATATGTGATCTGTATAATTTTTCTTGTGTATTCATATATTACGGTGAAGGCTATGCTTTGTAATATGTTCACTGGAATAAAAAGGTAAAAACTTGAATTTGGTGTGTGCCATGTTCTCTATATGGATGAAGTTGGATTGATAATTCTACATCGAGCACTACCCCTTAACAGTGAGCCATCACTATTGTTCTACGTGCCGTTTACTATAATGTTGTGGCACTGTTGGGGTTGTATGGAGAGAACTCACAGGCAGCTGCAGTTAAACTGTTAAGTACTGCGGTCAAACCCACGGTACCTACCAGGGGATGACGTCACAGTGGGGCACTTTTCAAAATAAACTCCTTTGGATTATTTTCATCAAGCAAAGTCTGGTTGTGCATTGAAAAACCTATGCCTCACATATGGTGTCAGAAGTGGGATTCCATTTGAGTATTTCTCCAAGTACTCCTATTTAAAAAAACAGAAGAGATATGTACAAGACTCGTTCTTGGTGCATTAAACCAAAAGAAACTGTGCCTGCAAAGCGAGTTTCTGCAAGTAACTCCAGAAAGATGGAAAATCCATGTGCCAGACCTAAAATCAGGCTGTCTGCAGAGAAAGAGGAGGAATCAAAGGTCCAGGGAGCTGCTGCTGCTGCTTCATTAACTCCAGGTGTGACCAAACCTCCTGAAAAGACTTTACCTGAGAACATTGCTGACCTGATGAAATGGTTAACTGTGCAGCAGATTGAAGCAGAAAAAAGGCAAATGGAGGAGATCAGGAGAAACCGTGAAGAAACGTCAAGATGAACGCTGGAGGGAACTGTTGCAGACATTAACATTGGAACGGCAAGCTGTTTCACCGCCTCATTGAGGCATATTTGACGAATTTGAAAGGATTGCAAGCACATGTCAGTGGCCTAAGGAACACTGGGTGGTACCTTACTGGACAAGCTCAGCTGGTGTAAAGCCACATGGACATACTCAAGACTTGTACTCAAAATGGATGAAGCCGGAGACCAGAACTGTTCAACAGATCAGTGAAGTTATTGTACTTGAACAGTTTCTACACATTCTTCCAGCTGATGTTCATGACTGGGTTCAAAAACATAGACCCAAAGATGCTAAAAATTTAATTGGCACATGACTTTCTACTTGCAAAAAGAGACATACAGAAATCTGCAATTGGGCAATCCAGAAAGTCCCATATGATCTCTGGAGGTAGAGGACAAGAAGCTAGCACACCAAAGAATGTGCTATATCTGTCAGGTTAAGGGTCATGTAGCCAAATTTTGCCCAAGGAAGAGCATTAAAAGCCAAGCATCTACATCTTTTTCCGCCTTCAGTGACTTTATCCAGCTAGTTCAAATTAACTGACATACTGTGGATGCCTTGCTGGATTCTGGAAGTAAATTAAGCCTGGTGAAAGAGAATTTGATAACCAGTAAGATGGACTTTCCCAAAGTACTGATTACCTGTGTTCTTGGAGATACAAAAAATTACTCAACATCGAATGTTCAACTACAGGTGGATGGAAAATGTTCTCTATGCCAGCAGTTGTTGATCCTAGACTAAAAGTTCCGGTGATCCTTGGTAGAATTACACCTGGATTTGATGACTTGCTATTAGGAGAACATTATTTGTCTACTGTGACTACTAGAGCTCAAGCAAAGGTGCAAGACAAAGCAGAGACTTTGGAGGACAACTTTCTGTTTCATGAGGACATTATGGAGCCACCATCATTAAAACGTCAGCATGTTCCAGAACAGGTCTTCAGAAAGAGACTTTCCCAGGATGGCAAGTATAAAAATGTTGAACTCTGGGACACTGATATTTCATTGCGGCAGAAACAGGACGCTGGCATTAAGCCGTTATATAAGGTAGATTTAAAAAACTGTAAAGAAGTTGAAAAAAGTTTTAAACAGCCTGCTACACCCGTTTTTCTAGATGAATATAATATTCTGTATAGAGTGTGTAGTCACCCAAAGACAGGAGAACAAGTCAAACAGTTGGTTGTGCCAGAAAGATTCAGATCACATATTTTGAACCTGTCACATAACGTTCTTATTGCTGGTCACATGGATTATAAGAAGACATTGGCCAGGGTACTTTATCGATTTTATTGGCCTGGTGTTTATGATGCAATAACCGATTATTGTCGTAAGTGCCCTGTATGCCAATACACTGCTTCTGTCCCTCCTAAAGCACAGCTTATACTCTTGCCAGTAGTTGATGAACCATTTCATACCGTTGGCATGGATATTATTGGTCCATTAGAGAAGAGTTCCAAAGGTAACCGCTTTATTCTTACCATTGTAGATTACAGTACCAAGTACTAGAGATGGGCGAATCGATTCTAATGATTCTAACTTCGGTTAGAATTTCAGGAAAAATTCGATTCGTCACGAAGCCGAAGTTTATGCTGATTCGCGGGAACGAAGTTGTTTTTTTCCCCCTCATGTTTCTGCTAAATGGGCACGAGAACAACATGCTACATGGGGCAGAGAACTCTGGGAAGGAGAATGGAACACCCCCGATGACATCTGCAGACCTGTAAGCCAATCAGCGACCGGCAGGCTTATGTGAGGTCACACAGCCCTATAAAATCCAGCCATTTTCTATCTCAGCACTTCACACTTCATGTTGTAGCGTCCAGCTGCTGTTATTGTGCTGTGTGATTCTTGCTGCAATCCCTTGCTGTTCTCTAAGCTGGATCTGTATACCCCAAAATAGCAGTTCTATTTAGTGACAAAATCGAATGGGAAGAAATCTGTTTGACTTTCATGCATCTGCAGTAGCGATTGGTGGACCAATCCCTGGTTGTTCTTTAAGGGGGATCTGTATACCCCAAATAGCAGTTCTATTTAGTGACAAAATCGAATAGGAAGAAATCTGTTTGACATTCAAGCATCTAAAGTAGTGAGCTGTCAGTTGTGGGGTATCTGTATAACGCACATTGCAATACCTTTTGGGGGCTCTAGTTTACAGCCAGATTTACGTGTCAAATCCTAGTAGTTTATAAACCACTATGTCAGACAGAGAGGTGGCAGAAGGAGCAGGCAGAGGTGACAGCACAGTAAGGGGATGTCGCAGCAGGGGTGACTCTATGAGGCCAGAACTGCCGTTGTCATCTAGTGGCAGTGTGTTGATCAACAACCCAAAGGTTGTTGAATGGTTGACTAGGTCATCCAATTCCTCAAATATACCATCTGACAACCCCAGCCAAGAGTCCGTAGGTTCCTCTAATACAACAATTAGTTGGTATGGCCCAGGAGCAGGTCAGCGGCCCTCACCTGTCCTTAACCAGGCTCTGTCCTGTTCCTTTCCTGCAGCCAGAGAGCTACTAGGTGGTCTGGGCTCCGTGCCACTATTCAGCGAGGTCAAAGTGTTTGAGGACAGTCAGCAGCTGCTTTGCAGTGAAGAGGTGGGACAGACTTCCACTGCTTCCTGCAGTAGGCAGGCTGTGCATACTGACTTCGGTGAGGAGAGTAGCAGTGACCGGGAAACGCAAATTGACGATGATGTAGGCGATCGTACTTGGGAGCCGGGTGTAGCAGGGGATTCATCATCGTCGGGCGAAGAGAGTGTCAGCTTGCGGAGCAGGCAGCAAGTTGCTACTGTGGCTGTGAGTCAGCAGGGTGGCAGAAGTGCGAGGACGGGAGACAAACGTCCGCGGGGTACAAATCCCGATTCGCAGGCCCAAATAAGCAGTGGCACAGGGGCTCAGCGAGGCAGCGGTGGTAGTAGTCGCTCAGTGCAGAGTGTTGGCGGTAAAATTACCACCTCGGTGGTGTGGCATTTTTTTGTAAAGACACCAGAGGAGCCGAGCATGGGTATATGTCGTATCTGCGGGCAGAAAGTGAAGCGTGGCCAGGGAGCTAACCTTGGCACCACGGCCCTGCGCCAACACAAGCAGCATCACCATCCAATGGACTGGGAGAAACTGGAGTCAGATGCGGTCCATTCTGTAGGCGCAGCAACAGCAACAGCTGTTTCAGCAAGTCAAGGCTCCAGCACCTCTGCCAAAGGGAGCTGTTTGTCTTTGACATCATCTCCCGGTCCAGATGCTCCTGCTCCTTGCTACGCATGGCGCCAGCAGTCGTTGAGCGAGACGATTACAAAAAGACAACTCTATGCGTTCAGCCATCCTAAGGTGCAGAAGCTGACCGTGATCTTGTTGAAGTTGTTGGTACTGCAGTCTCTCCCTTTCCAAGTCGTGGACTCTGCACCCTTCAGAGAACTAATGGCTTGTGCCGAACCGAGGTGGAGAGTTCCAAGCCGCAATTATTTTTCCAAACAGGCCAGCCCTTCACCAGTATGTACAACAGAAGGTGGGCCAGTCCTTGAGCTTATCAGTTTATTCCAAGGTGCACGGCAGCGCGGACATGTGGAGCTGTAATTATGGTCAGGGCCAGTATATGTCTTTACGGCCCAGTGGGTGGATGTGCTTCTTGCCCAGCCACACCAACAACTTCAACAAGAGACGGTGCTTTCTCCTCCACATTGTCAAACTGCTGCTCCTGCGACAGTGTCCGCCTCCTCCTCCTCCTTCTCCACCACGCAGTTCTACACCTGGTTTGCCTGGGTGAACAAAGTCACACAGGGGAGGAACTGCTCCGTGTCAAGCAAGAAGAAATCAATGTGTGGCTTTCTCCGCGACAACTAAAAATCTGAACCATGGTGACAGACAATGGGAGGAACACGGTGTCCGCTCTGCCCCGAGGAGGGATGGTCCATGTGCCCTGCATGGCGCACGTGTTCAATCTGGTAGTCAGCAAGTTCCTGAAGTCTTACACCCATCTGCAAGACATTCTAAAAATGGCCAGGACAGTGTGCACGCACTTCTGCCATTCTTACAAAGCCAAGCACGCCCTCGTCGAGTTGCAGCACCAGAACCGCCTACCCCAACATAGTCTGATATGCGATGTTTCCACCCGTTGCAATTCCAGCCTCCATATGTTAGACCGCCTGTATGAACAGAGAAAAGCCATTAATGATTTTTTGATGCAAGCAGACCGTAGTACTCCCCTGTGTAACTTTGATGTCAGCCAGTGGCAGCTCATGCGTGACACCTGCCGTTTGCTCAGGCCTTTTGAAGAGACCACGTTATTTGTCAGTCACCAGGACTGCGGGATGAATAACGTGATTCCACTGCTTCATGTCCTGGAACGCATGCTGCAAAATCTGTCTGGTCAGGGCATTGGAGAAGTGGAGACTACATCTCATGGCCACATGAGTCCGCTGGGGGCTGAACTGGAGGAGGATGAGGAGGACATTGGAGCACAAGCAGAGTCTGGTGCAATTTGTGGTTTTTCTACTCAGGTGACAGGAGAGGAGGAGCAGAAGCATCCGGAGGAGGTAGAAGACGAGGCAGATGACCCAGAAGCACCGTAGCAGTATACTGTGGATATGGAGACCGGGAGTCCCTCAGAGTCACTTGCGCAGATGGCCCGCAGCATGCTGCTTTGCCTAACTAGTGACAGCCGAATAGTCAACATCTGGCATAGGGATGACTTTTGGCTCTACACCCTCTTGGACCCTCGCTACCGGTCCAAAATGGGTGACTTTTTTCCTGCTGCTGAGAGGAAGGAACAACTGGCATACTATAGAGAAATACTGAGCACACAGTTGGCCGCTGCCTATGTGCGCCATTGTCCATCCTCTGTCAGGTCTGACCGGGGGATTCTTGGCAGTCATTGCTCACGTACTACTACCACGGCTGCTGTGGGGAGCTGGGGGGGGGGTAGGAGCAGTAGCAGTTCCATCAACATTCGCTTAAGTCTGGATTCCTTAATGAGAAATTTCCTTCACCCGCCTAGTGAGGAGGGTAGCCGCCACCGGCAGCAGCAGCAGGACATGAGGCAGACCCTGCACCAGCAGGTGGTGGCCTACTTGGACAGCACTTTACCACCTGAGGTAGAGGATCCCATGGTCTACTGGGCAGCCAAACTTTATGCGTGGCCGCAACTTGCAGAGTTTGCAGTAGAGAAGCTGTCCTGCCCGGCCAGTAGTGTGGCATCAGAGCGGATGTTCAGAGTGGCGGGGGCCTTCGTTACCCCCAGGAGAATCCGCTTGTCCATCCGTAATGTGGAGAGACTGACCTTTGTCAAGATGAATCAGGCTTGGATCGGATTTCAACTCACCAATGCCTAATGCATCGGATTAGATCAGCCATGACGCCTCCTCCAAACGTTGAGAAATGAGTCGGGGTTCTAACTACCTGCCTCAGCTACTATTCTGATGCTGCCACCCGTCTGATGCCACACATCTGCTGCTAGTTGCACCATCTGCCTCCTACCATCTTTACCAGGGACTGGAATTGTCCTCCATCTCCACACTATATCATGGTGCCACTCTTCAGGCTCCTGCTGCTTCTGATGCCACCTTCACACTATATCATTGTGCCACTCTGCGGGCTCCTGCTGCTGCTGCTTCTGATGCTACCTTCACACTATATCATTGTACCACTTTGCGGACTCCTGCTGCTTCTGATGCCACCAGCACACTATATCATTGTGCCACTCTGTGGGATCCTCCTGCTTCTGATGCCACCAACACACTATATCATTGTCCCACTCTGGTGCTCCTGCTGCTGCTACTGATGCCACCTTCACACTATATCATTGTGCCGTATGTTTAGGCAGCATTACAGGTGGATTGCCCACATCTGAAGATGCCAATGGTTTTGGGAGAGGTTGTTAGCCTGGGTGGTATTTTCCTAGATCGGAGTTGCTCGGGCCAACATATTTTTTAGGGTTGAGACCGTCTGTAGGTGATGATTGGGTTTGGTTAGCTTCGGTTTCAGGTATGGGTCATCTAAGAGGATTGACCAATGCTTCTCAAGAATCCTTCGTAGAGTCTCCGTGACTCCACCAGCGTTCTTCTCAGTTTACAAAATATTCCTTGGGAACCCTCTTACTGGTGGGTCACCCTTGACGTATCCTCCCTGATTCTAATATCCCACAAACGAGGGCATCCATAGAATTGATCAACATCTCACCAGAAGAACGACATGCCGGGAGAAACAAAGGAAATTCATTCTGAGAGATATAGAGTTTATTCTGACACATAATGTATTCAACTTCCAGAACAAAACTTTAAAACAGGTAGAGGCACGGCAGATGGCACCAGATTTGCCCTAGTTTGCAATTTAATATTGGGGCGGGGAATTCGAAACGAATTCATACTAAAACAACCCCAAATGGTCCAATAACATCATCTACTACAAGAGATATATTGATGATCTCCTGCTATATGGAACGGCACAGAAGAAGAAATCCAAACTTTTGTTACCTCCATCAATCAAAACAACTGGGGCCTATCATTTACTCAGTCAAACTCGAAAAAGGAAAAGAATTCTTAGACCTAACCTACAAATTGTTAACGAAAAAATCGTCACAGAGACCTTCTGTCAAGAAGGTCGACAGCAACAGCTTCTTGCACTTTAAGAGTTCCCACCATTATAAATGGAGGAAAGAACATCCCTTCAGTCCAGTCAGACGTATTAGAAAAAATTGCTCAGAAACTGACACTTCAGAAACAAAGTAAGACCCTCACTACAGGTTTCTAGGAAAGGCTTCCGAAAGGGTTATCACAGCCGCTCTCTCACGAGCTGAAAAATTATCACAGGAAGAATGCCTAGCTCCCGCGTGAAAATTCCCCCCGACCCCATACAAAAGAAGAATAGGTTGAACTTATTACCACGTACATGACAATCATCCCCCCTACGAAGGATCTTGAGAAGCATTGGTCAATCCTCTAGATACCCATACCTGAAACCGAAGCTAACCAAAAACCAATCATCTCACCTACAGACGGTCTCAAACCCTAAAAATATGTTGGCTCCGAGCAAACTCCGATTTAAGAAAAATCCACCCGGCTAACAACCTTCTCCCAAAAACTTGGCAGCTTTCAGATGTGGGCAATCCCTGTAAAACGGCCTAAACATACGTCACAGAACCAACAATTTAGTAGCAATACAACCAAAGAAGTTTTTCACATCAAATCTTTCTTAACTGCACATCTCGTATGGATTTATTTACTTGATGCCCCTGCGGACTCCAATACATCGGCGTACCATCCAACAGCTAATACCAGATTAAACAAACACCGTAGCAATGTTACAAACGGTTTTATGAACATAGTGTGTCTAAACACAGCCATATCTTCCACCAAAACGATTCTCCGGATTTCTATCATCCCCATCGAACAAATCCCTGTAGGCAATGATAGATACACCAAACTTTGCCAAAGGGAAATGTACTGGATTTACAGGCTGAATTGCCTGGTCCCCAATGGTTTAAACGAAACATTAGAAAACAATTTTCAATAATCTTGCCATTCAGTTCTTCTCTCAACCTCATACCCCACCATATCCAATCCTCCTTTTGAGCTTCACACACTCCCCAATTTTCCTACTAATAATATCTCCATCCCATAACCCCTCGATATCCTCCCATCCTACATTTACATATTCCAATAGACAACCTACACTCTCCAACTGATCAACCCCAAATGACCCCGATCAGCTGTTAGCCAATACCTCGTCTCATCCACTGATGCCGTTGTACTCCAACGGAAACTCCGGCTTCTAGTGCGCATGCGCATATGAAAAAAACCTCTCTACTACCACGCACGCGTAACACCGAACACATACATGTCGCCCGCGTGGATCCGACATTTTTCGGTGTTACCGGACCTCCACTGCCCATGCGCAACACAAAAATTCAGGCGCGAGCCGCTCCCATCACTTGATGATAAAAAACCGGGCGCAGACACACATACCCCAATGCCCTCAGAGATCTTTACTTGCTGTGGCAAGGTAATAACCCTTTGATATCCACTGAGCCCTACAGATAATCACCGAGTGATCCTTGCTCTCACTCTGGCTATCGATTTAATTATGTGTTAATACTGTTTAACTGTCTATTTTTATATATGTAAATTTATATATGTATTTTATTATTTTTCTATTTATTCACTTAATTACTTATTTATTCATGCATTTATTGCCTATTTGAAGTTGCTCTCAATGAAATTTATTTATTCATTTAATTTTTATAATTCATTTAAAATGATGCATAGCAATTTGTTACATATGAAATCAATGTCTGACATGAACCATTCAATTTCATATGTATGTTTAGAGATAGTTCTCTTTCAGAGTTACATATCTTTTAGAGTTCTCACCATCATCACTATAATTTACAACTTTATAAGTCTACAATATTTTATCATCTGAAAACCTCATAATACGTTCCTCAACTTATGTTTTACATGTTGTACTATCATTTTATCGTATCTACCCTCTCTTTATCTTTGTTCACCACCAGTCCTATCCACTTGATAAAGGGGTCCTGTGCCCGAAACGCGTTGTGACTTGTAGACTATCAATAAAAAATAATTTCACCACCTCTCAGAGTGCGCCAATCGATTTGACCCCCTTCCAAAATTCCTATATCCCCTGGACCGTCTGGCAAACGACAAACAGGGGAACTCTATCTGAAGGCAGCACCTGTACATGCAGACAATAACTCTTGTTACTGAACGTAGTGTTGTGCCTACCTCAGCACAACCCCACACGGTGAGCCATCTTTATTTCTTACCTAGTATCTTTTAAAGGTGTCACACTATTAGCGCTCTCTCCCCACTCTCCTCGCCATTCTATATCCCACAAAATTCCAGTCACATGACATGAACTTGACCAGTAAGGAAGCATAAGGCATGGGGGGAGTAGATAGGAGGGAGTTGTAACAATTTTTAGCTAAAAGAAGGGTGGCAGTCAGTTAATAGAGCTCTCTAAGTCCTTAAAAAATGTTCTTATTGCCCCTTCATTAGTAGACTCACAGTCTATTGATTGGCCCCTTCCATAATCTTCAGTGTGACATTTCCTATATAAAATAATTTATATTTTAATATATCTTATATATTTTATTTTTTGCATCTAAATGGCAGTCATCAAAACAAGGTGATGGCAAAAGCATACACAATGGAACCTTTCCTTCCCCTTTATCCCACCTATTGCACCCTAAAAAAGTAAATAAAACGGAAGCAAAACGATACATAAGCAAACTAACATAAATGATCATATAATATGATTTGAATTTGTAACTTAATTACATTTTACAGAGTAACTGGTTTAAGTTTTTTTCAATAATCAACTAGCTTTGATTATCTTGTAAACAACTTGCCTATTATCTTTGTTATAATTGCAGTAGTTTGTAGTTTATGATATAGCCCTCATATTACTCAGTGCTGAGTAATGCGTCCTTTGCCGTTGCTGATAGTCAGATAGTTTCATTGGTGGGGAGGGGCTGCCTTCTCTCTAATCATAGAGGAGGAGTCATGTGACAGAGCTCTCTTGTGATATATTCAGAGCTGGATGTTTCAGAACTGTGGATACAGATGTCCTGCAGCGACTAGTGAGTAGAATATCTTCCCTGTTCCGATCAGTTCTTCATCCATGATGTCTGTGATTTACAGAACTTCTCCGTCTCCCACTGTACTCATGCTGCTAAACCTCACCGTATGCTTTGTACAGTGCTCACAACGCACTGGCTACGATATGTCATGTATGTGCACGTGCAGTGTTCAGTGGATTTACATGTGGGAAACTGAATGGATTTATGCTAAATTACTTTGACAGAACACAGAGCATCATGGGATCTATGGGCAAGCTAAAACTAGCTCAGCTTGACGGCATAGACTGACAGCCATTAGTGTCCCAAACATCACCTCTGGTGAGAAGATTTTACATCAAACACTTTCCATAACAGAAAATGCCATAACTTTGAAAGAAAGGGGTGAGCGCACAAAGCAGTCATTGTTCTGTTTTGTTTTTAAATATTATAATTTGTATAAAATCATTATAACTCTTAATGCTGCTCATGGATGAATGCCGTGGGCTTGGTTTATAGCATTGTCATTGTTTAATTTTTTTTTCTTAAGATTTTGATATAAATTGATTTGCACTGCCCATATTATCTTCAAGGAATCATGAGCTATGTGTATGGAACCTGGGAAGACAGAAGTGGTAAATGCACTTCTGTCTTCCCCAAGGGTCCCCTACTAATGCTCACACCAGGGGACCTGACATTCAGCACCTGATAACTTGGCCACCTTAAGGCCTATTCTCTAAATTTACAATGTCATGCGCTCTATGGCCCGAACCTTTTCATCATTACCAGTAAATTGTACTTATTGTTGTTCTATATTATTATACTACAGTATATTATATTAAAATGACCTGGCTAACTATAAAAATATAAAAAAAAAACATACTTAGATTTCCTAATGTGTGTTTCCTGAGGTGCATTGTGATCACTGATCATGAGGATGATTCAGTGCATACAGTTATCGCCCCTGTCATACATCAGTCAGCGTACTGTTGCAGGAAAGCTGACAGCAATGGGGAGGAAAAAGCCTCTTGAGATCACAATGTGAGCTGACTTTTTTTTATTTTGTATTTTAGCTGGCCGTCCTGACTATAATTTATTGCAGTAGAAAACCCCTTTGATATATTGCATTATAGTTTTCAGCACCTTGGAGAGCGGGTTTTTCAAAGCCTCTGAGATGTAGAAATTCAGCTTTGTGTAAAATACGACATCACAATAGCAACAGATGCATTTCAGCTAATTAGATTTAAATTTTTTTAAGGATTTTACATGATCATATACATATGCCATTTCATGTGAACAGGGGTATTAAACTTCCTCACCATCAGCATAATGGGGACCTACATGTTATCATTTCTCTACCTAAAAGATTAAAAAAACAATGGTCCAAGTTATGCACCCCTTGTGTGGACAGAGACACTACACATTACACCTACAGGAGCTGTAATGACATTCCATTCAAAATTCATAAGAATTAATATGGAGTTTTAGAGTGTGCTTGGGATATGGGAATCCATTCATGAAGAAGAAGATATGTGAGGTCAGACACTGAAGTTTAATGAGAGAGCCTAGCATAGCCAGGATAAGAGATAATTATACCTACCTCATGGCATCCAAATTGAGGAGGTGCATGGTTTCACATATTTGTGCACAATTCACATAAGCACACTGGGTTTATCCTCCAGAACATGTGAAGACATCATCACATGCCCTGCTAAAGGAAAATATAAGTGTATTTCTGTTAGCTATTCCCTCCCAGGAAGCAGGACCTGGGATTAGAATGTTTGGGAGTGTGGTTTAGGAGGGTGGGGGATATGGGGATGCTGGCTTTGTGAGGAGAGCAAAATAGGGGGGTGGTGACGGGGTAAGGAAGGGGACAAGGGGTCCTGGCTGTGTGTGTAGTAGAAGAAGGAGACAAGGGTGTGGGCGTTTAAGAAGGCAGGCCTACATTCAAATTCTAAAGGGGTATTCCCACAAAGACAAGATTCTTAAAAAATACTGAAGATAAAAAATAACACATTCTCTAATTCACTATTATTTACAAAAATAAAGCCTTACAGTATTAATTCCAACCTGTCTACATCAGTAATGGTGTTTTACAATATTTGGTTCGAATTCTTCTCATGAATAGCTTCTCTTGTCGCACAATGCAACAATCATCACTGGATAGACATTCCACACAGCAAAAATTGGTAACGTTTCATAGAGAACCTGACAGAAGAAAGTGACAGGAATCTGATGATCTTTGAGTATTTACAGATCTGTAGGAGAAGATGTAGTCTCTACAGGGCTGGGAAAGATTACAAACTTCTAGATTTCATTGAATAGGTCAGGTTGTTCCTAGCTGAATGTACACTGCATCATTTAATGAGCCAAGCCAAAGTAAAGGATAAGTGTTCTTGTGCTTGGCGCGCAGCATACAAAGGAAAAGAAAAACACATCCTTATAAGTCACTTTCATCTTTTCAGTTTTCTTCAACTATGGACTGAATTAAAACTTTATTTGAGCTTTTCCTTTCTGGGCTTGCTGTATGATAGTCTAAAGAAGAGTTCTAAAATTAATGTGGTCCAGCCATTATTGCTCCATGGATGGAATGAATTAATCCTGGGATACTGAGTGAGTTGCGCGGAGGAACAGGAAAAAAGAGCATGCTGCCTCCATGGTGAATATGTAATATGCTGCATATTTATAATTATCCACATGACAATAGAGCGACTTGGCAATAACAGACCTGGGAAATAGGTAGGAGGTAGACATAACAGTTATTTATGTAATACGTAAACTAGGTTAACAGTATCTGTACTCACTAGATGTAATGAGACATTCTGATACCTTCTGCCAGGGTTTCCATTTTAACAAATGCCTTCAGCACCTCCCTTTAACCTGATGATGGTACAATAGGGGCTTTTTTTCATTGATTCGTCTGACTCCTAGAAATTCCCTGTATTTTATTTGACCGCTAACTGCTGACGCCTTTGGTATGACATTTGACTATCCTAACCAATAAAAAGGCAATGACGTGCAGCATTTTATTTACTGTAGGGGTCCAAATTGTTCATCTCCAACTCATAGACCTAGTAGAGGCAAATCCCTTATGACATCTTGTATTCCGTCAGTATGGGTGTTCTTACAACAGAAAGAGTTTTGCTTGAAAGAGGTCTTGAAAGAGTTGTTTTGTAGCCCGGAAGAACCATCTGGCAAACAAACTCGGAGTCGGGCTAGTAACGGCTGAACGTGGCCAAACCTCTTTTTAACAAGGCCTTTTTTAGTTGAAAGATTGTCAGTAATCTATAAAAGAAAAGTTATTTTTAAGGAGAGAAACTGTTGCACTATTGCGCTTTCTTTTTTCCTACCTGGGAGTAGAATTGAAGTTCTTTGGAGCCGAGCGCGGGACCAGCAGCGGAGAAGTGGAGTTTTCCAAGCCAGTAGATTGCACCTCAACCCATCGAGAATGGTGAGAGCCTACAAGAACTCTTCTGTAAGAACACGATACCGAAGGAATACAACACGACGTAATAACGGATTTGCCTCTACCTCTAGTATGAGTGGAGTGGAAGGTACTGTCTTCTGTTGCTCCTAACTATCGTATAGTATTTTCCAAGAGACGTGGTGGAGAGGAGAAACAATTTTATTGTTGTTATGTTTCGGTACAAAAAAAATATTGGACTTTGTGTTTTCTCTTGACGCCATACGCAGTGGTGTTGCAGCCAATCTGTTTTTTTTTTTTGTTGAATTTAACTTTTTGTTTAGTAGTTTTATATAGATCTCTCATAGTTTACTGGTGTAAAGACAGGTTCCTTTCATAACTCAATTGGCTATCTACGATTCACCAGGGATTTTCTTCCATTACTCAAACGCCTGGACAACTAAGGGTTACCTTTTTAATAACAGCATGGACTGAATAATTAAGGAAATAGGGCCATTATAACAGTTTATAGATCCACATACCCAATTTAACACCAATACAAAATAAGAAGAGTTGCCAAGCATCAATGCTCCCGTTTGTGCTACGATGGCCTTCTACCATGGATTACCTAGCATATAACATGCCTGATGTCACTGTATTTGTTATATACAATGTGAAAGAAGCCCAAGCATCTCACCCTTTTAATACATATTCAGAAGCAAATATGGTTATCATACACAAAGCTATCTTTTTGCTTCCTTATATGAACCTTATTCGAGTTGCTATGTACAGTACAAATTCTCACCAACGATTGAGGTCTTCCGTTCACTGAAGTACACAATGTCCAATGTGAGCTTAAAAACCCTGATTTCCGTTTGTCTCGATAATGTCCTTCAGAAAACCTTTCATGACCATTCGATTTTGAAGGTTTTTTCTAGATTTCTAATTATAGCACTCATCTCGCTTAATGGACACTTTGCAACAAGCACGGCCACTACCTAAATTTACCGCTATATTATACATTTTATTGCATTAATTCATCTTAGCCGCGGATTTAATGATAATGTGGCAGGGAACTGGCATTGTATGTCTCTACAGCGTGCTGTGTTTTAGTGCTTAGTGGGTTTTAATAATATTCAATGATGGTAAAATATGTCTAAATGGATATAAAATAAAACCTCATAATACTATACTTAAAGGAGTATCTACCATCAAAAATCAGAGCAGTAAAGCAAGGGACACTTACTCGTAGATCCAGTGATTGTGACAATCATCTTATATTTGTCATCCATGGCCTCCTTCCTTTGAAATAAATTATGTCTAATAAATCTGATATAACATGCAAAGTCTGACAGAAAATGGTGTGTGCAACCCTATGTTATGTGTGCAAACAAAAAAAAAGTGGTGCACACTCTGTCGAGCATGCAGGAGTGCTAGATTCATGCAGTAACAGGCAAACCAAAAACACGAATATGGCGCTCCCTGCCACACTACACAGACTGCCTTTTTAGACTACAACTGTTTTGTAATGTGCCTTATAGTACCCTAAACCATTTATTTGTGAATAATACTCAACATAGCCAAAGGGGTGGTTAGTCAGTTAATTTTCCCAGAGGTGTGTGTCTGTGGCTGTGTGGGGACGTATTTCCCTGTGTAGAGTATGGTTTCCATCTTGAGCTGCAGCAGATATTGTGAAACATGATGAACGACGCATGTCACTATCAAGCAATATACAAAGAGTTTCCAGCTCAACATAAAAGACACAACCAAGGGGTGATGGAGTCTCAGGGAACACGCTCTGCTTTTGACGCGGACATGCACTAGTGTTAGTTAACATAGATCACAAGCTGCAGTATAAGCAGGAGTAGGGCGTGCAAAGAAGTGTCTTCGAGAGGGTTTTGTATATTATGAGGGGGTCTCAGTTATATTAAGGGGACCATGGGGTTTCCAGTATTATTATGGAGGCTCATGGGTTGCCTCAGTATTATTAGGGGTTGTTTTGGCATTCTCCAGTACTTATTAAGGGACCTTAATGGGTACTCTAATATATTACGGGGGATCTCATAGGAGACTCCAGTATCATTAGGGGCTCTAATATTATTAGGGGGCTCTTGGGGGTCTCCAGACTATTAATTGAGCTCTCCTCAGGCTAAAGTTATTAAAGGTTCTCCGGGTGGCCCTTGAACCAAACAAGTTGTGCTTTCCTGCCATAAAGCAAAATTCCACCCAAACATTTTTCTTCTTATTGTAAATGTCCATAGACAGAGTGTGTTTACATAGTTGGATATTTCAGAGGTAAAACTGTTCTGTGTCCATGGGAAACCAAGCTCAGAGCTCAGCTTTAATATTATAAAAGAGCGTGGGAAATAAAAGTGAGTCTCTGATTGGTTCTATAGCACTAGACTGGCGGCTCTCTACATTTCTGTAAATGTCTGGGCCTGTCTCTAATGAACTCTATAGGTGTGACAGGGTTAATTTTTTGCACAGTGTATTGTTTGGTGGCTCGTATGTTATCATGGGTGTTTTTTCATATGTCCAGGAGCTGATTATAAAGGCCTACATTCACACGAATGTTATAAGGGGAAGTAATATAAGACATATACACGTTCCCACCACTTTTAATGGCCTCATGGACCATACTGGAGCGATACGATACCTTACTGTTTCTGTCGCCTTAATAAGATAGGACAGTCCTATCAATTCGACGGAATATGGCGCTGTGCTTATTGTGTATCCTAGGAGAGGGGTGGGGGTTGAGCAATGGTCATGTCCCTGCTCCTCTCCTGCGTGCCAATGTTGCTCCACAGACTATGCTCTTCGCTCGCTATCTCGCTCGTGCGTAGCCTTAGACTATGAATAAATAGCTACTGCCTCTGTCCTAAATGAAATACCATTCCTCAAATATTTCATGCTTGATTCAACTTTACAACGTTGAAAGTAAAATTTCCACATTTGTACTGCGTCATATATATGTCAAGACCGGTAGTACTGAAACCCTACTCTGATCATACACTCAAGGACTGGAAAGAAAATTGCTGATGGTGACCTGGACCAGATCATGCTGACCCAACTGTCCATCAGGTACGGTATTGTCTCAGAAAAGACACAGTTTAGATAAACTAAATCGTTTTGTTCAGGCAGTGCATTCTGCTGAAGCAATAAAACAGGACGGAAAAATTGTTGCAGTCCATGTTAGAAACTATAATTGGTTGTGCGGTTCTTGCTGTTTCTGCTACTTGATGTAGCTAATGCTGAGGAGAGACGATGGAGAGAGATGAAGGCCACCTGGATAGTCATTTGCGGCAATGTCTTCTTCCAAAAACTGCGCAGATAAGCTCAAAGCAATTATCTTTTTTAATATGACAATTTAGCTTCTGAAGCACGTAAACAATACCCCCAATTCTTTTAGAGGTCTAAAAAGTGTTCTGTAACTGAAGGCATCATTTTAATTGACCAAATGTCTGCACTAACGTAATCCAAGTGTTGAGACCCAGGTGTGTTTACTACGCCTTTGATTGTCTTTTCTAGGGGGGGGGGAGGATTTGGACTGTTCTAAGGGAAGGGGGCTTTGTGATGGCTCGGTCCTAGGGGGGAGCCTTTGAATGGCTGTTGTTTTAGGGGAGAGGGGCCATTAATGGCTGCTCTAGGGAGGGGGGGTTCTTTGATGAGCTGCTCTAGGGGAGCCTTATGGCTGCTCTGGGGGAGGGGGACCCTTTATGTGAAAGCTCTGGGGGAGGAGGGGGTCTTTTGATGGCACGCTCCTGGGGAAGGCCCTGTGACTATACTGGGGGGGGAGCACTGTGACTGATAAGTGGAGGGGTAGGACTGTTGACTCTACTGGGGGGGGAGGAAGTGGACTGTACTGGGGGGAGGACTTGTGACTGTACTGGGGGAGAAGCCCTGTGACTGTATGGGGGAGAAAACTTTTGACTCGTATGGGGGGGAGCCCTGTGACTGTATGGGGAGAGGCCCGTAAACTGTACTGGGGGATCGGCCCGCTAACTGATGGGAAGCTGGGACGTACCTGTGATTTAGGGGTGTGGCACCTTGAATGACGGGGGGTAGGTCCTGTGACTGTTACTGAGGTTATCGGGCCCTGTGACTGTACTGGGGGGGGGGGGTTGGTCTGTTGTGTCTGTACCAGGGGTAGGAGAGGGGTGGAGGACCTGTAACTGTTTAACATGGAGGGGGCCGCTTTGCATTGTCCCTTTTGGGGGAGGCCATTTGACTGTACCTGTTGGGAGGTATCAGAAGAACCCTGGCATGAGGGGCCAGGAGTACTCAACTCGGAACCCCCCCGGTGATATAGATAGCAAAAAAGGGGTGAAGAAAAAGCGCACACCTGCGTCGATGATATTGCTTGAGAAAAATCCAAGGGTCGTGTTACAGGTGTGGGGTTTAGCAACGACTATCACCTGGATAAATGGAATTTGCGCTTATCCTGATTGGTTACGATTCCTGGCATGCATTCGAGGTTTCACGTTCATCCGATGGCAAGGGGTACGGTGTCGTGTAAGGAAACATGCACAAAGACCTGAGTCGGGTGGAGGACCGCGCCGTTATCACTCGGTAGACAGAGATAGATACCAAAGTTGTTTTATTTAAAGGTAACAGCTGTAGCTAAATAAAATGCCCCTTTGATATACTCTGTCTACCAAGTGATTAACGGCGCCGGTCCTCCACCCTACTCAGGTCTTGGTGCGTGTACTGGGGGAGAGAGGCCATGTAACTGTATTGGGGGAGGCCCTGTGACTGTACTGTGGGGGCCCTTTGACTGTACTGGGGGGAGTCATGTGAACCCTGTAACGGGGGGGGGGCCCATCTGACGGACTTTACTAGGGGAAAAGCCCTGTGACTGTCTGGAGGGAGGCCATTGGATGTTGTGCTGGGCTACTGTGGCGTAGCCCTGTGGTGTACTTGGGAGGCCCTGTGGACTGGTACTGTGGGGAGAGGCCCTCTCAACTTTACTTGGGGGTGAGGCCCTGTGACTCGTACTGGAGTGGGGGTCCCTGTGTCTTTATGGGGTGTGACGGACTTTGACTGTATTGTGGAGGATGGCCTTGTGGATTAACTGGGGGAGAAGCCCTGTGACTGTCCTGGGGGGAGAAGACTGTGACTGATACGGGGTGGAGGCCATGCGACTGTACTCTGGGAGAAGAAACCCTGTGACTTACTGGGGGAGAGGCCCCTGTGACTGAACTTGGGGGGTGGTGGTCCCTGTGGACTGTACTGGGGGGGAAGCCTGTGGACTGTAATGGGGGAGAGGCCCTTACTGTACTGCGAAGTGAGGCCCTGTAACTGTACTGGTGGGGGTGGCATTGTTGAACTTCTGGGGGGCGAGGCCCTTACTGTACTGGGGGGGAGGCCGTGTCTGTACTGGGGGGAGGCCCTTGACCTGTCTGGGGTGGGGCCCTGTTGATGTACAGGGGTGAGGACCTTTGACTGGTTATTGGAGGAGATGGCCATTAATGGTACTGGTGTAGCATGGAGCGGTAATTGTACTGGGGGAAGGCCCTCGTGATGTACTGGGGAGGCCCTTGACTGACTACTGTGGAGAGGCCCTGTGAATGTACTGGGGAGAGGCCCTCTAACTGTAGTGGGTGGGGTGCCCTGAGTTCTGTTACGGGGTGAGGAGAGGGACATGTGAATCGGTACTTGGGGGGGGCACGTGACTGTACGTGTGGGAGTCCCTATGACTATATGGTGGAAGGAGGGTTGTGACTTGGCCCTGTGACTATATGGGTGGGGGAAGTGACTGTACTGTGGGGGGCCTGTGACTGCACTGTGGGGAGGCCTGTGACTGTACTGTGGGGAGGCCTGTGACTGTACTGTGGGGAGCCCTTGACTTACTGGGGAGCCCTGTAGTGTCCTGTGGAGGAGCTTGTCACTGTAACTGGGGGAGAAGCCTTTGACTGTCACTGGGGGAGAGCTGTGACTGTAAGTGGGGGAGAGGCCCTGTGACTGTACTCTAGTAGAGGCCCTGTGACTATAATGGGGGAGAGGCCCTGTTACTGTACCTGGGGGAGGCCCTGTTACTGTACCTGGGGGAGGCCCTGTGACTGTACTGGGGGGGAGGCCCTGTGACTGTACTGGGGGAGAGGCCCCTAACTGAACTGTGGGGAAGGCCCTATGACTGTACTGGGTGGGTAGGCCTTGTGGTGCTGACGCTGGGTGAGAGAGGGGTGAGAACCGTGACTGTACTGGGGGAGTCCCTATACATAATACTGGAGGGGTTTGTAACTTGGCCCGGTGACTATAACGTGGGGGGAGACATGGCGGTATGCTGTTGGGGAAGACCCTGGAGTTACTGTGGGGAAGCCCTGTGACTGTACTGTGGGAGGGCCCTGTGAGATGTACTGTGGGGGAGGCATGGGACTGTACTTTGGATGAGCCCTTGTACTGTACTGGTGGGGGAGAAGACCTGTGACTGCTACGGGGGAGAAGGCTTCTAAACTGTTACTGGGGAGAGGCCCTGTAACTGTACTGGGGGAAGAGGCGGTCTGTACTGGGGGTGGCCCTGTGATTGTACTTGGGGAGGCCCTGTGACTGTACTGGGGGTGAGCCTGTGACTGTCTACTGGGGGTGAGGCCCTTGTGCTGGTACTGGGGGGAAGAGGCCCTGTGACTGTAACTGGGGTGGGGGGCCTGTGTCCTGGACGGGGGTGAGGAATAGGGGTGCTGAGGACTGTGTACTGTACTTTGGGGGGGTGTGTGGGCGTGGGAGTGTGTGTTCTATGGGGATGCCCTGTGAACTGTACTAGGGGGAGGCCCCTGTGCTGTACGGTGGGTGTGCCACTGTGACTGTACTCGGTGGGCCTCGTGTACTGGTACTGGGGGGTGTGACTTGGCCCTGTGACTATACTGGGGGAAGGGCATCGTCGACTGTACTGTGGGGGAGGCCTATGACTGTACTGTGTGTGGGGAGGGCCTATGCTGTAAATGGGGAAGCACTCGTGACTCGTAACTGTGGACGGAGGCCCTTGTGACTGACTGAGAAAAGCCCTGTTGACTTAACTGGGGGAAGAAGACCTGTGCTGATTCTGGTGCGGGAGGCCCTGTGACTGTACTCTGGGATGAGCCCGTGGACTATACTGGGGAGAGCCCTGTACTGTACTTGGAGGCCCTGGACGAACTGGGGGGTGGTGGCCCCTTTGACTGTACTGGGGGGATTCGGTGACTGTACTGGGTGAGAGGCCTGTAACTGTTACTGCGAGGAGGCCCTAAACTGTACTGGGGTGGGGTGGCCGTGTGACTGTACTGGTGGTGGGGCCCTGGTGACTGTTACTTGGGGGGAGGCCCTTTGCCTGTTCTGAGAAGGGAGGCCCTGTGTTGTCTGGGGGGAGGCCTTGTGTCTGTAAGGGGTAAGGAAGGGGTGAGGATATGTGACTGTACTGAGGGGGCCCTGTGGACTTTACTAGGGGGACGCCCTGTGACGTACTAGGGGAAGCCCTGGTGACTGTACGGGGGGGAGGCCCTGTGTCGTACTGGGGGAGGCCTGTGCTATACTGAGGGTGTTGTGACTCTGGCCCTGTGATATATGGGGGGTTTGAGGAGCTATGTACTGTACTGGGTGGAGGCTTGTGTACTGTACTTGGGGGAAAGCCCTGTACTGTACTGGGGAGAGAGCCTCTCTAACTGTACGACGAGAGATCCCCTGTAACTGTATTGGGGTTGGCCCTGTGATGTACTGGGGGGGAGCCCTGTGTCTGTATTGGGGGGGAGGCCTATGTCTGTACGGGGATAAGGAAGAAGTGGTGAGGATCTGTGACTGTACTGGGGGGGCCCTGTGACTGTACTAGGGGGACGCCCTTGACTGTACTTCGGGTGGGGCCCTGTTGGACGTATACTGGAGGGGGTGTGACTTGGCCCTGGACTATCTGGAGGGCGGGGAATGTGACTGTACTGTGGGGGAGGGCTTGGGACTGTTACTGGGTGGGGGGGGGGGTGGGGGGGAGGGGGGGGGTGGGGGGGGGGGGGGGGGGGGGGGGGGGGGGGGGGGGGGGGGGGGGGGGGGGGGGGGGGGGGGGGGGGGGGGGGGGGGGGGGGGGGGGGGGGGGGGGGGGGGGGGGGGGGGGGGGGGGGGGGGGGGGGGGGGGGGGGGTGGGGGGGGGGGTGGGGGGGGGGGGGGGGGGGGGGGGTGGGGGGGGGGTGGGGGGGGGGGGGGGGGGGGGGGTGGGGGGGGGGGGGCGGGGGTGGGTGGGGGGGGGGGGGGTGGGGGGGGGGGGGGGGGGGGGGGGGGGGGGGGGGGGGGGGGGGGGGGGGGGGGGGGGGGGGGGTGGGGGGGGAAAGCCATGGACTGTACTGGTGGGAGAGGCCCTCTAACTGTACTGCGAGGAGGCCTGAAACTGTTATTGGGGGTTGGCCATTGACTGTACTGGGGGACCTTGACTGTTATTGGGGGGGATGCCCTTTGACTGTACTGGGGTTGGAGGCCTGGGTCTGTACTGGGGGAGGCCCGGATGTCTGTACTGGGGGGAGGGCCCTGGGTCTGAAGGGGTAAGGAGAGGGGTGAGGATTGGACTATACTGGGGGAGGGACCCTGGACGGTACTAGAGGGAGCCATGATGACTTACTGGGGGGGAGGCCCTGTGTCTGTACTGGGGGGAGGCCTGTGACTAACTGGAGGGTTGTTGTTGTGACTTGGCCCTGGGCCCATACTGGGGGAGGGCATGCGACGGTACTGTGGGGAGGGCCGTGAATGTAAGGGGGGAGGCCATGGACGGGAACTGTGGGAGAGGCCCTGGACTTTACGGGGAGGAGGCCCTGGGAGTTACTGGGGGGACCCACTGTGACTCTAACTGGGGGGAACCCCTGTGACTGTACTGTGCGCGAGGCACTGTGGACTGTACTGGGGGAGAGCTCTGTGACTGTACTGCGGGAGAGGACCTGCGGACTGTACTCTGCGGAGAAGCCCTGTAAATTATGTGGGGGAGGGCCCCTGTACTGTACTTATGAGGAGGCCCTTGTGAATGCACTGGGGGGCGGGGGGTGACCCTGTGACGTATGTCGGGGGTAAGCGGCTTGTGACGTAATGGGGGAGAGGCCGTCTAACTGTACTGGGGGAGAGGCCCTCTAACTGTACTGGGGGAAAGCCCTGTGACTGTATTGATTGGGTGCCCCTGTGACTGTACTGGGGGGAGGCCCTGTGACTGTACTGGGGGGAGGCCCTGTGACTGTACTGAGGTGGGGGCTCTGTGTCTGTAAGGTGGTGAGGAGAGGAGTTGTAAGGTCCTGTGGGACTGTACTGGGGGGCCTTGTGAGGTACTGGGGGCCCTCCTGTGATTGTACTGGGGGGAGGTGCACTGGACTGTACTGGGGAGGCCTGTAAACGTATTGTGGAGAGTCCCTGTGACTGTACTGGGGGAAGCCCTGTGACTGTACTGTGGGGAATGGCCCTATAACTATACTGGTGGGATGGCCCTGTGACTGTACAGGAGGGGGCTGTGACTGTACTGGGGGGGAGGCCCTGTGACTGTACTGGGTGGGGCCCGGTTGTACTGTACTGGGGTGGGGGCCCTGTGTTTTTACGGGGGTGAAGAGAGGGGTGAGAACCTGTGACTATACTGGGGGTGGCCCTATGACTGTAATGGGGGGAGGCCCTGTGACTGTACTGGGGGGGAGGCACTGTGGCTATACTGGAGGTGTTGTGACTTGGCCCTGTGACTATACTGGGGGGAGGCCCTATGACTATGCTGTGGGGGAGGCCTGTGACTGTACCTGTGGGGGAGCCTTGGGAGGTCACTGGGGAGATTGCCCTGTGGACTTACTGAGGGAGGCCCTGTGACTGTACTCTGAGAGAATCCCTGTGACTATACTGGGGGAGAGGCCCTGTAACTCTACTTGGAGGATGCCCTGTGACTGTACTTGGAGGATGCCCTGTGACTGTACTGGCGGGGTGGCCCTGTGACTGTACTGGCGGGGTGGCCCTGTGACTGTACTGGGGGGGCGGGAAGGCCATGTGACTGTAATGGGGGGAGGAGAGGCCCTGTGATGTACTGTGGGGATCTTGTGACTGTACTGGGGGAGAAGCTCTGATCTGTACTGCGGGAAGCTGACTGTCGATGTACTCTGGGAGAAGCCCTGTTAAATTATTGGGGGAGAGGCCTGTTACTGTACTATGGGAGCCCTGTGGATGCATGGGGGGGTGAACCCTGGACTGTACTGGGGGGAGCGCTGTGTGACTGTTACTGGGGGAGCAGGCCCTCTAACGTTACTGGGGGAAGCACGTGAATGTATTGGTGGGGCCCTGTGACTGTACTGGGGGAGAGCCCTTGGGACGTACGTGGGAGGAGGCCCTGTGACTGTACTGAGGTGGGGGCTCTGTGTCTGTAAGGGGGTGAGGAGAGGAGTGAGGTCCTGTGACTGTACTGGGGGGGCCTTGTGACTGTACTGGGGGCCCCCCTGTGACTGTACTGGGGGGAGGCCCTGGACTGTTGTTAATGTGGGAGAGTCCCTGTGACTGTACTGGGGGAAGGCCATGTGACGGTTAACTGGGGAAGCCCTGATGACTGTAATATGGGGATAGGCCCTATGAAAACTATACTGGTGGGATGGCCCTGTGACTGTACAGGAGGGGGGCTGTGACTGTACTGGGGTGGGGGCCCTGTGACTGTACTGGGGTGGGGGCCCTGTGTTTTTACGGGGGTGAAGAGAGGGGTGAGAACTGTGAACGCTACTGGGGGTTGGACCATGACTGTCATGGGGGGAGGACCTGTGATAGGCCCTGGGACTGTTAGGGGGGAGGCAATGTGGCTATATGGAGGTGTTGGACTTGGCCCTGTGACTATACTGGGGGGAGGGCATGTGACTGTACTGGGGGGGTCCTATGACTATGCTGTGGGGGAGGCCTTGTGACTGTACTGTGGGGGAGGCCTTGTGACTGTACTGGGGGAGAAGCCCTGTGACTGTGCTGAGGGAGGCCCTGTGACTGTACTCTGAGAGAATCCCTGGGACTATACTGGGGGAGAGGCCCTTAACTGTACTTGGAGGATGCCCTGTGACTGTCCTGGCGGGGTGGCCCTGTGACTGTACTGGGGGGCAGGCCCTGTGACTGTACTGTGGGGTATCCTTGTGACTGTACTGGGGAAGAAGCCCTGTGACTGTACTGGGGGAGAAGTTCTGTGACTGTACTGGGGGAGAAGCCCTGTGACTGTACTGGGGGAGAAGCCCTGTGACTGTCGGGGGAGAGAAGCCCTGGACTGTACTGCAGGAGGCCCTGTGACTGTACTGTGGGAGAGACAGAAGAGACATGGGACTTGACTGGGGGAAAGGCCCTGTGACTGTACTGGGGTGGGGTCCCTGTGTCTGTACTGGGGTGGGGTCCCTGTGTCTGTTTGGGGGTGAGGAGAGGAGTGAGGACCTGTGACTGTACTGGGGGGGCCCTGTGACTGTACTGTACTATGAGGAGAAAATAAGACTTTTTGCTCCCCAACTTCAAAAATCTATAAATTCTTTAGTTTTCCATATACAGAGCTCTGTGAAGCTTCTGTTCTGGGTTACAAATTGCACTTCATAGTGATGGTATTTAATATTCCATGCCATGTACTGGAAAGCGGGAGAAAATTCCAAATGCAGTGAAAATTGGTGAAAAAAATCATTGCAGATTTTTCTTGTGGGCTTATCGCTTTCAATGTGCGCCCCAAAGGACAAAGAGATGTGATGAGGGGGGTGGGGCGCTCCTGACTTTGTTTTGTCGTGGGAGCCTGCCCTACCCTGCCTTGCCCAATTGGGTGGGGAGTTTGTGTTGGGGATCACAGGGATAAAATATTGTATAGGTCTATAATATTTCATAACATTTACAAAAATTTAAAACCTCCATGTACAGTAAAAAAATCTTTTTTTTGCATCTATTCTGGCACTAATAATTTTTTGAGGGTGGTGTGGTGTTTAGCCCTCTCTGCCACCTCTCCGATGTGCGGCATATGTTTAAGGCGGACATCAGGAAGGGGTTAAAAGCTATTGAACGCTATATAGTCAGGGTTTGCTGTATTAGTCGCATTATTTAGCACCCTTTAGATTTTGTTATTAGGTTGTGTCTCATTTTAACAAGTCAGTGGATTTGCAACACCTGTCCTCCCAGGGATCCAGTACCATAGTTTTATCTGTGTTTTCTAAATAAGCTTTTTTTCTGTTGAAGAGCTATTTTGGTGCTTTGTATTTCTGTGAATTCTGATGTATATAGTGAACTGAATTTGCAGTTATGTACTGGGACTTGGTCTGGCCCTGTATCTAATGTTTAGATGATTCATTATAAATCCACCAGACTGTTTAAATTCAATTAAGGCAGTAGTCTGGTACATTGAAGGGTGGGCAGCCACAAAAATGATTCTATGGTGGGCCCAGGTACTCCAACCGACATGACTCTGCCCTTTTCGCTCTTGGGACCAGGTAGAAACACAATGAGGAGGCGGAACAAGGTGGATAAGCATGTCGCAGACCCAGACCTGTAGACTGAAGGCCTGGCCATCTTGCTCATTGTCAATGCTTCACAGTGGGGGGAATGGGGAATGTAACAGTGCTTTTGCATTTGGAATCCCAGGTTTTTTTATTTTGCAAAAGATTGACAAAATGTCAGTCCCCACAAAAAAACCTCAGTTTTCTGAATCTCACAACTTTTTTTTTTGGTCTCTTTTCCTGCACTTCTAGTTTCCTGACACCTATTTCTGGCACTATTTTTGTTGCACATTGGAACCAACAAAAAGAAAGTCTATCAGCTTCTAAACCCCATCCTGAATTTTGAGTGTAATTTCGCCCCTTTTTTCTCCTTACGGTGCACCAAATAATTGAACCACTTAACAACACTGGTAATTCCCTCACCTGCTGTCATCATTGACAACTGTATGCAACAGCCGAGCTCCTGCTCTAACAGCTTGGATTGCGATAGAGGTTAACCTTAGGAGCGAAAGCATCTGAATTTGACACCCACCCATGAATTGCCTCCCCAGTTGGCGGCTTTGGGAGGTGCTAGATTATCTCATGGTAGCCCAAGGGTCAAGAAGAACCCAGAGCTGTCTTCCCAGGTGCTTAGGCCGACTGCTGAATCGACTGATTACTACAATCAGTCTGAACAAGGTATTACATTGAACAAGCGATCAGTCGACAGGAAAGAAAAATGTAAAAAAAAAAAATAGGACATAAAAAAAATAAAAAGGAATAAAAGTCCTTAAAAGCAGTATAACTGACCAAATCCTACACAAAAACCAAAAGTGAAAATCACCAAACGGTACACACAAGAATCCTCTGCGCCCAACAAACCTGTATACTATAAATAAATTCATTCACTAGGACCGTACAGTGAACACCAATTTAAAAAAAAAAATGCCACAAAATTATGAGTTTTTGCATCCAACCTAAGAAAAAAGCTATTAAAAAGTGATCAATAAGTCACATTACTCCACAATGATTAAAAAAGTAATACAGCTCAATCAACTAAAAACTAAAAAGATTGCAAATCTTAGACACCCCACTTAGTGCTGCGCATCATAGGAGTGTGCCGTGAGCAGAGCACTGACGCGGCCTTACCAATCTGCCTAAGAAAGAGCCGCACAGAGAAGGAAGGTGAGTATGTAAGATTGTTTTTAAAATGAAGGACTGCAGGGCATTTCATTACGGGGGGTGGACTGCTTCCTGGGCCATAATGGGGGGGGCTGAATGGGGCATTACATTACAGCTGGAAAGCGATTACATGGGGAATATTTACAGAGGGATGTTGCTATGAGGGCATTTCATTAATAGTTAGGTTGCCTGGCATAAATATAGTGGAGGCTGCAGGGCATGACATACAGGCAGTCCCCCGGGTTACGAACAAGATAGGTTATGAAGGTTTGTTCTTGGGTATTTTATAATTGCACCACAACCAAAATTTATTGGTCGCGGTAACAAATATATTCTTAAAATCAGGACTAAGAACAGACTATACTATAAAGCTTAACACCTTTGAAACTGTTAACAGCTGATTCAATTCTAGCCTGGGACTACTAAAGTACAGTAAATTACTGATATCCAGAGGGCGTTTGTAAACTAGGGGTTCTAATAGGGACCCCCTGTTACTGGAAAGACTGCAAGACATTACATTCATGTGGAGGATGGGGGCTGGGCATGACATTACTGTAGGAGGTGGAGGGCATTATATGCTGGGAAGTTGCAGACATTTACAGTACTAGGGGAGTTGCTGATGGTCGGTCATGACATTTACTAGGGGTGGCTGCTGGTCATTACATTACTAGGGGAGGCTGTGGACATTACATTATTAGGGGAGGCGGCAGTCATTAACATTTTTTTCGGAGGCTGCTGGGCATACATTACTGGGGGGAGCTGCTAGGCATTAACATTTAATGGTGGAGGAGCAGGGATTAATTACGGGGGGGGTGCTGGGAAAGACTTACTGGGGGAGGCTGTGGGCATCCATACTGGTAGAGGATGCTGGGCTTACATACTAGGGGAGGCTGCTAGGAATTAACATTACTGGGGGAGGCGGATGGCATTACATACTGGAGGGAGGCTGCTGGGGCCAAATTTTTACATCTAGTGGAAGCTGCACTGCATTACATAAACGAGGGGGAGGGAAGCTGCAGGGCATACATACAGAGGAGGCCTGCTGAGATTTCTTACTCGGGAGCTGTAGCATTACATTATGAGGGGAGGGCAGGGCATTAATGCAGGGCATACATTAATAGGAGAGGCTATGACCAATGCATTTACACCCTAGGCTTATTCTTGAGTCAATACGTTTTCCAGTATATGGTTGAAAATTAGGGGCTTCGGCTACCTTAGGCCAGCTTATATATAGTAAATATGTTAAATATTCAGAACATTATGCCTCTTAAATAGTCATTGCATTTAAACATCCTGCCATGGGGCCTAGCCTTTTATGGGTGGCCTGGAGGCAGGTGGGGCAAAGAAATACTGGTGTGCGTGGGTAGTGGGCTTGGGCACGCTGTGGTCATGGGGCTGGTTATGCGGACAGAGGCTGACCTACAGCCTGGCTAGGTGTTGTTAATTGTTGTGCAAGAAATAAGGAGGATGAGGACTGATGCCATGGTTTCTGTAGGATGAATCCATGGGTGATGGATAGGGAAGGTCCATGGTGTAAGCAGCCGTATCCAGGGATCAGATGGAAGCAACGTTGTACAAATCAACTTACAGTCTTTAATAAACAGCAGCAATGGCCCAAACGATTAACAGGAGATTCTCAAGCTGGAAAAGTCATGGGAGCCGGTCCACAGGAAGGTTACATGAGCCTGGTAGTGGTTCAGGCTGGGCTGGTGCAGATGGAATGAGTCCAGGGGTGGGCTAGTTACTGAATGAGTATGGGGTGCTGTAGTAGCCTGAGGCAACTGAAGCTCCAGGAATTGGATAGTGGTGTGGCAAACAGGACCCTGAGGTCTGGTGCTCTCTGATTTCGATGCTCGACTAAAGGACAGTGAGCTAAGACCATGGCTTCTGAACACGCGGGTTATATACTTTCCTGTCAGGTGTAGCGTCTCCCCAATCACCTTCCAGTTAGTTTACAAAAAATTCTTCCTTGGGGTTAAGATTTTATCACACGGAGCCCCCAAAATATAAAAAACAAGAAGTTTGTGGATGTTTCTGTCACTCCCAGTAGCTCAAATTGGTGCTGCATCTCACTCAAGCCAACCCCTCCAGAAGCAGAAGCATCTACGGCTACTGCCGCTCCAGCCCACACCCCAGCAACGCTCTTAGTGTTTGTGGGTCATTTTGAAGAAAAAAAAAGAACAGATACTCAATAATGGAGTACCAACCATTATAAAAGTTTCACTTTGACACATGACCTATGTGGAAACAGAATTTCAGAATGGGCCTAATGGGATTTGGGGCATGCCCCCCCCCCCTTTTAATAATTTTCATTATAAAGAAACGTAAAATTATAGCTCCAACTACTAACTAACCTTTACAGTAGCTGGTGAAGATTTGGTTATTATGAGTGCGCGAGGGCACAGTGAGCTTTCAGAAGAACGGTATGGAATGAGTGAACAATGTCAGCGATTCTGGGGTGTCTTGTGGAATAGTTTAGCTTACCCTGTCCAAATTACTGACCAAAAGTAACTTATTTATTAACTTCCCCAAAAAAACCGTCTAGAGACATAAACATTAACCTAAATTGTGCTTTTCTTACGCCTAGGAGAAGTGTGCTCCCAAGCATAAGGCACATTATAAGACATGGGGTGAAACCTTTGGGATATTTGGGATGGACTGTGAAAGCTATTCATACAGCAGACACAACTCAGTATGGTTGATGAGCAAGCGAACCAAGGTCTGTGACAAAGGAGATGCAAGGCTGTCACGTCCATTGAAGTGATTCTCATAGTAGCGGTGGCTTCGCTGCTGATGGCTGACATGAGACATAGGACAAGTATTTTGTGCTTTACACGGAGCCGAGGTTTAGAAGATCCATTTAATTCGGAGGCTGACTCTCCTCGGAGAGTGTGCAATGTGGAACAGCGTCAACTGAAAAGCGCAGTGTTTAAAATTCCCCCAAGAGAAATCGGTGACCAAACACAGAAAAACTGCATTACTGTGGCATACAAGATATAGCTTTTTCACTTAAACAAATGAGAATAAATTGATACCTGCAGCCGGCAGACTATAATTTGTTGTTCTTTTGATGCAAAGCACATCATCTGGAGAAGAAACCTTGATGGCCATTTTAAAGGGAAACAAAATAAACCTTTCAGCGCTGGTTGTAATATGCAAATATTACTAACGTATCTACTTTTATATTACGTGACAATAAGGAAGAGCAGCCACGATTATCTAATCGAGCCGGGATTTATCTTCCTTCCCCGATGTACCTTGTACAGGTCAAAATGTTGGAAACGACATCACTCACCTTAAAGGAACCTGTCACCAGGAGACCATTTTTAGCACTCCCCCAGTCCACACAGGCATAGTACATACAAGCAAAGTGTTTTTTGTATAAAAAATAGGCTTTACAGAAAAAAGATATGTTTGATATTGTATATCATTAGCATCTGCCTCGTGGGACTCGGCAAGTGCCTTTGGGAGGGGATGGAAAGGAAGCAGTTCCCCCCCACCTTGGGAAACATGTGACCTTTTCAAATATAGCCTAACTCCCAAACACTCGGGATTGGCTTGTAGAGGAAGAAGGGGCGTCGCTAAGCCCAGTGATGGGTAGTGTTTTCAGAATTTAAAAAGGTCACATGTTTACCAAGGGTGGGAGGAAACACAGCACATGCACATGCTAATGAAAGGTTACAATAGTTTATAACATATCTTGTTTTTCTGTAAAAAACCAAATTTTAATACAAAAAAACTTTTGGCAGTGTATGACTATTGCTATGTGGGGAACTGGGGGAGAGTGCTAAAAATGGGTCTCCTGGTGGGACAGATGCCCTTAAACATCAGCAAAGTATAATTAAAGTTAAAGGGCATTTCGGGTACAACAACTTAATCCAATGGCTCACGCATTTATAAAGAGGACCATGCACCAGTTTTGTCTACGGCATGTTCTTTCACTGCTTTGCCACTGTATTATAAAGGGTCATTTGTGTCGCAGCCAAAGCACTATACCCTTCACAAATTCCTGCACCTGAAGGGGCGTTCCGGTAAATAGTGTGACACAAGTTGTTGTGAGCACGTCTATGTTATGGTGCACCATAAAAAGTTTTATGCACTCGGAGGAACGGTGCAGAGGGACACAAATTCATGATTGTGGACACATTCTCATGAAAATTGCACACCCTACACACCATCATTTTTTTCAATTTTGAAAATGTGGGCCATGTGTTCTGTCACACTACATGCTCGCCTTGCATAACCATATTGATAACTTTTTTCTAATGTTCTCTTATAGCTACGACCGATAGGTTTTAGGCTCCCTCGACAGTGAAGCACTTATCTTCAAGTGCACCGCCGTGTCATGTAAGTTGTAACCCCGACCTTTGTGCATACTTATGGACAGTTCTCTCGGCTCCACGCTCCATGCAAAAGTCTAGAAATGCTTGCTATAGAGGAATTTTTACGGTGGAGAGAGTAGGGATAATTAGTAGAGATGGGCGAGAATTTGTTTTAAAATTCGTTTCGACCCGATTCGCAAATTTTCGAAAAAAAATAGATTCAACCGAATCAAAAAGAATCCACGTTAAAACACCAGGCATTTTCGTGGCTGCAGAGAGCCTGTATAGGGTGTTGAGAATGAGTGCCATGCTTAACCGGTTCGCCGAACAGGCACTGTTCCCGTTTTTTCATTTCCATTTTTCACTCCCCAACCTTCAAAAATCTCTAAACTTTTTTATTTTTACCGTAAAAAAGGCTTGTGAGGGCTCGTTTTTTTGCGTAACAAATGACAACTTATAGTGATCACATTGAATATTCCATGCCATGTACTGGGAAGCGGGAAAAAAAATTCTAAATGCAGTGAAAATGGTGAAAAAAAAGCATTTGGTCGTATTTCTTGTGGCTGGATTATTAAGGCTTTCACTTCAAGCAACAAAATGAGCATCTAAGTTATTCTTTGGGTCGCTATGATAACGGGGATACCAAAATTGGATGGTTTTATAATGTTTTCATTACATTTTACAGAATTTTAAAACCTCAAGAACAAAAAACTTTTTTATTTTTGCGTCTTCTTGTGCTTATAACTTTTCCATACTTCGATGTATGGAGTTGAGGGAGGTGTCATCTTTGGCGACTTTTGATGATGTTTCAATGATATTATTTTTAGGATGTGCCGAACCTTGTGATACTTTTTATAAGAATTTTAAATAAATTTTTAAATGGTAAAAAAAGTGCAGTTTTGACTTTGGCCGCGATTTACGTTACGGGGTTCGGTTAAGGTTAAACGCAGTGAGACGAAGCAGCTTACCTGGCGACGGATCGCAGCTCCCGATGAAGTCACGGGGGGAAGCAGCGATCCTCGGAAAGATTTTGAAGCCAACTGGTGTCGTAGCTTTCCGGCGGCGATCAGCAAGAAAACACCGCGATTCGTGCCGGGCACCGATAGCGGGTGTTACCGGTAAGCCTTGCTGCAATATGCAGCCGCAGAGACTTACCGGCTATGAGAGGGAAGGCCCGCGAGCCCTCTCCATGCATGGAACCGTACCGCCGCCGTGAATAACGGCGGGCGGTCGCGAACCGGTAAAGGATGACATTGTAGGAGTGTGGTTTGGTCTGCAAACCAAATGCTGTGTTTTAGTATGACAGCAAGTGGACAGTCGCGGCTCTTAGAATCGCTTCACTCTCACTTCCATGTGCACTTACCCATAGGCCAACTTCACAGAAATAAAAGCGAAGCGGGGAAAGCAGCCTACAGGGTAACGTTCTCTGTGCCCGCTAGAAAGGACGAGCTGGGGCCAAGATCCACTATTAACATCAAAGAGTCCACCTTTTTTACACTGAGTGGAACAATGATATAATGTGCTGGTGGCATCAAAAAGCAGCAGCAGCAGGAGCCCGCCAGAGTGGCACAATGATATACGTGTGAAGGTGGCATCAAAAGACCGCAGGAGCCAACAGAGTGCATTAGTGGATAATGTGATGATTTGGCATATCAACACAGCAGCAGGCAGCAGGAGCCGCAAGAGGGCACAATAGTATAGTGTGAGGTCTTGACATCAGTTAGCAGCAGCGGAGGCCCGCAGAGTGGCCACAATGGTATGTGTGAAACGGTGACATAAGTAGCGCAGCAGGCAGCAAGGAGGCCCACAGAGTGGCACAATGATATAGTGTGAAAGGTGGATCAGTTAAGCGCAGGAGCCTTTTTTTGTTTTGCAGAGTGGCCATATGATTAGTGTGAAGGTGCATCAGAAGCAGCAGGAGCAGCCAGAGTTGGCACAATGATATAGTGCGTGGTGGCTCAGTAGCAGCAGAAGGACCCGCAGAGTGGCACAATGATATAGTTGTGAAGGTGGCGGCATCAGAGCAGCAGGAGCGCGCGAGTGAACAATGATATAGTGTGAAAGGTGGCATCGTGGCAGCAGGAGCACGCCAGAGTGGCACAAGATATAGTGTGAAGGTGGGGGTTGGCATCAGAGTAGCAGCAGGAGCCCGCAGAGGGGCACAATGTTATAGTGTGAAGGTGGAATCAGTAGCAGCAGGAAGCCGCAGCAGTGGCACAATGATATAGTGTGAGGTGGCATCAGTAAGCAGCAGGAGAGCACGCAGAGTGGCACAAGATAGTGTGAACGGGTGGCTTATCAGTTAGCAAGAGGGCCCGCCAGAGTCGGCAAACATGGATAGTTGAAGGTGGCATCAGTAAAGTAAAGCAGCAGGAGCCCGCAGAGTGGCACAATGATATAGTGTGGAAGGTGGCATCAGTAGCAGCAGGAGCCCGCCAAGAGTGGCACAATGATATAGTGTGAAGGTGGCATCAGTAGCAAGCAGAGCCCGCAGAGTGGCACAATGATATAGTGTGAAAGGGGAATCAAACAAAGCAGCAGCAGCAGGAGCCCGCAGAGGGCAACAATGGTATAGGGTGAAGGTGCATCAGAGCAGAGCAGGAGGAAAGCCCGCAGAGTGGCACAAGAGCATAGGTAAGGTGGCTCGGGAAGCAGCAGGAGCATGCAGAGTAGCACAGTGATTATAGTGCTTGGTGGCCACAGTAGACGCAGCAGGAGCCCGCAGAGAGGCACAATGATATAGTGTGGAAGTGGCATCAGAAGAGGAAACAAGGGCGGTTTAGATGGCACAATGATATAGGGTGTTGGTGTGGCTTCAAAAGCAGAGCAGCAGGAAGCCCCAGAGTGGCACAATGATATAGTTGAACGGTGCCATCAGTTAGCACAGCAGGAGGCCCGCCCAGAGTGGAAAAAGATTTTTGAGTGTTAAGGTGTGGCTCGGAGAAGCAGCAGGAGCCTGCCGAGTTGGCACAGTGATATAGTTGCGTTGGTGGCATCAGTAGCAGCAGAGGAGCCTGCCCAGAGGGCACAATGATTGATTTATTAGTGTGAACTCGGTGGCTAAAGTAGCAGCAGCAGGAGCTCAACAAGTGGCACCAAATGATATAGGGTGGAAGGTATGCATCAAGTGAGAAGAGGAGACCCGCGAGAGTGCCAAAAGATATAGTGGGGAAGATTTACTTACCGGCCTTCGCGCATCCAGCCGCGTTCTCTGCTCTGGATCGGGTCCGGCCGGGATTCATGAAAGCAGTTCCTCCGCCGTCCACCAGTTGGCGCTGCTGCGCTGAAAATCATCTGAATGCGCGGAATGCACCACCTCGGACCAGGTGAAGGTAAGCGCTCCCAAGCGACACTTCTTCGGTTTTTTTAAATGCGGCGGGGTTTTCTTTCCGAATAGGTCGGGTTTAGTTCGGCACGCCCACCGATTTCCGTTTCGCGTGCATGGCTGGCGCCGATGCGCCACAATCGACGCGTGGCACAATCCGGGGGCCAATTCAGGTACAATCGGCGACAAATCGGAAAAGATTCGGGTAACACGTCGGGGGGAAAAACGCGATTCGGGCCCTTAGTAAATGACCCCCAGTGTTGTGGTGGCATCAAAAGCCTTCAGCAGAGAGCCCGGCGAGTGGCACAATGATATAGTGTGAAGGTGGCAAATCAGTAGCACAGCAGGAGGCCCGCAGAGAGGGAACAATGATGATAGTGTGAAGGTGGCATGCAAAAGGTGAACGGTGGCATCAAAGCAGCAGCAGGCGCCCGCAGAGTGGCACAATTGGTATGGGTTGTGCAGGTGGCATCAAAAAGACAGCAGCAGCAGCAGGAGCCAGCAGAGTGGACACAATGTTATAGGGTGAAAGGTGACATCAGTAGCCAGCGGCAGGAAGCCCATTAGAGAACACAATGGTATAGTGGAAGGTGGCATCGTAGCAAGAGCCTGCAGAGTTTGGCACCCATGATATATTGTGGAGGGTGGACGGACAATTCCTCCTGGGTAAAGATGGTGGAGGCAGATGGTTTTGCTTGCAACTAGCAGCAGTGTTGTGGCATCAGGCTGGGTGGAGCTTCAGAAACAGTAGCTGAGGCAGGTGGTAGATAGAAACCCGACTCATTTCTCACTGTTTGGAGAGGCGTCATGGATGATCTAATCTGATGCATTAGCATGGTGGTGAAATCAGGGGCCGATCAAAGCCTGGATTCATCTTGAACAAAGGTCAGTATATCAAAAGTACGGGTTGGAAGAAGCGGGTTATCCTGGGGGGTTAAGATGGCCCCAGCCGCCACTGAACAACCCGCTCAGATGCCCACACTACTGGCCGGGCAGGACAGCTTCTCTACCGGCAAAACTCCGCAAGTTGCGGACACGCATCAATTTGGTGCCCAAGTAGTCCATGGGACCTCTACCTTCAGGTGTGTTAAAGTTGCTGCCAGTAGGCCACACCTGCTGGTGCAGGGTCGCTTCATGTCATGCTGCGGCGGCCATCCTCATAGGGGGTTTGGAAGGAAAATTGCTCATTAAGGCATCCAGACTTAAGCGACTGTTTGATGGAAATGCTAAGACCTCCCTAAAACCCCAGCTCCCCAAAGAAGCAGTAGTAGTTAGTATGTAATTAATACGTGAGCAATGACATGCAAGGAATCCCCCAGTGGAGACCGACAGGAATGGACAATGGCGCACATAAGCAGCGGCCCACTGTGGGCTCAGTATTTCTTATAGGTATGCCAGTTGTTCCATTCTTCAGTAGCAGGAAAGTGTCGCCCATTTGGACCGGTGGTAGCGAGGGTCCAAGAGGGTGGAGAGCCAAAAGTAAGCCCTATGCCGGATTGTTGACCTATTCGGCTTGTCACTAGTTAGGCAAGCAGCATTGCTGCGGGCCATATCCAAGTGATAGAGGCGAACTCCGGTCTCCATATCCCAGTATACTGCCACGTGCCTTCTGGGTCGAGTAGAGTAGGAAAAACCAAATTGCACCAGACTCTGCGGGTGCTCCAATGTCATCCTCCTCCTCCTCATCCTCACAGTTCAGCCCCCACCAGACTAATGGGCCCTGAGATGGTCTCCACCGTCTCCAGTGCCATGACCAGACAGATTTTGGCCATTGAGTTCCAGGACATGAAGCAGTGGTTGACGTTATCTATCACGGCATGTTTGTCACGCTGAGCTGCCAGTGGCGAATCAAGGTTACAACAGGGGAGTACTACGGTCCGCTTGCATCATCAAAAAATCATTAATGGCTTTTCTCTGTCAGAAAGGCGGTCTAACATATGAGCGGAATGCCAACGGGTGAAACACGCATATCCAGACTATGTTGGGGTCGGCCGTTCTGGCGGAGTTGACCAGGGAGGAGAAGCGCCATATCTTGTTGAAGTTGTTGGTGGGCTGGGCGGGAAAAAGCAAATTCAACCAAGTGCGGCCGTAAAGGACATATAACTGGCCCTGACATAATTACAGCTCCACACGTCCGCGCTGCCGTGCACCTTGGAAGAAGAAAAGTGATAAGCTCAAGGACTGGACCCCTTTCTGTTGTACATTTGGTGTAGGGCTGGCACAGCCTTTTTGGAAAAAAATTGCGTCTGGAACTCTCCACCTTGGTTCGGCAAAAAGCCATTAGTTCTCTGAAGGGGGCAGAGTCCACGTGACTGGAAAGGGAGAGATGCGAGTACCAACACCGACAAGCGCACGGTCACTCTCACCTTAGGAGTCTGGATGCCCCATAGATAGTTGTCTTTTTGTAATCGACTTGCTCAACGACTCTGGCGCCATGCGTAGCGAGGGAGAAGGAGCCATCTGGACCGGGATTATGTCAAAGGACAAAACAGTCCCTTCGGCAGAGAGAGGTGCTGGAGCCTAGCTTGCTTATGATGAAACAGCATGTGTGCAACTAGGTGCTGCTGCTGTTGTGCGCCTGCAGGAATGGGCCGCTCTGCACCAGTTTCTCCCAGGCCACTCTGGATGGTGACGCTGCAGTGTTGGCGCCAGGGTGCCGTGGTTTGCCACGGTTAGCTCCCTGGCCACGCTTCACTTTCTCGCACGCAGAAACAGACAATATACCCACGATCGGGCACCGTGGTGTCTGTACAATTAAACGCCACACCACTGATGGTGGCTAATTTTACCAACAAGCACCTCTTGCAATCAGAGACTACTACGCCGCTGCCTCGCTGAGCCCCTGTGGCTGACACTGCTTATTGGGCATGCGAATCGGATTTGACCAAGCAGACGTTTGACTCCCAGCACTGCTGCACCCTGATGACTCACAGCCACAGTAGCGACTTGATGAAGGCTCCGCAAGCTGACAATCTCTTCGCCGACCATGATTGAATTCCCATGACTAAACCCAGCTCACAAGTGCGATCGGCTACATAATGTCAATTTGCGTTTCCCGGTCAATGCTACTATCCTCACGAGTTCCGTATGCAACAGCTGCTACTGAGGGAACCAGCGGAAAAGTCTGCCCCACATCTCACTGCAAAGCAGTGCTGATGGTCCTCAAAAACAATGTCATCCTCGCTGACTAGTGGCGCGGAGCCCAGACCACATAGTGGCTCTCGGCTGGCGGGAAGGAACAGAACAGAGCCTGCGTTGAGGACAGGTGCGGGCCGACTGATCCTGCTCTGGGGCCATGCAACTAATTGTTGATATTCCAGAGGAACCTGAAGCAACTTCCTTGGCTGGGGTTGTCAGAGGTATATTTGGAGGAATGGATGACCTATTCAACCATGCAACCACCACCCTCTCAGAGTGCGCCAATCGATTTGACCCCCCTTCCAAATATTCCTATATCCCCTGTACCGTCTGGCAAACGACAAACAGGGGAACTCTATCTGAAGGCAGCACCTGTACATGCAGACAATAACTCTTGTTACCTGAACGTAGTGTTGTGCCTACCCTCAGCACAACCCCACACGGTGAGCACATCTTTATTTCTTTACCTAGTATCTTTTAAAGGTGTCACACTATTAGCGCTCTCTCCCCACTCTTCCTCGCCATTCTCTATAGTGGGAGTAGAGCACACTAAACTTTTCTTTGTCTAACATTAAATTTGATGCTCCATTACTATAGGATCCATATTTTCTTTGAGGTTCCAGTTGTCATAGAGAAGCAGCATAAACACTGTGCAATTGCATAAGATGCTCATATACAGGTAAATTGATTTAAACTCTACAAAGGAGGAAGGGCAAAGAAGCCTAGTTCCATACAGAATATAAAAGTGTACCTGGCTCCTCGCCAGCACAGAGGATCGAGTCATGGGGGCAACAGTGCTAGGCTGGGGGAGCCTGGCTCATCATTGCTCTCCGCCTGCCCTCCCTTATTGAAGACCTGAGTTGACAGGGGTTTGCTTGCAGCATTAGGTCAGCTCAGGGCCTGCACCAAAACTGGGCATAGCAGAGCAAGTGCTGGGCCCAGAACTGTACAGCCCACATAAGGCTGTACATAAGGAATCCATGGGGATGAAGGGGGCTGATGAATCCATAGGGTGAGAGGGGGGGCTTTATACAAAATAACTATGAAGGTGCTGTTTGGTAAAATAGGGAATATTTTAGGAAGCAGGAGACTTAGTTTCTGAATTTTTAATTCCACCACGTAAGTTCACTGCAAAGGGTCCTACTGAGGCTCCGTCGCACAAGGGCCTACTGAAACCTGGAGGCAACCCTGGGTCAGGTCATGTCTGCATGAGTGAGAGAGGAAAAAGCAGCACCAATATAGACTGATACAGATGCACTGCAAAATCCCCATATACTGAATACAGTAGTATTTCAGTATATGGTGGTAGTGATCCTATGGTTCTAGTACCCTAGGGGGAAATCCAAATAAACCGTAAAAACATTTAAAAAAATAACACATTTTTTTCAAAAACTAAAGGTTCAAATCATGCCCCTTTTCCCAGAACTGATATAAAAAGAAATTAAAAAGTAAAATTATAAGCATGTTAGTCATCTCCGCTTGCCAAAATGGCCAATACATGAAAATGTTAAAAACAGTTATTCCTGGTGGTGAACCCCAAAAATGGAAAATAGTGCCACTTTTTAGTAATTTTGCATCATATAACATTTTGAATAAAAAGTAATCAAAAGTTTGTACATTGCCCAAAATCACAACAATTAACACCAAACCTAAATTAAATTATGAAAAAATTAGTAAGGTCAGAATTGGGCAAGATAATGATTTTTTTCTTTAATGGCTGTGATTGTACTGAACCAAAGAATAAATTTAAGGTATAATTTGGAGTATACAAAAAATGCCCAAAATTAGTTTTTTTTTAGCCAATTTCACTTTTTTTCATCTTTTTTCCAGCATTCCATTCCATGGCATAGAATATTAAATACCATCACTAGGAAGGAGAATTTGTTGCATAGAAAACAAGCTCTCATACAGCTCTGTATACAGCAAAATAGAGTATGGGACAATTAGATAGGACATTGTAAAGTCTCATCAATTATTTTGACAGTGTTTTGATTAGTGCTATTGTGAGCCATATCCATTTGTGGAGATAATATGTAATGGACATATTTGAACCTGATTTTGCCACACAATCACTGGAGCCATACACTGCGATGAGAATGAGGCCTCAGTTCAGCTGCTCACTGTCTAGGATGGTTAATCTGATATCCATGCGCAGTAAACTTGCTTGTGTGCAACCAAGGTTACAGTGAATTATGGCTTCTCATGGTATTTTCTTCCATTATATGGAAGGTAGCATGTAAAAAAAAAAAAAAACATGGCCTTTTTTATATTTTTATGGAGTTCACTCATTATTATAAGAAGTATGCCTTTTTGGACATTGCCTATTTGACACCAATTAAAACTTACAGACAGTTCTGCTACATTCATGCACACAGACAGCTCTGCTACAAGTAAGAACTCCAGCTACTGACACAAATCATTAGATCTCAACATCCCCCCCCCCAATTGCCTATTTGACACCATTTAAACTTACAGACGGTTCTGCTACATTCATGCACACAGACAGCTCTGCTACAATCAAAACCAGACAGGGCTCTGCTACAAGTAAGAACTCCAGCTACTGACACAAATCATTAGATCACAACACCCCCCCCCCCCCCCCTATCCTCTTTGTACCCTTGTTCCCTGTGAACCAAATTCACCAAATTCTATCAGCACCCCCCCCACCACCACACACACACCATCCGTTGTCAACACCCTGGACTCCCTAATATTAGACTCTGTGGTATTAAAGGGTTTGTTTGTCCATTATAAGCACATTCCAGAAAATAACTGATATTATTTGTAAATGAAAAGTAACACAATTTTACAATAATAATAATCCTTACTTATATAGCAACATCTAATTACGTAGCACGTTACAAATCAACAAGCTTTCAACATCAATTCTTTATTGTTTCCTGGCTCTCTACTTGCTGTCATGCAACAGGAAGCTTTATTGTTTACTTCCTGTAGATAAACACTGGTCCATGATCATGTGACCAAAGGTGCATAGTTTTCTTGTCCTGAATACTGGCTAAACTCATTTCTAGAATTGACAATCAGCAGCATTTACCTAGTTGTCCATACTTGCATCCTACTTTTTAGCACTAAAAACCCTTTATTTCCCCTTTTCCCAATTTTGTCATTTGAAAGAAATCAGTGACCTCAACAATCTAAATGACCTTAAATTCTTGAACAGTATAAACAGTGTGGCTGCGCTGGCTTTCATGCAACAGAAATCAGGGGGCTTTCTGTCAGATGATCTGACTGATTCGGGCTGAGTGCGGGATTTAAAATTCGAATTGTGTCACAAGACAATCCACTTACATGCACCAGGAAGAAGAATGGAATCTCCGGCGGACCTGAGAGAGGAGGCAACACATGCAGGATATTTGACGCACTATTTTAAGGAATCGCGCCACAGTCCATTGTCGTAGGAATGGGTAAGTAAATGTGCCCTAGTGTGTGTGCGCTGATGGGCTATAGCGACGAACATGCTATGATATCAGCAAACCACTGACGTCTTGGTGTTTACATTGGCAGCTCGGAGGGACACGGAGCATTGCAAAAAAAGAAGAGGACCTGTGGAGGGAGGGGGGGGGGGGGGGGTTTAAAATGGGAGTGCAAAGTTTTTTTTTTTTCTTATAGGGTGGGCATACTCGGGCAGGGGGCTGGCTATATACTGGGGGGAGGGGCTGTCAGTTATATATTAGGGGACATTGGCTGGAACGATATATACTAGGGGACATGGGATGACTGGCTGTATACTGGAAGCATGGGTTGGCTAACTGTATACTGGAGACAGGGGCTAGCTATATACTGGGGTCATGGGCTGGCTATATACTGGGGTTATAGGCAGGCTGCCTATATACTAGGAGCAGTGGCAGGCTGGCTATATATTGGGGAGGGGCATTGGCTGCCTGTATATATACTAGGGGACATAGGCTGGCTATATACTGGGAGGAAGGCAGGCTATATACTGGAGGAATGGGCAGGTTGGCTATATAGTGGGGTCTGGGTCTGGCTTGCTATATACTGGGGAAATGGGCTGTATGGCTATATACTAATGGGGTATGGGCTGGCCGGCTATATACTCATATGCATGGGCTTGCTGGCTATGTACTGATGTGCATGGGCTGGCTGTATATTAGAGGACATGGAATGGCTGGTTATATACTAGGAGGCATGGTCTAACTGGCTATATACTGGAGGGCAGGGGACTGGCTATATACTGGGCTGTATAGGCTGTCTGGCTATGCACTAGGGGCATGAGTTGGTTGGCTATTTACTGGGAGTAAGAGGGCTGGCTATATACTGGGGGACAAGGGACTGGCTGGATATATACTGGAGGCAGGGGCTGATTATATACTGGGGGTATGGGCTGGGTGGCTCTATGGTAAGGGACATGGACTGGCTTTATACTGGCAGTCAGGGTGCTGGCTATATATTGGGAAACAGGGGGCTGGCTAGCTATATAGAGGGCATGGACTGGATGGCTATATACTGGGGGCATGGACAGGCTTATACTCGAGTCAATAGGTTTTGCCAGTTTTTTATATTAAAATGAAGTACCTTGGCTTATACTCGGATCTGCTTATACTCAAGTATATATGATATATATATGAAATAGAATACATTATACATTCAGAAATATATAAAAGTTAAAATATATGTACAGTAAAGAACTCAGTATATCGTTGTCATAAAATTCTAACACATCACTATTTTTATTTGAAGAGTATCGCAAAACGTTCTTAGAGTTTATTCCTTTTTTTCCCAACTTACTTTCTTTCAAGTGAAAACCAAGTTACAGTAAGCCATTTAAATGTTTGTAGAAAATACTCTATTACACTGTAATCCTGGGAAGTTGTAATTTTTGTTCAGTATGTTGACTTTCCACTTTCAGTCACTAGGTACTAGAAGCAGCATAGCATTTAATGTTGCCAAAGACCTGCCAATCACAAAAATGTCATGCACATGAAAGTGTAGGTACTGTGTGATTTATCTACTCTGACAAAAACACTTTGACATCAAATACCTTTTTTCCCCACATCTTTCAGTTTTGTTATACAAATAATTCTCGGCTGATGACAGACTTCCCATGTTCTACCCTATAATTTTCTTCCAGTGGGAGGTAACACAACCATAACTTCACAGCAAGCCCTGAGCCCATGAGTGCTTGTAATTCTGAACTACCTGCTGAGCATACAGAGTTAAAACAAATGAAAGCCTATTGATAAAAGTCTATTGATTTATAAAGCAGTGACCCCCAACCGAGTATTTTTAATATTCATTTCAGAATAGAAAAACAAAGAGTTTTGTTAGTGTTAGGACAACGCATAAAAATAAATTAGAATATCCAGTATTGTGTGTTAAACCTTGGGAAGTGAGTGACATGCTGTGCATGAGCAGAATTATGAAGACTTTACATCAACAGCAAACTTTGTCTTAAAAAACCTTTATGAAAGCCTTAAAAAACCTATATCAAAGATAGTCACTATTTTCTGATGTTTCTGCAGTACAGTAGATGGTTTATTCAGTTCTAATAGACAAACTGAAGACTAGGAGCAGAAGATTAGACACAAGAATACTAAGAAAAAGGTTATTACTACAAGAACCATATCATTTGGAAACTGCTGATCAAGTAGACTTAAACTAAAGTAAAAAATACTTTATCCTCACTGTGAAACTATGATCAAGGAAAGGATCCTGTTTGCCAGGATATTTCCCCCTACTATTACTTAATTGGCATTTATCTTATGGGATTTAGGTTTTCCTTTGGATATGCACAGTAGGAGCATAGCTTGGACTTGCATCTATATTTATTAAGTTTTTTTTTTTTTTTTTTTTTTTTTTTGCTGGAACGTTTAGATGTTTGTTAAGTAACCTTAAAGAGAATATGGGAAAATGTAAGTTTATCTGGGAAAGACTACAAAAAAGCTTATTCAGAGAATGGCCCACATCTATCAATTTATCACTTTGTGCAATTTGCATGATTCATGAAATGTGTCACATGGTCTTGAATCTGGCGCCCCCAGCACTGCTCTGGAAGTGTGGACCATTTTTTTTCTTTTGTTCGTGCTGCAGAATTGTGGCACCCGAAGGACAGCAATGTCCAACTAAGCAGTAACACACCTCTTTAGGTGCACATTTTTTCTGTCTTGTCGGGCACATTTGGGTACATTTACTAAGAAGGTGCTCAACTGCAGTAAAAGTGTTTTGCCTGTGTATAATGCTCGGTGCGACAGACTCATTATGATCGTGCACCAGAAATCATGAATCTGTCGCTTCCCTGCACTGGCCCGACAGAGTTCACCAACTTTTTTGTGGTGCACCTTTAACATGGGTTGTGCAACAGACTTTGTGTGTTGAATCAGGCACACAGTTGGACTGAGTGCCGGAAGCCCCCCATTTGTATTTCACGGTGGCTAGTGCAGCTGCACCACAAAAGGGTTGTGTGCAACACAATTGTGGCACGGACACTTCTTAAATACCTGTGCAAGCAGTTTCTACCTAAAACAATGTGCAAAGTCCGGCAGAAAACTGGTGCAAAGACCTTAGTAAAACTGCCCCGTTGAGACACATTTACTAAGAGTAGTGCAAACTGCACTAAATGCAGTTTGCCTGTTTGTAGTTCAGGGTGCGCCAAATTCATGAAGAACGGGCACCAGAAATCATGAATCTGTTGCTATCCTGCACTGCCCCGACAGAGTTCACCAACACAATAAATCTGGTGCACGGTACGACTGAGCATTGGCACGCCCCCTTATTTGTGTCACATGATGCCTCGCGCAGCAGCGCCACAAAATGCTCATGTGCAACACAATTGTGGCAATACCTGTGCAAGCAGTTTGCACCTAAAAGAATGTGCAAAGAAAACTGAAGCAAAGCCCTTAATAATTGTGCTCCAGTGTAGCTGCGGCACAAAAATGGTGCAGGCACCTCAAAAATACATGTAGAGTATAAGCAGTTTACAGATCTTTTTGTGAAAAGTCAAACTGAAAACTGGCAAAACCCTTAAATAAATGTGGGCCAATGTTTTTTTTTTGTTGAAATGGATATCTGAGATCAATTATTTTCATTCTCATAATTTGTCTCAGGTACTAAAAAATATTCAAAAGAATCAACACTTGCGTTGCTTCTTCTTTTGCCTGCAGCATCAGTACCAATACCATCACCCATAGATTACTGTCAATGAAATGTCACTGCTGAGCATCTGTATACCAACACCAGCCAGCAATGAGTGCAGAGGTATTAGATTTCCTGGTGTTTTATTCTGTTTTTTATTTTACACAACCTGAGGTCAATATTTAAAAAAAAAAATAATTGATTTCAGGCATCCCTCTTTGTCATTTTTAAACTATATTTATCAGAGAGAGTTCATCAATCATGGGGAAGACAAGAAGTTTGCAAATAAAGCCAATTACTTGCCTTCTACTTGATCAAATCTCAGCTTCACCCTAAAAATGGTTAGTCCCGATGGGGACCCCTTTAACAGAAAATAGCCTCTAAACATCAAAATCCCCACTTTTTCTGCATTTTGTGACACATAAAAAGTTTTCTAAAAAGAGATGAAAAGGTCCTACAGTTCCCAAAATAGTTGTTAACTCTTTAAATGCCACCGGCAAAGCTGCCAGTGGCATTTAAGAGGTATTCCCATCTGGGCATTTAAATTTACCGTATATACTCGAGTATAAGCCAACCCGAGTATAAGCCGAGACCACTAATTTTACCATCAAAAACTGGGAAAACCTATTGACTCGAGTATAAGCCTAGGGTGGGAAATGCATTGGTCACAGACCCCCCAGTATGTAGCTAGCCTGCCCCCAGTAGTATACAGCCTGCCCCCAGTAGTATACAGCTTGCCCCCAGTAGTATACAGCCAGTCCCCATTAGTATACAGCACTGCCCCCAGTAGTATACAGCACTGCCCCCAGTAGTATACAGCACTGCCCCCAGTAGTATACAGCCAGCCCAGCATTAAAAGAAAATAATAAACTTATATACTCACCCTCTGGTGGCCCCGACGTGCAGCGCTGCTCCCCCGATGTCCGCGCGGCTTGTCTTCTGGCTTCCGCACCCGTCTTCTTTCTTCTCTAACTTCGTGCTAGGCGCCGCCATTGTTCTCCCCCGGATGGCGCCTAGTATGACGCACGAAGTTAGAGAAGACAGAAGACGGCGCGGAAGCTGGAAGAGGACTCGCACGGACACCGGGGGACCAGCGCTGCACGTCGGGGCCACCAGAGGGAGAGTATATAAGTTTATTATTTTTTAAATATTTTTTAGGTATATGTATATTGACTTGTGTATAAGCCGAGGGGACGTTTTTCAGCACATTTTTTATGCTGAAAAATTTGGCTTATACACGAGTATATACGGTAATATAATTCATTTGCCATATGTAAACATTTCTTCAATTGGATGTTATTACAAAAAATGTTCCTGTGTGAAGATAATTTCTCATAAATGCAGTCATGTTGTCCCTTAGAAACGAGATGGCTTCCTCGGATAGGACCACCTCACATTTTGGCAGCGGTGGCCAGAGATGCGCTATTGAGTCCTTTCTGACCACCTGGCTTCTGCAATCAATGCCACAGGACAGCTGTGGGATATGCTGTCACTCCCAGACATTTCATATACAAAAACTTTCAGTTTTTTTGTGCAATCACTCCAGCAGAGGTGGCCAGCTCCAGGGACACAGTCTTCTTTCTTAGGGACCATATGACTACATTTATGAGAAATTATCTTCACACAGGTAGATTTTTTTAATGACATCTACTTAAAGAAATGTTTATATATGGCAGATTAATGAATCTGGATGTGAATGCCCAGACGAGAATACTCCTTTAAGGTGCTGGCTGCATGCCCTTTTCCATATGGTCATCTATCCGCAATGATGTCATGATTTCATAAAATTCAGCCATAAAGATACATGAGTATGTGCAGTAACAAATATAGAATACAACTTTGTATAAAATAGGCTCTTATGTAAATAAAAAAATTACAAATGTGATATTACAAACTTATTGCATAATTTCTATACAGATTATATGGCATTGTAGACTGAAAGAGGTCACAATGTGCAAACTCAGTACCAGACAAAAAAGTGCAAGTGTTCTAAGGTCAAGTTACAGCACAAAATATGCTATACTTTGAAGGGCATAAGATGTTATCCATCATTATCTAGTACAATTGGAAAAGCCCTCCGGCATCTGCCTTTGCAGCTTAACTGATAGGTGCTGTCAGCCTCCGGTGAAATTGTTTGTGTTTCCCAACTACATTCAGCAATGCAGCCAAAATCCAAAGTCACAAAGATCTGAAGTCAATAAAAAAAATTGAGTATGCTGTACAAAACTAAGTGATTTCATTATTCCACATATCATATTTTTTTCAAATCTTGTATGATATAAACAGAGTGCCCTTTATAAAGATTTTATTATTAAACATATGAGGATGTATTAATGTATTTCCATATAGCACAATGGAAAAAACTAATTTTTTGTGATCTCTAGCCCTAATGTAAACCCAGGACAGAAGCCTAACTGGTTTCAGACTACAAACAAATCTTTTTTGTATTCCAATGTTCCTAATTAGAGATGAGCGAACATACTCGTCCGAGCTTGATGCTCGTTCGAGCAGCATTAGCTCTCTAAACTGCTCGTTGCTCGGACTGAATACTTCGCCCGCTCGAGAAAAATGGCAATCCTCCCGCGTTTTGCTTTTTGCGCGCCAGAAACGAGCCAATCACAAACCAGAGACTCTGCACTCCACCCAGCATTACTGGTACCCTTACACGTCGATAGCAGTGGTTGGCTGGCCAGATCAGGTGACCACTGGAATAGACTAGCCCCTGCCTGCGCTTCTCGGATCATTCTGTGTCTGGATGCCGCTAGGGGAGAAAGCTGCTGCTGGTCAGGGAAAGCTTAGCGTTCTATTAGAATAGTGTTTTAGGCAGGAGTGATTCAACAACCCAACAGCCCTTCTTAGGGCTACAATAACGTTATACATTTTTTTTTTCATTTGGAGACTAGTACCATATTGTAGGAATTTGCAGGGGGACTTGCTACCGTTGTGTTTAGCTCTTAGTGACACACAAATCCACCACCTCAAAACACCAAAGTAAGACAATTTATTAGGGGTTTGATTTCAATTAGCACAGTCTGCCAGTTTCTTTTTATTTTACGTTTATTTTTTTGATAACTCAGCGTCATCTCATCTGTCATGCATGTGCTTTCATATGGCTAGAAAATAGCCATAGGAGAATCCAAACGGCTTACTTAGGCCTACAATAGCTTAAGTATATTTTATTTCTGGTTGATCTGCTGGTGGCTGGCCTTGCTGTAGTGCATCTACTACCATATTGTGAGGAATTTTGCGTGAGAACTTGCACCATTGTGTTTAGCGCTTAGTGACGCACATATCCATCGCAAAGACCGAGTGGGACAATTTATTAGGGGTTTGGATTTCAATTAGGCACAGTCTGCCATTTACTTTTTTATTTACGTTTATTTTTTGATAACTCAGCGTCATCTCATCTGGCATAGCAGTGTGCTTTCATACTTGGCTAGAAATTAGCCATAGGAAATCCAAACGCATACTAGGCCTACAATAGTTATATAATTTTATTTTCTGGTTGATTTGCTGGTGGCTGACCTTGCTGTAGTGCATCTACTACCATATTGTGAGGAATTTGCAGTGAGACTGTGCGACCGTTGTGTTAGCGCTTAGTACGGCACATATCATCTGCAAAGACCGAAGTGGGACATTTTATAGGGGTTGATTTCATTAGGCACCGTCTGCATTTACTTTTTATTTTACTTTATTTTTTCATAACTCAGCGTCATCTCATCTGGATAGCAGTGTTCTTTCTCGTTGCAGAAATAGTGCATAGGAGAATCCAAACGGCTTACTTAGGCCTACAATAGCGTTATATATTTTTATTTCTGGTTGATCTGCGGTGGCTGCCTTGCTGTATGCATCTAACTACCATATTGTGAGGAATTGCAGTGAGACTTGCGACCGTTGTGTTTGCGCTTAGTGACACACATATCTATCGCAAAGACCGAAGTGGGACAATTTTATTAGGGTTTTGATTTCAATTAGGCACAGTCTGCCATTTACCTTTATTTTACGTTTATTTTTTGATAACTCGCGTCATCTCATCTGCATAGCAGTGTGCTTTCATAGTTGGCTAAGAAATAGCCATAGAGAATCCAAACGGCTTACTTAGGCCTACAATAGCGTTATATATTTTATTTCTGGTTGATTCTGCTGGTGGCTGGCCTTGCTGTAGTTGCATTCTACTAACCATATTGTGAGGAATTTGCAGTGAGACTTGCACCGTTGTGTTTAGCGCTTAGTGACGCACATATCCATCGCAAGACCGAAGTGGGACAATTTATTAGGGGTTTGGATTTCAATTAGGCACAGTCTGCCATTTACTTTTATTTTACGTTTATTTTTGATAACTCAGCGTCATCTCATCTGGCATAGCAGTGTGCTTTCATAGTTGGCTAGAAAAGCCATAGGAGAATCCAAACGGCTTACTTAGGCCTACAATAGCGTTATATATTTTATTTCTGGTTGATCTGCTGGTGGCTGGCCTTGCTGTAGTGCATCTACTACCATATTTGAGAATTTGCAGGAGAGACTTGCCGACCGTTGTGTTTAGCGCTTGTGACGCACATATCCATCGCAAAGAGCCGAAGTGGGACAATTTATTAGGGGTTGGATTTCAATTAGGCACAGTCTGCCATTTACCTTTTATTTTACGTTTATTTTTTATAACTCAGCTGTCATCTCATCTGCATAGCATTGTGCTTTCATATTGGCTAGAAAAATAGCCATAGGAGAAATCCAAACGGCTTACTTAGGCCTACAATAGCGTTATAATATTTTATTTCTGGTTGATCTCTGGTGGCTGGCCTTGCTGTAGTGCATCTACTACCATATGTGAGGAATCTGCAGTGAGACTTGCGACCGTTTGTGTTAGCGCTTATGACGCACATATCTAATCGCAAAGACCGAGTGGGACAATTTTTTAGGGGTTGGATTCAATTAGCACAGTCTGCCATTTACCTTTTATTTTACGTTTATTTTTTGATAACTCACGCTCTCATCTGGCATAGCAGTGTGCTTTCATAGTTGGCTAGAAAATAGCCATAGAGAATCCAACGGCTTACTTAGGCCTACAATAGCGGTATAATTTTATTTCTGGTTGATCTGCTGTGGCTGGTTTGCTGTAGTGCATCTACTACCATATTTTGAGGAATTTGCAGTGAGACTTGCGACCGTTGGTTACGCTTATTGACGCACATACCATCGCAAAGACCGAAGTGGGACAATTTATTAGGGGTGGATTTCAAATGGCACAGTCTGCCATTTACTTTTTATTTACGTTTATTTTTTTTTTCATAACTCAGCGTCTCTCATCTGGCATAGCAGTGTGCTTTCATAGTTGGCTAGAAAATAGCATAGGAGAATCCAAACCGGCTTACTTGCCTACAATAGCGTTATATATTTTATTTCTGGTTGATCTGGCTGGTGGCTGGCCTTGCTGTAGTGCATCTACTACTACCATATTGTGAGGATCTGCATTGAGACTGCGACCGTTGTGTTTAGCGCTTAGTGACACACTATCATCGCAAAGACCGAAGTGGGACAATTTATTAGGGGTTGGATTTCAATTAGGCACAGTCTGCCATTTACCTTTTATTTTACGTTTATTTTTGATAACTCAGCGTCATCTCATCTGGCATAGCAGTGTGCTTTCATAGTTGGCTAGAAAATAGCATAGGAAATCCAAACGGCTTACTTAGGCCTACATAGCGTTATATTTTTATTTCTGGTTGATCGCTTGCGGTGGCTGGCCTTGCTGTAGTGCATCTACTACCATATTGTGAGGAATTTGCAGTGGAGACTTGCGACCGTTGTGTTTACGCTTAGTGAGCCCATATCCATCGAAAGACCGACAGTGGGACAATTTATTAGGGGTTGGATTTCAATTAGCACAGTCTGCCATTACTTTTATTTTTACGTTTATTTTTATACTCAGCGTCATCTCGATCTGGCATAGCAGTGGTGCTTTAATCGTTGGCTATAAAATAGCCATAGGAGAATCCACCGGCTTACTTAGGCCTACAATAGCTTTATATTTTTTTTCTGGTTGATCTGCTGGTGGCTGGCCTTGCTGTATTGCATCTACTACCATATTGTGAGGAATTTGCAGTGAGACTTGCGACCGTTGTGTTAGCGCTTAGTTGACGCACATATCCATCGCAAAGACCGAAGTGGGCCATTTATTTAGGGGTGGATTTCAATTAGGCACAGTCCTGCCATTTACTTTTTATTTTACGTTTATTTTTTATAATCACACGTCCTCATCTGGCATAGCAGTGTGCTTTCATAGTTGGCTAGAAAATAGCCATAGAGAATCCAAACGGTCTACTTAGGCCTACAATAGCGTTATATATTTATTTCTGGTTGATCTTGCTGGTGCTGGCCTTGCTGTAGTGCATCTACTACCATATTGTGAGGAATTTGCAGTGAGACTTGCGACCGTTGTGTTAGCGCTTAGTGACGCACATATCCATCGCAAGACCGAATGGGGACAATTTATTAGGGGTTGATTTCAATTAGGCACAGTCGGCCATTTACTTTTTATTTTACGTTTATTTTTGATAACTCAGCGTCATCTCATCTGGCATAGCAGTGTGCTTTCATAGTTGGCTAGAAATAGCCATAGGAGAATCCAAACGGCTTCCTTAGGCCTACAATAGCTTATTATATTTTTATTCTTTGATCTGCTGGTGGCTTGCCGCTGTAGTGCATCTACTACCATATTGTGAGGATTTGCAGTGAGACTTGCGACCGTTGTGTTTAGCGCTTAGTGAACGCACATATCCATCGCAAAGACCGAAGTGGACAATTTATTATGGGTTGGATTTCAATTAGGCACAGTCTGCCATTTACTTTTTATTTACGTTTATTTTTTCATAACTCAGCGTCATCTCATCTGGCATAGCAGTGTGCTTCATAGTTGGCTAGAAAATAGCGCATAGGAGAATCCAAACGGCTTACTTGGCCTACAATAGCGTTATATATTTTATTCTGGTTGATCTGCTGGTGGCTGGCCTTGCTGTAGTGCATCTACTACCATATTGTGAGGAACTGCAGTGAGACTTGCGACCGTTGTGTTTAGCGCTTAGTGACGCACATATCCTCGAAAAAGACCGAAGTGGGACAATTTATTAGGGTTGGATTTCAATTAGGCACAGTCTCCATTTACTTTTTATTTTACGTTTATTTTTTCATAACTCCAGCGTCATCTCTCATCTGGCATAGCAGTGTGCTTTCATAGTTGGCTAGAAAATGGCAAGGAGAATCCAACGGCTTACTTGCCTACAATAGCGTTATATATTTTATTTCTGGTTGATCTGCTGGTGGCTGGCCTTGCTGTAGTGCATCTCTACCATATTGTGAGGAATTTGCAGTGAGACTTGCGACGTTGTTGTTTAGCGCTTGTGACGCACATATCCATCGCAAAACCGAAGTGGACAATTTATTAGGGGTTGTATTTCAAATTAGGCACAGTCGCCATTTACTTTTTATTTTACGTTTATTTTTTATAACTCAGCGTCATCTCATCTGGCATAGCAGTGTGCTTTCATAGTGGCTAAAAATAGCCATAGGAGAATCCAAACGGCTTACTTAGGCCTACAATAGCGTTATATATTTATTTCTGGTTGATCTGCTGGGTGGCTGGCCTTGCTGTAGTGCATCTACTACCATATTGTGAGGAATTTGCAGTTGAGACTTGCGACTGTTGTGTTTAGCGCTTAGTGACACAACATATCCATCGCAAAGACCGAAGTGGGACAATTTATTAGGGGTTGGATTCAATTAGCACAGTCTGCCATTTACTTTTTATTTTACGTTTATTTTTTGATAACACAGCGTCATCTCATCTGGCATAGCAGTGTGCTTTCATACTTGGCTAGAAATAGCCATAGGAGAATCCAACGGCTTCTTAGGCCTACATAGCGTTATATATTTTATTTCTGGATGATCTGCTGGTGAGCGGCCTTGCTGTAGTGCTCTACTACCATATTGTGAGGAATTTGCAGTGAGACTTGCGACCGTGTGTTTAGCGCTTAGTGACGCACATATCCATCGAAAAGACCGAAGTGGGACAATTATTAGGGGTTGGATTTCAATTAGGCACAGTCTGCCATTTACTTTTTATTTTACGTTTATTTTTTCATACTCAGCGTCATCTCATCTGCATAGCAGTGTGCTTTCATAGTTGGCTAGAAAATAGGCATAGGAGAATCCAAACGGCTTACTTAGGCTACAATAGCGTTATATATTTTATTTCTGGTTGATCTGCTGGTGGCTGGCCTTTGCTGTAGGGCATCTACTACCATATTGTGAGGAATTGCAGTGAGACTTGCGACCGTTGTGTTTAGGCTTAGTGACGCACATATCCATCGCAAAGACCGAAGTGGGACAATTTATTAGGGGTTGGATTTCAATTAGGCATCAGTCTGCCATTCTTTTATATTTTACGTTTATTTTTGCATAACTCAGCGTCATCTCATCTGGCATAGCAGTGGTGCTTTCATAGTTGGCTAGAAAATAGCATAGGAGAATCCAAACGGCTTACTTAGGCCTACAATCCGTTATTTATTATTTTTCTGGTTGATCTGCTGTGGCTGCCTTGCTGTAGTGCATCTACTACCATATTGTGAGGATCTGCAGTGAGACTTGGCGCCGTTGTGTTTAGCGCTTAGTGACCACATCTCTATCGCAAAGACCGACGTGGGGACAATTTATTAGGGGTTGGATTTCAATTAGGTCACGTCTGCCATTTACCTTTTATTTACGTTATTTTTGATAACTCACGTCATCTCTATCTGCATAGCAGTGTGCTTTCATAGTTGGCTAGAAAATAGCATAGGAGAATCCAAACGGCTTACTTAGCCTACAATAGCGTTATATATTTTATTTCTGGTTGATTCTGGCTGGTGGCTGGCCTTCTGTAGTGCATCTACACCATATTGGTGAGGAATTTGCAGTGAGACTTGCGGCCGTTGTGTTTAGCGCTTAGTGACGCCACTATCCATCGCAAAGACCGAAGTGGGACCATTTATTAGGGGTGGATTTCAATAGGCACAGTCTGTCCATTACTACTTTTTATTTTACGTTTATTTTTGATAACTCAGCGTCATCTCATCTGGCAAGCAGTGTGCTTTCATAGTTGCTAGAAAATAGCCATAGGAGAAACAAACGGCTTACTTAGGCCTACATAGCGTTATATTTTTATTTCTGGTTGATCTGCTGGTGGCTGGCCTTGCTGTAGTGCATCTACTACCATATTGTGAGGAATTTGCAGTGAGACTTGTGCGACGCTGTGTTTTAGGGCTTAGTGACGCACAATCCAGCGCAAAGACCGAAGTGGGACAATTTATTAGGGTTGGATTTCAATTAGGCATTTCAATTCAGTCTGCCCCGTCCCAGCAAATTTTGGCATTTGAACCAGCATACTCTGAGGAACTGTTTTCTGGACCCTTCCCAGTCACAAACCAGTGTCCGGTTGCTGCCTGAGCATTTTCCGATGCCCAGGTTTCCACTAGTCGCAGTCTGTGTGGTGATGATGACCTTCTTGACGTAGTGGAAGAAGTGTGTAAGATTGGTGTCGACGATGAGAGACACGGTTGTCAGACATGGTAAGTTGTGGTCAGGAGAGGAATCCGAGGGGGTGCAGACTGAGGGATCGGAGGATGATGGAGGATGATGAGGTGACAGACCCAAGCTGGTTTTGAGAGGCCACGGTTTAACACAGTGCTTCTGACGGAGGAAGTCCGCGACCAGAACAGGTTGGAAGTAGGCAGTGGTGGGGCTAGACGACGAGCAGGGCAGAGCTAGTGCATCACCCGACAATGTTCCACGTAGTGAAGCTCCCGCGCGAGGGCTAGATTTTCAGAATTCTGAAGGTCTTTAGGAACACCGGCAATGACCCCGAACTGTGGTGTGCAACCTTTGCCAAACCAGGGCAGCAGGGGTTCCACACTACTAGCTTAACTACCACCAGTATGCGCATGCATATTGAATGCTAAACACCCCACTCATGGCACCAAGCAGTTCACCTCCGGCCGTGCACACACCACTGCTCCTTCCCTGTGTCAGCTGATGTCAGCCCCCTGCCCAGACCTGGCCCAAACCCCATGTCACCTCCACGATCCTCCACAGCATCCACCGCGTTCAGCTCTCCATACCCCAACGCTGGAGCAGAAAGGAAATATAGTGCAACCCACCCGCACGCCCAAGCCCTCAATGTCCACATCTCCAGATATTGCTCAGCCTGGAAGCTGCCCTATAGGCTGGTTAGACCGAGGCCTTTCGCAACCTCATGCGGCGGCCTGCCCCTCGGTATTTCGGTCCCCAGCCGCCACTACTTTTCCCCGATGTGCCCGTCCCAGCCCTGCACCAGCACGTGTCAGACAACATCATCCTTGCCCGATGACCAACGCGTTTCTCGACAAGGTCCACCTGACCACGGACACGTGGACGAGTGCTGCCGGGCAGGGCCACTATTTCGCTGACGGCACATTGGGTTAACTTGGTGGAGGCTGGGACCGAGTCTGACCCTGCGGCTGGTCATATACTGCCGACGCCGAGGATTCGGGGCCCTACCTCGGTCCAGGTCTTCAGGCCTAACTATCCTCCTCCTCCTCCCACCCTCTCCACCTCCTCCTCAACGTACATCCGTGGCATGGCGCCATCAGTCGCTCAGTCTCTAGGCAAAGGCCAGTTGCCGCTCACTAACGACAGCAGGTGGCTCAAACTGCGAGCCTAGCGATAAAGGCACACCAGCCCAAGAACTATTACCAGGCATCCACGGCGCAGATGTGATCTGTGGGCTGGCACCCGCTGAACCTGAAACCAGACTGGTGTGTGGTGACACGGCGTCCCTGGTGGCGGCTTGCAACGTGCAGACTTACACATGTGTCATGCCTGGCCCATGTGTTAAATCTCATGTTCAGCGTTTCCTCAAACATACCCCAATCTGTCTGATTTGCTCACGAAGGTGCGCCGCATCTGTGCGCATTTCAGGAACTCAAGCACAGATGCTGCCACTTTCAGGGGCAGTGCAGCACCGCCCTCCAACTGCCCGCTCACGACTGTTGTGCGACGTGCCCACGAGGTTGAATTCAACATTAACCATGTATCCAGAGTTTACCAGCAGCGCAGAGCTATGTGATCTGCCAGATGTCAACTTCCACCAGAAACTGGTAGTCAGGTCAGCAGCTTCCGCAAGTCTACAATGAGGAGTGGACGTGGATGTCTGATATCTGTCAGGTGCTGAGTACTTCGAGGAGTCAACAGATGGTCGTGGCGATGCCGCCACATCAGCCTCACCATCCCGCTGCATTGCCTGTTGAAAAATTCTCTGATCACATGAAGTCGGAAGCTTTGCGCTCGTCACAAGAGACGGGGGAAGAGATCCTGTTGATAGCCAAAGCACCACTCAGGTCTGTTTCTCAGCGCATATCGGAGGAGTGGAGAGTGGTAGGAGATGAGGAGGAAGAGGAGGAGAATGTTGGCGAGACACAAGAGGGGACCATTGTTCAGTCCTTCACTGTTCAGCGTTTATGGCAAGAAGAAGAGGAGTTGGAGGAGTTGGAGGAGAGAAATGGGCAGTCAGCCAGTGAGGGTGTGAATTCTTGCGCGTTGGACTCTGGCCATATGGCAGATTTCATGCGGGCTGCCTATCCTGACCTCGCTTCAAAGATTTATTCCAGCACCGATTACTGGGTATTCACTCTCTCTGGACCCACGCGTACAAGCAAAATCTTCCACTCTCCGTCTGGAGAGGAAAGGAGTGTGAGAATGCATGAATACCAGCAGGCCCTGGTGCACAAGCTGAAACAGTATTTCCCTTCTGACAGCTGGCTAGCGCAGAGTGCGTTTCTGCGGGACAAGTAGCGAGGGAGAGTAGGCGAGCAGGCAGCTTGTCCAGCACTGGCAAGGGTAACGCTTTACAAGGCTTTTGCCAGCTTTATGTCACCCCAGCAAGACACTGCACCTGTCCCAAGTCTCGGCAGAGTAGGCTGATCTTTACAGAAAGATGTGAGGGAGTATAGCTGACCATACCTCGTCCTAAATGATCACCAGCTACCTACAACTACTGGTTTCAAACTGGACATGTGACACGAACTGGCGCTGTACGCCTTGGGTTCTTGCCTGCCCTGCTTGCTAGCGTGTTGTCCGACGCGGTTTTCAGTGCAGTGGTGGCATATCACGCATAAGCGTACACACGCCTGTCGACTACAGCGCTGCAGGCTGACGCTTATTAAGTGATGAAAAAGCTGGATTCTCATAATTCCAATCTCCACCAGTGAATGAAGCCCAACCTGAATAATTTATGCACTCCTCCTCTCATTTTCCTCCTTCTGCCACCTCTTTGTACACTAAAGCAGTGAAACTCTGCATTTTTGACAGGGCCCCTGGCTCTAGCTATAGTACTCTATGCATTTAATTTTTCTGGAGGCCACTACCCGGTCCTCTGTTTTTAAACATTTTTTGGACTGCCACAGCAGCATCAATCTATTCAATTTTCTGGAGGCCACCTCCCTGCTCCTCTGGTTTGAAAATTTTTTTGGACTGCCACATACAGGCACTCAATATATTTAAATTTTCTGGAGGGCCACCTACCTGCTCCTCTGGTTTGAAAACTTTTTTGGACTGCCACATACAGTCACTCAATCTATTTCCTTTTTCTGAGGGCCACCTACACCTGCTCCTCTGGTTTGAAAAGTTTTTTGGACTGCCACTACCGGCACTCAATCTATTTCATTTTTCTGGAGGGCCACCTACCTGCTCCTCTGGTTTGAAAACTTTTTGGACTGCCACATACAGGCACTATCCAAATTAAATTGTCTCCTAGCAGCCTCCACACTTGTCTCCTTGCTACCACCTCCAAAAGTCGTCATATCTGCCTCCATACTCGTCCCCTTATCAAACAGGTTTTTTCAGGCAGAATCTTTGGGTTGTTTCATGAGTTCCACTCAAAGGGTTACTTTGTCGCCACCCTGCTGTGGTTATCCACAAAACAGTCTGGCAACTTTTATATTACCCGATATATTCAGCGCTTCTTGCGCATCTGTTGTACATTCCCTCACCCCCAGACCCAAACTTATAGAACGCTACTACCTTGATCTTATACAAAAGGTTCTAGAAGTGCTGTTTGGGGAGTACCTAGGACAGGGGCTTGGATTGGCGAAAGCTCGCCTGACAGCGGAGTGCCAGCTCCATCCCAAGATCCACTAAATATTTTAACTGCAGCCACCTTTAAATCTACTACTAGTTCCACTTCCTCATACATGGTCCCATTATCAAACGAGCTGTGTCAGGCAGAATTTTCAGGGTTTCATCACAACATAGTGGAACTCGCGCGTCTGTCGCCGCAATGCTGAGACCTGCAGTTGCAATCATAGAAGCGCAATAGGGATGCCCCATACTGTCGCTCTTATTGATGAAGTCCTCTCCATGGCTGCCTCCAAATGTTGTCCCCTTATCAACGAGCTGTGTCAGGCTCATTTTTCGGGTGTTGTCACCAGATACGTTATGGAACTTGGTCCACATGTCGCCACCATGCTGTGTTATCGACTAAATATACCGTCAACCTTTGTTTCACAGAGGAAATAATTTCAGCGCTTCTTGCTCACCTCCTTTGGTTCCTCTCTGCACCCAGTGGTTTGAAGCCTGAGTCCATTAGGGTATGTCGCCATCCACTCTCTAGCTGCCGCTTGCCGCTGCCTCTGCATGCCGTCCCCTATAGTGTCAGGGTCAATTATTGGATGTTTTAGATGCTATCTAGCTTCATTCTGTCACTCTTCATGGCCTGCTGTTTGCTAATTTTGCATAATGGTGCGTTTTAGCAGCCTCAGAGGCATCCATGCATGCTGCCCTGCTGTTTCCTGTCCATTTCCGTGGTGTTTTCCACCTTTTCTGAGGTTTTCCAGGTGTTGGCCAAGCTTCCCTGTGCAGAGCCTTTGGCCCCTTGAATTGCTCGAGTCTCCCATTGACTTCAATGGGCTCGTTATTCCGCACTTGAGCATCGGGAAAGTTTTTGTCTCGAATAACGAGTACCCGAGCATTTTAGTGCTCGCTCATCTCTTTCATGTAATAAGAAAAGTATGTCGATAAAGATATGTATAATAGAGAAAACCAGAAAACAGAGGCACAATTAAACATCTTCAACTGAAACTCCTTTACTTAGGAATGCGTGACGCTCAGGAACCATAATTGGGGTAGTTGCATCATTGACCCAAATGATCCAAGCAAACGTTACAGATAGGAGGGGTACAACACTGGATAAATTGTTTTATCACTGCAAGTCTAGTTTTGTTGTCTGTTACATATATTTGCCCATGTGGAGCATTTTTACATGGGCCAAAAACAGTAAGAACATTTCCCCGTTTAGAGAACATAAAAATGTCTATTACTATGGCAAAGGGGGCTCCACGTGACATGTCAACGCAGGTACATGGCGGTAGTCCAGATTATGCTTTCCTTTGCAGGCTTGGTTGAACAATTACAAACCTTCCAACTGATGGGGGTGGAGGGGGCAACAGAAAAACTTGCTTAGGAGAAAGGACTTGGTGTATGATGAGGACGAAGAAGTTTTTAACCAATAGTATATTGTCTTTGAGGTGTAGGTGTTGCAATTGACGTAGGTGATTGTTGCATGGCGCCCCAGTTCAAAAACAGGTGAGCGACGCCAGGCAAAAGCAGGCAAGATGAAGCCCTAGATGGCGCAAAATGGACTCGCTCCTTCCACGCTGTCTCCTGGTTGTCATACTCTCCTGTGTACCAAAAATTATGTTTTTAAAGATCTGAAATAAAGGGAAGAGAACCTTTCACTAAAACATGGTGCCAACTATTTTTTTTCTATTTTCTACTTCTGAGAAGAGGAGATTGCGATTGGTTGTAGGATCAGAATCAAGACAAAATAGAAGCCCTGAGACTTTCATAGAAAAACCTTGAAAAGGGCCACCCAATACAACTAACATGGTTCAGCAGTCTGGTTTCAGAAGACAAGGCTTGCTCACACCTTTGCCCGAGTGTTTTTTAATGAGTTTTATTTCAACAAGCATGCATTTTTTACGCAAAGATTAACAGAAGAATTATCCATGGAAAACAATATGTTGATGCAGAATTGATTGGTGGATTTAAGGTTATTTACAAGGCTTCTGTGCCAAAAACTGGAGTAAAAGCCCCTGAAGAATCCGAGTGCTACATTTTATTTTATTGGACCCTTTTCTCTGCCACCCCCTCCCACCGGGTGAAAACAGTCATAACAAGCTTGATGTTGGCCTGACTCTCCACGCAGAGCCGGGAATTGCAACTTCTTTCCTCACTACGGCCAGTTGGGTAGAGGGGGGACGGTGTCACACTCATAGTGGCCGTGCAAGCGTAATGCACACGTCTTCACCACACTGCTTATGTCCTGCACCTGTTTAGATAGTGGAAAGCTAGCGTGCAATTTTCATACCTGGTCTGAGTGCAATTCCACAACAGCTCTGCCGTTCTGCGGTCTCTCAACTGGGCAAAGTTTTTGTGCTGTGGACCACAACGGTGGGCGAAAGAGGTTCCGGCAGGGCAGGATAGAACCTTGCTCTTCAGCCAGTCTTAACATTCTCACCTCCTGCCGGTCCACCTCCATCCACTGTGTCAATGTTGCCACTCTGTGGCTACCAGTTGCGCACCCCCACACTTGGTCAGCTGTGCCAACTGTGGCCCTCCCATGTGCTTCCAGCTAAGACTTGGTCATTGTGCCACTTCTGACCCTCTCCTGTGCTCGGATGCGGGCACCCTCCACACTCTGTCATAACACTCTGACCATCAGTGAAAAAAGAGTGCACTCTTGGTGTTATCAGTTGGGGATCTTTGGCCCTCAGATCTGCCTTCTCGGCGGCACAGATTTCCTTGTCAGGCTTGTCATTCCGTTTCAATATTTTGTGAAAGTGTGCCCATGGATTGAAGAGTGAAGCGATTTAAGGGCGCGGCGTCTGTCGTGGTGTCATCGCTAAAACACAGCATTGTTTGAAGGACCAAACCACACTACCTATGAAACTTTAAGCATGGCACGACGTTCTACAACACGCTACAGCTCTCGCAGCCAGGAAATAACCTGTTTTTTTTGTTTTTTAAAAAATGTGATCGCCATGATCGATTCAAATCGATTTTTGTTTTTAATGCAGCAAATTCGGGGTTAAACCGAATTTCAAGCAAATTCCACCCACTCTAAGACTGTATTACGGGGATTATTCATTTATATAAGTTCTTTATATTTTCAAATTCTACTATGAAAACCTATTGGGAAAACTCATTGTTTTAGTATTCCCCTCTTTCTAGACATAACGTTAGTATTTTTTCCGGTCAGAGCTATTTTTTGGGTGGTTTGTTTTGGCACATTTTGGCCGCACATAATACTGTAACTTTTTTGGATCACTGTCTTTGGACATTTTTGTGAAGGTTTTTGGCAAGTTTTTGACCTGTGTAGAATTGTAATTGTATGCCCAGGAACTGTCCCACTGCAGGCTATGCCCTCCTCAGCCACTTTAGTCCCATTGTGGTGAAAAGTTGGTCATAAGGGGTAAATGTCACAACATTCCTTGCTGTGCAGGCAGGATTACACTTTTCAGGGTTTGTATTCCAGTAAAACTGGTGAAAAGTTGTAGAGTTGGTATGTATTTCGGCGTCTTTTGGCCTGTGATAGAAACATGATAAATATAAAATTCTGGTCACCATCAAGGAATGGATTATAAATGGTAACAGTTACAGTTGTAACATTTAATGTTTTTTTTTTTTATATCTACATAAGTCTGCAATGCTGTTATAGTTTGTTGACAACCAGTGGCATCTTATGAATATTGAAGTGACAAGATAATATTTCATGTGCACTATTTGTAGACAACGCATTATGGGTTTAATTGAGAGACAATATTAAGTTGGTTGCATTTGTTCAAAAGGTTTTGTAGAATTTTGAGCCACTTCAATTATCCTTTTCAGTATTGTGAAACCTTTTTGAGTGTAAATTTAACTTGAAGCTTGAGCTGTAAGGCTAATATTCTCTGTGTTTCATTTTAATTCAATTTTGACAGTTTAATGCAGCCCGTCAAGTGGTGTCTAAGTATCTCTTTATAAAGCTTTTTTTTATTAAGTTCATTCATCACAAGCAAGGACAATGCTTTTCCGCTTACCGCAAACTTTCCTTCTGTAAACAGTATGTGTTGCTAGGCATTAATTTTTCTTGTACAAATTACATAAAGATAAAACTTGTAAACATATTAAATATTGACTCAAAGATAGATCTTACAAAAGTAATGCCTAGCCAATTTTCTTTAGGTGGCTCCACTTATCATTTTTCACCACGTTAACCCCTTTGTCTTGTTGAAATAAGAGAAGTGGCAGATAATGTCTCCTGTAATGATTGAATGAAAGAGATTGGAAATCAAGTTGCTTGGGACAAGTGTATTGTTATGGTGATGTGAGGATTGTATCTTAGATGTCATAGTTTTCATTAATTCATAGTTTATGAAAAAAACCGAACACATGTCCCATTAAGTTTCCAAGGAGAGTGGATTTGCAAATGATTTCTTGACTTTCTGCAGCTATTCTAGGACCCATCTGCTTGATTATAGAGAGTGAGTAACTAGCCTCAGCGTTGCAATTGAGAGGGGCACCTGTGATCATGAAGCACATCTGACAAATTGATAGAGAGTGAACCAGCAGAGGATCTCTTTCTGCACACCTCTGTGAATATGATGTATGAATGACAGCACTGAGCCCCCCCATTCTTCGGTAGAAGCCCCTCTGAGGGGGACCAGAGTAGTAGGACGCAGGCGGCTCACTTGACTAATAACGTTTTAATTCATGTTTTACTTACCCACGTCCTGAGGTATTATTATAGACTAATGCGTCGTGCTTGGTGCTAAATTTTAAATAATGAGGGGTGTTGGGGCTGAATATTAATTACATAGTGTTGGGGCTACCTGTGAATGATATGTGTGTTACAAATAAATTTATGGGGGTTTGCTAGCACTGTGTAATTGAATAAAGGTAAGGTGTTTGTGCTACATATAGATTAAGGAGTATGTACTTGGTGTGTTGCATAAAAAAAAACAAGGGGTGCTAGCACTGTAATACTTTATATATAACATAAAAGAAAGGTGCTGGCACTATAAGTATCTTTGTGAATCCATATAGATTTGCAGATACAGACGGGACTATGTGCATTAATAAATTAAATGGTTTGATTGAAATAACCTTCCATTTACTTAGAAAAGTGATTCTGATTGTGAGAATAGCATAAAGGGGAATTCATCAAGCATTCATTCTCATATAGTATTCATACATACACACTTTCTTCAAACGTTGTCGTGTGAGAATGAATGTTTCTGTATGAAAATAATTTCCCACAAATGTAGTCATATTGTGCCCTTAGAAATGGAGGAAAAGCGATTGGAATAACACGACTGTGATTGCACATGCTTGCACTGCTGGACTATGTGGAGTGGATCGTAATCAAGGACCGCATGGGCAACCATGGCCAACTTTATTAAAAATTACCGTTCAACACTGTAAGATTGCTGTAATTAAATTAAGACCAGAATGGAATACCCCTTTTAACTGTTGCAACATATAGACTGTGGCAATTAAAAGATAGTTATGTGTCATAGATAAACTTACTCTTTAAAAATAAAAAAATCATAACTGTGTAGCTCCAACCTTTCTAGATGTAAGTAATTTAAGAAATAAGGCCAAGACTATGACAAATAGAAAACAGAAGGTATGGACTAGAAATGTCTCTTAAATAATTGTATTTTTTCATGTAATCAAGTTTGAGTCACACCAACTCAATTTAAAGAAAAGCAACAATGGCAGCTTGTCCAGTTGCTTTGCAGGTCAACATATAAAGGTATAAAAATTGCCCTCACATGCCGCTGGGCCAAAAAATGTTATAAAACATGCAAAAGTAGAAGGCTTGGTTATCCATGTCTACACATCAATGATCCTAATTAGAGATGAGCGAACATACTCGTCCGAGCTTGATGCTCGTTCGAGCATTAGCGTACTCGAAACTGCTCGTTGCTCGGACGAATACTTCGCCCGCTCGAGAAAATGGCAGCTCCCGCCGTTTTGCTTTTTGGCGGCCAGAAACAGAGCCAATCACAAGCCAGGAGACTCTGCACTCCACCCAGCATGACGTGGTACCCTTACACGTCGATAGCAGTGGTTGGCTGGCCAGATCAGGTGACCTGGAGGAATAGATAGACCGTTGGAATCGCGCGTGCTCGGATCATTCTGTGTCTGGATGCCGCTAAGGGAGAGAAGATGCTGCGTGGTCAGGGAAAGCGTTAGGTGTTCTATTAGAATAGTGTTAGGCAGGAGTGATTCAACAAGAACCCCAACAGCCCTTCTTAGGGCTACAATAACGATACATTTTTTTTTTTCATTTGGAGCTAGTACCAATTGTAGGAATTTGCAGGGGACTTGCTACCGTGTTGTGTTAGCTCTTAGTGACACACAGATCCCCACCTCAAACACCAAAGTAAGACAATTTATTAGGGGTTTGATTTCATAATTAGAACAGTCTGCCAGTTTCTTTTTATTTACGTTTTTTTTTTTGATAACTCAGCGTCAATCTCATCTGGCATAGCAGTGTGCTTTCATATGTTGGCTAGAAAATAGCCAGAGGAAATCCAAACGGTCTTACTTAGGCCTAACTAGCTAGTTATAATTTTATTTCTGGTTGATCTCTGCTGGTGGCGGCCTTGCTGTAGTGCATCTACTACCATATTGTGAGGAATTTGCAGTGAGACTTGCGACAATTGTGTTAGCGCTTAGTGATCGCACATATCCATCGCAAAGACCGCAGACGTGGGACCAATTTATTAGGGGTGTTGGATTTCCAATTAGGCAGTCTGCCATTTACTTTTTTTTTACGTTTATTTTTTGATGAAACTCAGCGTCATCTCATCTGGCATAGCAGTGTGCTTTCATACTTGGCTAGAAATAGCCTAGGAGAATCCAAACGCATACTTAGGCCTACATAAGCGTTATATATTTTAATTTCTGGTTGATTCCTGGTGGCTGACCTTGCTGTAGTGCATCTACTACCATATTGTGTAGGAATTTGCAGTGAGACCTGCGACCGTGTGTGTTAGCGCTTAGTACGCACATATCCATCGCAAAGAGACCGAAGTGGGACAATTTATTAGGGTTGATTTCCATTAGGCACAGTCTGCCATGTTACTTTTATTTTGACGTTTTATTTTTCATAACTCAGCGTCATCTCATTCTGGCATAGCAGTGTGCTTTCATAGTTGCTAGAAAATGATGCATAGGAGAATCCAAACGGCTTACTTAGGCCTACAATAGCGTTTATAATTTTATTTCTGGTTGATCTGCTGGTGGCGGCCTTGCTGTAGTGCATCTACTACCATATGGTGATGAATCTGCAGTGAGACTTGCGACCGTTGTGTTAGCGCTTAGTGACACACATATCTATCGCAAAGACCGAAGGGGACAATTTATATGGGTGTGATTTCAATTAGGCACAGTCTGCCATTTACCTTTATTTTACGTTTATTTTTGATAATCTAGCGTCCATCTCATCTGCATAGCAGATGTGTTGTTCATAGTGGCTAGAAAATAGCCATAGGAGAATCCAAACGGCTTACTTAGGCCTATCAATACCGTATATATTTTATTCTGGTTGATTCTGTGTGTGGCTGGCCTTGCTGTAGTGCATTCTACTAAATATGTGAGGAATTTGCAGTGAGACTTGGACCGTTGTGTTTAAGCGCTTAGTGGACGCACATATCCATCGCAAAGACCGAAGTGTGGACAATATTATGGGGTTTTGGATTTCAATGAGGACAAGTCGCCATTTACTTTTTATTGTTTACGTTTATTTTTTATAACTCAGCGTCATCTCATCGCATAGCAGTGTGCTTTCATAGTTGGCTAGAAAATAGGCAATAGGAGAATCCAAACGGTTACTTAGGCCTACAATAGCGTTATATATATTTTATTTCTGGTTGATCTGCTGGGTGCTGGCCTTGCGTGTAGTGCATCTACTACCATATGTGAGGAATTGGCAGTGAGACTTGCGACCGTTGTGTTTAGCGCTTAGTGACGCACATATCCATCGCAAAGACCGAAGTGGGACAATTTATTAGGGGTTGGATTCATTAGGCACAGTCTGCCATATTCCTTTTATTTCGTTTATTTTTTATAACTCAGCGCATCATCTCATCTGCAAGCAGTGCTTTCATAGTTGGCTAGAAAAATAGCCATAGAGAATCCAAACGGCTTACTTAGGCCTACAATAGCGTTATATATTTTTTTCTGGTTGTATCTTCGCGTGCGCTGCTGGCCTTGCTGTAGGTGCTCTACTACCAATTGTGAGGAATTGCGTGAGACTTGCGACCGTTTTGTTAGCGGCTTAGTGACGCACAATATCTATCGCAAAGACCGAGTGGACACATTTATTTAGGGGTTGGTTTCATTAGCACAGTCTGCCATTTACTTTTATTTTACGTTTATTTTTTGATAACTCAGCGTCCATCTCATCTGGCATGCAGTGGCTTTCATGTGTTGGCTAGAAAATAGCCTAGGAGAATCCAAACGGCTTCCTGCCTACAATAGTGTCTATATTTTATTTCTGGTTGATCTGCTGTGGCTGGCCTTGCTGTAGTGCACTACTACCATATTGTGAGGGAATTTGCAGTGAGACTTGCACCGTTGTGTTAGCGCTCTAGTGACGCACATATCCATCGCACAAGACCGAAGTGGGACAATTATTAGGGGATTTTCAATTGGCACACGTCTGCCATTTACCTTTTTTTTACGTTTATTTTTTATAACTCGCGTCATCTCATCATGGCATAGCAGTGTGCTTTCAAACTTGGCTGAGAAATAGCCATAGGAGAATCCAACACGCTTACTTAGAGCTACAATGAGCGTATATATTTTATTTCTGGTTGATTGCTGGTGGCTGGCCTTGGCTGTAGTGCATCTACTACCTATTGTGAGGAATTTGCAGTGAGACTTGCGACCGTTGTGTTTAGCGCTTAGTGACGCACAAATCCATCGCAAAGACCGAAGAGTGGACAATTTATTAGGGTTGGATTTCAATTAGGCACAGTTGCGCATTTTACTTTTTATTTTACGTTTTTTTTGATTATACTCAGCGCTCATCTCATCTGGCATAGCAGTGTGTTTCATATGGCTAGATAAATAGGCATAGGAAAGTCCAAACTGTTATAGGCCTACAATAGCGTTATGTCTATTTATTATTTCTGGTTGATATTCGCGGTGCGTCTGCCTTGCTGTAGTGCATCTACTACCATATTGTGAGGAATTTGCAGTGAGACTTGCGACCGTTGTGTTTAGCGCTTAGTGAGCACATATCCATCGCGAAAGACCGAAACCGTGGACCAACTTATTTAGCGTGTTGATTTCACGTAGACACAGGTCGGGTCTTTATTTTACGTTTATTTTTTGATAACTCAGCGTCATCTCATCTGGCATAGCAGTGTGCTTTCATAGTTGGCTAGAAAATAGCCATAGGAGAATCCAAACGGCTTACTTAGGCTACAATAGCGTTATATATTTTATTTCTGGTTGATCTGCTGGTGGCTGGCCTTGCTGTAGTGCATCTACTACCATATTGTGAGGAATTTGCAGTGAGACTTGCGACCGTTGTGTTTAGCGCTTAGTGACACACATATCCATCGCAAAGACCGAAGTGGGACAATTTACCCCGTGGGTGCCCCCCCCCGATCAAGAACTGGGGAAGAGGGATTTAGCCAATTGCTTGCGAGATCTAGTATGTGTCATAACTCTCTATCCACGCCCATCATCACATGGCAGTTATTCTGATCCAGGTCCTACATCTGGTAGAACTGGAGATGTTCCTCTCTGGATTGTCCTATCATATAAGAACATCTTTTATACCCAACATAGGGCACCATATTTTTGCAGTTTTTTTGTCAGTTGTTTATGTGAGGATTATTTAGATGAACTGACATCCTATAAACCAGCTTGTTTCTTTATTACCAGTCCTCACTTATATAGCCCTGGGGCTTTACTGCGCCTTCCTACTAGCTGTACTAGTTGCTGCCATACTATTGGTGAGTTTCCCCCTAGATTATGTTACATTTTATAAAATACATTATTACACCAGAATTACAGATTAAAATTTCTGTTCTGGCTAGTAAATGTTTTTAATGGGACAAAAAAAAAAACGATGAAACATACATTTTTTTCAATGATATGGCTAAGAACCTAGGTGTGATGTTTTCAAAGCAATGATAAACCTTCCTTTGTATTACTTTTCAATAGTTAAGCCCTTGCAGCTATATTCTTACATAAGTTTGGTTTTAGAGTCTGTCTATTGCCTGGTAGAAGTAAAATTTTCTTCTATTTTAGTGATTGTAACAATTTTATGTCTGTTTTTACAAATTTAGCTATAAAATTAATTATGCTGTGGCTCCTGAAGAGGAAGCAATTGTTGACCAATCAGGTAACACATATAATCTATAATTAATAAGCATACCATACCAGCAACCATATTTGGGTTTAATGACACATTTCTGATACCTGCTAAAACAATGCCCTGTCTGCTACTTTTCCCCATTGCAAGCCTCCACATGTATGCCCTGGGTCGGCATATGTACTATGGACTACACCTGAAATGTCCGCCAGGTCCAACCTGGGGGAAATTTAATTCGGGTGGTGTACTGAATGTCGGACAACTCAAGAGCGCACCATACCATACTAGGCGTAGGTGCATATACACCCCTGCCAACGCAAGGGTTAATCAGGTGTTGGGAAACTCAAATCCCCTGCCATGCAAAAGGTCTCTCTCTGTGTCAGTGATCAACTCACTGAGGACCCCTAGTGTGGGATAGTGGTAATGCAGCTTTAACTCTCTGCTTGTGAAGTACTGTTGACCAGACAGATGTGTTGTACTTGGAATGCAAATAGAGAGCTGGTTGGATGGGACACCTGAGCTGGACACTCCCCAAGGTTACATGAGCCTTGGGTGTGGAAGTTTCTGGTCTCACGCCTCTGAGGTCTCGCCCAGAGAGTGCTGAGGCACAGCAGAGCACTCCTCAACAATTGTCCTGTCAGGAGACCAGGCCCAAAGCAGAACTCCAGCACTAGGAATCTGCTCTAACTCTGCTGCTGAAGCAGCCAACTCTCCTACACCAGCCTGAAGCTATTTGTCCCGGCTATGTGGATATCTTCCTGAGGACCTAAGATCCAACTAGCCAGCTCTACCCAGCTGAAGTTTGCAGTTTTTGTGGCCATTGCCAAGTTTCCAATAAAGAAGGACTGTAAGTTATACTTTACCAACATGCCTCTGAGTGATCCCTGGATCAGGCTGTATACCACCAAGGGCGTCCTATTCTCCTTCACCAGGGATCCCTATCTACGCATCGGGGTTGCCCCAGGGAGAAAACTACACTTTCAGTCTCTGCCTCCATTTTCTTGAACACACCACCTGCTGGAGACCTGCCAGGCTGCGGACAAGGCCTCCGTCCCTAATAACAAGCACCGTGACCATCACAGCTAGGCCACACTAGCCAGTCACCCATATTTTCATGCCCAGGCTTCCTCCAGAACCAGAAAAAGGCTAGGCCCCGGTGGGTGATGTTGTACTAGTCTTATTAAATTTCCCCAATATATCTACATTCAGATGTTTCTCTAAGCAATCTAACATAACAAATTTGGGTTGGATCAGTAAGTTATATATATGCATTTACTAGCAATATACAGGCAGTCTCCAGGTTACATACGAGATAGGTTCTTGTTCTTAAGTTGAATTATAACAGGTATATTATAGAATTGTTGGATTTTCAAAAATTTGTTTTGTAATGGGAACAAGGATTGTCAGAAAAGCTCCATTGCAGAACCTTTTACAGCTGATCATTGCAGTCTGGGACTAAAGTTAAGCCTCCAGAGATCTTCACCAGAGGTCACAGTGGGCAGAGAGGCCCGTCTGTAACTAGGGGTCTTCTTTAAGTCAGGTGTCCTTAACCACCTGTAATGTGTTTACATTTAGACTACTATAGATGAATAGATAAAACCTTGTAATGTTACAATGAATTTTCCAAGTCATTTCTGCTACATCTTTATACAGAAACGGAATGAGTCCCAATACAAAAACTACAGAAAAGCTTTGGTTTATGTGCAACAACATCCTCCTATAAGGTGTTATACCGATGCTTCCCATTGAGAGGAGCATATATTGAACAAGCCTCCACTTAAGGACACTAAAGGCTAAATACTTAAGATGTTTCTAATAAAAAAAAATACACTAAATACTGTAATCGGAGTCCAGATGCTTTATCATGGTTTCTACTTTATATCATAGCTGCTGAAAAAGAAACAGTTGACCAGACCAAGTTATACACTAAGGAATATATAGCCAAGTTATAAGGTGGGAATTGTCCTTATTAGAAAATGTGTCTTTTCTAATAACACTACCACTAAGTCCATACCAGTGTTGTGCAGATTCTGTTACACATTCTGTTTTTAACTTGATGCCAACCGCCCACTGAGAAAAGTTGTCAGCTAGTTCTGGTCTTTCCACGTTGCTGAAGTTCCTTCTGCTTCATTGCTAATCGCAGGAGCTGGACTGGGTCTCCGCTTTTGCTTTCTCCTTTCTTCACTACATAGCGTTGTAGTAGCGCTACGTAGTAAATATAGGAGCCAGCACTGCCACCTGCTCTATAGACCCAGCTGTCACATGAATGACGGGTCTGAAAGGGTTAAGCAGAGCTGCTGGGCCTGACCCGGGCCTAGACTAGGTTTTATTGACCCCAATGGAACAATTATCATGTGGTTTTTCATCTTTGCATTTCATATATAACATTTCTAGCCATATCTTGTATTCTAATTTTCCGTTTTAAGATGACAACCCAATAGTCCTAGAACTTAACATTGAAAAAGCTATTTATCATGTTTACTTTATATGATAAATGGTAAAAACATTTCTTCAAAATCATTTTTTTAGTTTAAGTTTTGCGATATTGAGAAACAATTTTTTTTTTTCATTTTTGGTAGTAGTAGTTTCTACCTACTGCTTTAGCTACAGTCGAATACTTCTGAACTACATTGTACTTCTCAGCATTAACATGCTGGCTGTACCTAATAGATACTTCTTAAAGGGGACCTGTCACCAGGGACCTCATTTTCACTAAAGGCAGATTGTAAAAATGCCTCTCTGCCTTTTCTAAGCATTTGCATTACAATATAGTTGTGTGTTAGAACTTACTCTTGCATCTTGACAAAATCCTGGGGTAGTCCCAGGGGCTGGGCTTTGGTTTGGATGCATTTCAAAAAACAATATGTGACTTGTCTGAGCTGCAGGCTGCCTCCATCTTTGTGCTCCTGTAGAGCTTGTCCCTCCCCCACTGATATCAGCTTACCAGGCTGTGACCTCTGAGAACGAGCAGGAGGTGGAGATGTACAGGAGCATAAAGGTGTAATGGGGGCTTTCTGAGAAAAAGAGAGCTTGACTTCAGTATTAAAATCTTAGCTTCCTTGATTTAATAAAACCGATTTACATCTCACTTAAAAGTAGATTTTCTGGATGATGCCACCACCCTGGGCCATGAAAGTAACATGATCTGGAAGGTGTTCAGCTACTTGACAACATATTGGTAGTGATTTATTAGGTCAATGACAGGTTCCCCTTAAACTTAATAACTCACATGTGATGTCTCCTTGAGGTTTGTACTTTCTTTGCTTCTATATCAAGTTTAGATTAGTTTAAAATCTGTTGCCGTTGATTAAAAATAGCTTGCATGTGTCCCTTAATTTAGATGACACCCCCTCTGTAGCTCCACCAAAAAAGGCCATGCAATACCCCCCTAATTAATCCACAATTCTATATTGTACCCTGCAATAAAAAAGGGCCCACTGTGGCTCCTGAAAAAACTCAGGCTACTCACTACAGATATATTCATATTCAGTGAATAATCTACAGTACAGTGTTAATTCTAGAGGGAACCATTATGTGGCATCAATACCCCAAATATATTTTTTGTGGCTTGGTTTATTCTACATCATATCATATTTTGGTTAGTTTTATTTTTTACGGGTATATGAATTCTTGAAATTAAATGTTTTTTTTTTTTTAAATAATAGAAGAAGGAGTATACAGGGAAGATGGAGAGTACCGAAGACGGCGTAAACCACGAAAGATCAAAAGATGAGGCTTAAACATTAATAATATCAGATCAGAGATTTTGATAAATAAATACCTTTAAATTCAATGTAGTTTTTGTTTGTCTACAACAGATGAGGGGCGGCACGGTGGCGGAGTGAGTAGCACTTCTGCCTTGCAGCACTGGAGTCCTGGGTTCGAATCCCACTCAGGTCAACATCTGCAAAGAGTTTGTATGTTCTCTCCGTGTTTGCGTGGGTTTCCTCCAGGTACTCCGGTTTCCTCCCACTCTTCAAAACATACTGTTAGGCTGTTTAGATTGTGAGCCCCATGGGGACAGGGACCAATTTGACATGCTTGTGCAGCGCTGCGTAATCTGTGTGCGCTATATAAATAAAGAATTATTATTATTTATTTATTATGTAATGGTAAGCAGGTCTTGGGTCCATAAAACTATAGAAGCTGATATTGAGCATAGACCATGCACCATATCAGGGGCGTAGATTACATATGGAGGTTCCCTACGTTCCTAGCAAAAGATGACCAATTTGGACTGAATTGGTGGACTGAATACGAGTTCCTAGGCTCCTTCTCACAAACTAATCCAGCGCTGTACTGGGACACGGCTAAAATAAGACACCATGTGGGGAATCTTAAAAGAAAAGTGAAGGAGAGATACAGGCAGACTCTTCAGCTGCTCCTAATGGCAAACATTAAATATTTACGCCAGCCAGTCTTTTTGATGCAGAATTATTTAAATTTGGTAATAAGTCAGGAAGACTATTGGCCAATCTAGCCAGGGGGCAATGGCAAACAGCTGACATACACCATATCCAGGACAATAGTGGGAACGTTTATACTTCAACTCTAGAGATAGTAAACATCTTTTATAAAGTCACTTTATTCGGACTCAGATTGTTGGCAGGATGGAATTTAGTGAAGAGATGTATACTTAGTGAGCGATGGATGGAAACACAATACAAATTAGTACATTCCACAATATATGCATTCAACTTTCCCCCTAACCCACTTTGACCAGATAGTAAAACAAAGTGCCCAAAATGCGCCTTACAAGGAGCAGATTTGTTCCACTCCATTTGGACGTGTCCGAGAGTCCAAGTCTACTGGAAGCTAGTGCAAACATTTCTACAAGATGATCTACTGGAAAATTTTGACTCCCTGATATCTCATATGATTTTTAACCAATATGTAATGTTTTCCATGTCACCCTACCACATCATAAATAATACTATAGAATGGGGTCACAATGTTCAGGATTCAAACCAAGGTGGCAGGGACCAGAGAAGGAACCAAAGGAGGTGAGGCAAGAAGCACTCCAAATCAATCCTTGGTTACATGATAAAAGTTTGCCAATATTTTGTGGATTACACAGCAGGTGGCGACAAAGTTAACATGGAGCCATGAAAACAACCCAAAACTTCTGCTTGACCAGCTCGTTTTGATAAGGGGACCATGTATGGAGCAGTGACTAGTATAAGTAAAGGTGCTGCAGTTAAAACTATGTTAGTTGGATGTTTGGCATGGAGCGGGCGCTCTGCCGGCGAGCTTTCGCCAATCCAAGCCCCTGTCTCTAGGCTACTCCCCAAACAGCACTTCTAAGAACCTTTTGTATAAGATCCAGTGATTAGAGGCGTTCTTAAAGTTGGGGGATATGGAGGCGTGTGGGGGAATGTAAACAGATGCGCACGAAGCGCTGAAATAATATCGGTAAATGATAAAAGTTGCCAGTATATTTTGTGGCTTACACAGCAGGGTGGCGACAAAGTTACAATTTTGATGTGGAATGCCCTGTAATGATCTCTTGGGCGCGTGTCGTGTGCCTTTTATCGCCTAGGCTCAGCGTTTGAGCCACCGCCTGCTGTGCGCTTAGCGACGGCACTGCTGCTGTGACTAGAGCTTACCGACTGATGGCGCCATCCGGCACGGATGGTAATTTCGGAGGAGGAGAGGGTGGATGGAGGAGGAGGGGGAGAGTGAGTAAGAGGTATATAGGCCTTTGAGACCTGACCCGGGTAGGCCCCGCAATCCTCTGCGTCGCATATATGACCAGCCCCAGGGTCAGACTCGGTGACCTGACAAGTGTAAGTGTAGTAGCGTCTTATAAGTGGGATATGGCGGGTGAGGGAATGTAAACAGATGGCAAGCAGGCATGATGACGCATGGGCTGGCGCTCCGCGCCAGGCGAGCTGTCGCCAATCCAAGCCCCTGTCTCTAGCACTCCCCAAACAGCACTTCTAAGAAACTTTTGTATAAGATCAAGTGTATACCTAAGGAGTAAAGAGGAAAGTGTAGGGTTGGGGTTGAGGGGAAATGTAAACATATGCACAAGAAGCGCTGAAATAATCTGTAAATGTAAAAGTTTGCCAGTATTATTGTGTTGGATACTAACAGAGCGGTGGCGACAAAGTTAACACTTGATGGGAATCCATGAAACAACCCAAATTTCTTGCCGACACAACCTCGTTTGATAAGGGGACGAGTGTGAATGGAGGAGCAGATCTCACTTATACACATTTTGTGGGTACATGATAGCCGACTGGTTTGAGCTATCGGTAGCATGGAACAACGTGTGGAGGCTGATAGGAGACAATTTAATTTGGAAGTGCCTGTAATGTGGCAGTCCAAAAAAATTTTCAAACCAGAGGGCAGGTAGGTGTCCCGCCCCAGAAAAATGAATAGATTGAGTGCCTGTATTGTGGCAGTCCAAAAAAGTTTTCAAACCAGAGGAGCAGCGTAGGGGCCCTCCAGAAAAAATGAATAGATTGAGTGCCTGTATGTGGCAGTCTAAAAAGTTTTCAAATCAGAGGAGCAGGTAGGTGGCCCTCCAGAAAATGAATAGATTGAGTGCTGTATGTGGCAGTCCAAAAAAGTTTTCAAACCAGGGACACGGAGGTGGCCCTCCAGAAAAAATGAATAGATTGAGTGCCTGGTTATGTGCAGTCCAAAAACTTTTCAAAACCAGAGGAGCCAGGAAGGTGGCCTCCAGTAAAATGGAATAGATGTGAGTGCCGTTATGTGGCAGTCCAAAAGAGTTTTTCAAACCAGAGACAGTAGGGTGGGCCACCCCAACCACCCCCCCCCCCCCCGCAACCACCGCATAACCCACGCCCCCCATTTCCCCAGTGCACGTACACCCCAAAACCACCCCCCCCCAAACCCCCCCCCCCCCCCCACACAGGGAGCGGATGTCCAAAATGAAAATATGTTGCAAGTTCAAACCAGAGGAGCAAGGTAGGTGCCCTCCAGAAAAATGGAATAGATGGAGTGCCTGTATGTGGGCAAGTCCAAAAAGATTTCAACCAGAGGAGCAGTAGGTGGCCCTCCAGATAAGAAAAATGAAAAGATTGAGTGCCTGTATGTGCGTCCAGAAATAAAAGTTATTCAAACCAGAGGGACAGCGTAGGTGCCCTCCAGAAAAATTGAATAGATTGAGTGCCTGTATGTGGCACTCCCAAAAATTGTTTAAACAGGATCCGGTATGGTGGCCCTCCAGAAAAATTAATGCATAAAGTACATAGCTATACGCCGTGGCGCCTGTCACAAAATAGCCAGTCCTCGCTTTAGTGTACAAGAGGGAGAAGAGAGGAGGAAATGAGGAGGAGGAGGACGTGCAAAACTTATTCAGTTGAGCTTCCTTCACCTGGGTGGGATATGAAATTATGACTAAATCCAGGCGTTTGCATCATTAATAATGCGTCAGCCTGTCAGCGCTGTCCAAGTCTGACCAGGCGGTACGCTATCCGGGGATGATTGCCACCACTGATGAAAACCCGCTCGGAAAAAAAGATAGACGGCAAGTGGAAGGAAAGAAAGAACATCCAAGGCGGACAGCGCAATTCGGTGACCCACACCATGTACCAGCTCCCCCAGACAAAGCCACCCTTACAAAAGTAGATGATGCTAGCGGAGCAAGGAGTGTGCCGAATCATTGTGGAAACGTTAGACGACGAATGATGCACCGGAAATACATGACCATGGTACAGACTAACCAGCGAATCCGACACTAACAATATTATCTAGTTAAGACAGATAAGCAACAAATTACTATGCATACGGAGCACTTGGGGAACAGGTGAAAGACGGGGGACCATTTGCCAATGGGCGGAGACACATGGTTGACATCATTAGAAGAGGCAAGAAGCCTGTAGGTAAGCGTTTACACCTCTGCCAGTGTGGGAACAAGGATGGCCCTGCTCAGCCTAACTGATCACGTGCTACGGACTACATTGTCCCGACAGAACGTGCACCTATAAAAAACGTGAGAGGTAAGACGCATGCGCAACCGGCCACACACAGTGTGTCAGAAACCTGGAAATCTCACAAAGGTTGGGGACGTCAGAAAAGGTCAAGGACGGATGAGTGGTAGTGATACTCAGGACAAACCCGTGATGGCGATCCCTGGCCGGCCGCGGAGAGGGCTGATCTGGGGACAAGGGACAGGGAACCAACCACAGAAGCGGCAGACGAAGGAAAAAAGCGGAAAGTGAGATATACGAGGAGCGAGGACCCAGTGAGAATGTGTACGAGCGATAGCCAATACAACCAAAAGCGGAGAAACGGGAGAAGAGCAAATCGGTGAGAGCGAAGACCGTAGGGATGCAGATAACGTATGGGGCAGGGGCCGCGCGCCCTGAGAAGGTGCGAAAGGCCTCAGGTATTCTACTTAGGACCTATAGGGGAAGAAGTATAAAGCTAGAACGAAATATTGAGGTATGTGGAAAGGAAGGAACTGGGAAGAATGGACATGCGAGGAGTGAATAGTCGTTTGCACACTAGATTTCCGTTTCGCTCCAGAGCGTATGGGGCTATGGAGGAGAACTGAACAGGACTGGAGATGGATGGGAAAAAACATCCGGAAGAACAACATGTGGAGGAGAACGGACAAGGGGAACAACCGGAAAGACGCAAAGAGATGAGGTGTAGGTAGCAACATAGTTAAAATGAAGGGTCCTGGAGGCAGGGGGATGAATATCAGCATTGAAAACACGTGAGCGACAGGAGCTAGTGGTCGTGGCAGGACCGGTAGGCAGACAGACGAGGTCGACAGCAGAGAAGCGAAAACGGGTGAAAACGGGTAAGAGAGGGCATGAGAATAGGGTAAAGCACCAAATCTGACCACCGGGGAGAAAGTGGGCATATAAGACGGTGAAGAGAATCAAAGGAAAGAGGGGTCTAAAGCGGACGCGAGAGAGGAAGAAAGAGAAAGGAGGGAGGAGGTTAGGTCCTCTTAATATGGTCGTATGGACTCGCGCATCATAATGGGTGGGGTAGTTAAGCCGGCGGCACCTAGCTAGTAGGTGGTAGAGGGAACCCCTGACGATCGGCTGGCTTGGAAGACGGGGGATAAAGGTTTGCAAGCACCAGCCACAGGAGTGCCGGGAGAGGAGCCGGGCGGGAAATGGAAATCGAGATAGGAGTCACCGCGGAGCCGGGAAGAAAGGGAAAAGAAACCAACCAAGGAAATGTGGGCTATTCACATTAAAGAACCGTCCAGAACGTCTGAAAATCTAGCAGAACCTACCGCGGGAATCAACAAGGGAGACGCAGCACTCGCCACGGCGAGAGGGTTAACTAACGTGAAAGATTTGGCGCGGGCTAGATGCACCTGCCAGGCCATTGCTGAATCCAGATACTGTCATGGCCCCACCAAGAATGACTCTATCCAACCTGTTCTGGTCGAGGACTCTCCTCCGTCTCAGAAGGCACTGTAGGATTCACACCCACAGGTCGCTCCTTCAGAAAACACGCAGCTTGGTAGGCTCATGTATCACAGCTACGAATTCATCTCAGATCACTCAGTCGGTGCTCACCCCCTTAGGACTTCCTGCCGCTGACACAGAACAACTTCACCATCCTGTCTGACAACCGGGATCCTCATAGTCGGACACTCCTCTTTACACCAATTCTTCACTACGGTCAAGAAGGTCATCATCACCCACAGAATGCGACCGGTTGGGAAAACCTGCGGCATCGGGAAATAGAATGATTGTGAGAGATCTCACAGCAGCAAAAGGGACAAGTGGTTTGTGGACTGTGGGAAGGGTCCCAGAAAACGTTCCTTCAGAGTATGCCAGTTCAAATGCCAAATTGGGAAATTGGCTTGACACCAACGCCATCCCAGTCCCCCCCTAGGCGTGGAACGCAACAGGCAGTGCGGCTCCTAGCTTCCTCGATGCTGCGGCCCCCCTCATCGTCGGCATCCACCACGAAAGAACGTGATACCTCCACTGAGGTATAGCAGGTACCTACCAGGGAGAGAGGGGCAAGGGAGAGAGGACAAAGAACCCAGCATAGGAGAGAAGCAACGCGGAACGTTCGACTAACACTCCCCGAGCGGGAACAGTGGGGAGGGCATAGGATCGGGTGAAGACCGCATTAAAGGAAAGGGGGCGACAAAAAGAGAGAGAGTACTCAGACCACCGTATGTGGGAGCAGGACCAAGAAACAGGAAACGAAATTAGCCTCCCGTTTCTGGCGAGAAAGAGTGAGGGAATAGAAAAACGCGGCTAGATGGGAAATTCGAGGAAAAGTACTACGGGACAAGGAACGGAAATGAAAAAGAGAGAATTGGGTGATGGCGTAACGTTGTGAGCGAGGCATTCGAGAGGTGTTGAGAATCCGACAAAGGCGAACGTGAGAAAAGACAGCCCAAAGGAACGTCTAGGGAGGGAAGCCCGTACAAGTTGGATCACACCGCCCAGGACCATGGACTCTGAACCCTGCCAGTAGTTGGACGCCCAATCGTCCCCGACCTCAGTGCCTCTACCAATAGCACCCTCGGAAAAAACCTGAGGGATATCGAAGGGATTTATTATTCAACACAGATTCAGGCACGATAAGTGAAAGAAATGAAAGGTTATAACTTTAATTTTTGTTTTTACTTTTTCTGTTTTGTTTTTTTTGTGTTTTTTTAGTTTTTTTTTGTGTTTTTTTCGTTTTTAAAACAACATCCAAAACATTGCGTGATCAACTATTGGACAGCGCTGGGCTCTTTCTAGGATCCACAAGTATGGAAAGCACACTGCTATGCCAAGTAAGATGACGTCTGAGTTATGAAAAATCAACACGTACATAATAAACGGGAACATGGCGAGATGTGCCTAATTGAAATCCAACCACAAAATAAATTTTCCCACTGAGGTCTTTGCATGGATTGTGAGTCCTTAAGCGAGAAACCCGAAGTGGGGGTCGCCAAGAGTCCTCAATCCAAAGCATCTGAACCAAGTGGACTAGTTAGATTGCAGACAGGTGCAAGACAAGGACAGCCCAACCGCGCAAGATCAACCAGAACTAACGATAGATATGATAACCGCTATTTAGGCCTAAGGTAAAGCCGTTGGATCTCCTTTGGCAGATTTTCTAGCCTAAGTATGAAGCAACTGGATGAAGAATAAATGACCTGCTGAGTATGAAAAATAAACGTGAAAATAAAAAGAACATGCAAGACTTGCCTAATTGAAATCCAACACCTTAATAAAATTTTTACCCCAAATCTTTGTGCTCGGTTTTGCAAGATGGAACTTATTGCTGTACGTCACATATAGCGCTAAACAACAGCAAAGGGATCGCAAGTCTCAAGCTCACAAATTTCATGCCAATTGGCTACTTACTATAGTGTCACTGCACCAAGGACAGCCACCAGCAGATCAACCAGAAATAAACATATATATAACGCTCTTGTAACGGACAAGTAAGCGCCGTTTGGATTCTCCTTGGCTAGTTTGAGCCAGTATGAAAGCACCTGCAAGAGAATGACGCTGACGTTATGGAAAACAAAATACGTAAAGAGATAAAAGGAGAAACTGCAGGCCAGGACTGGCCATTGAAATCTCTACCCCAACAAGGGAGTCCCACGGCGGGGCTCGAAATGGGATAGTGTGTGTCAACTAAAGCGCAAAAAACAACGGGTTGAGCAGTCTCCCTGCAAGTTACCAACAAGTATATGGTACTAGCGCACTACAGTGTCCAGCCAAGCCCAGCTACCAAGCACAACAAAAAAAAAAAAACACGTATAAACGTTGATTGTAGCCACCTAATAGACCGGGTCTGTTGGAGTTATTGTTGGTATATCACTCCCTGACCTACACTATTGCTAAGTAAACACCCAACTCTTTCCGCTGCGTGACCAAGCCGGCACTCTCTCACTAGGGCATCCAGACCAGAAGATCACCGAAGCTCGCGGCGACGGCAGCGGACTATCCTGTCCCGAGTGGTCAGCACTGATGTGCCAGCAGACCCACCACTGCTATCGCGTGTAGGGTACACAACTCATTGGTGGAATGTGGGAAGTGCAAGGAGTCGCTGGCATTGTGATGGCTCTGTTTCTTGGCCGCAAGAACGCAAACAGAGCACATCCACGGGCGGAGCTGCCATTCCCTCTCTCAGCAGGCGACTAGTTTGAAGATAGTTCGATGTAGCTAATGGCTCGAACGAGCATCAAGCGCGGACGAGTATGTTCGCTCATCTCTATTAGAAACCTAATATAAATAAAAGGAGCAAAATAGAATAATAGCAGAGAAAATACCGTCGCTGTCAGAGAACATAAGAAAATTATCGTTTGTGTGTAGGACAGGGTGAAAGTATGGGCTCACTGATCTGTTGTTTTGTGGATGTGTATAAATCTGTATTTTCAAAATAAGATAATTTTTTCTTTTGCTACTTGACACGTGTCAGTGTTGAATTCGATAAATACCCTTTTTACGAGACCAGGAGGTTCTTAAGGTATACAAGTGGTCCAGACCTGGATGGTTTCTACCAATGAGTATTACCAACTCTTCCACAAGTCTTTGATCCCAATATGTACCAGCTTTAATCTAGCATTCCCTACCTCCCGATATGCTTCAAGCACAAATAGTAGCAATTCTCAAGACAGATATTACCCACCATAATGTTCATCCATTTCTCTCTAAAATTGTGACTTTAAGATCACTAAACTAAAAGCTCTAAGACTACTTATGTTAGATAAGGACCAAATAGGATTACACAAAGGCAGACGGCAACCGCGAACAGCTCCCACAGAATGGTCGCTTCATTTCAGAGATGTGCCTCTCAAGAGTGCCGCTCCTCTGCTCCTCACTTTGCCTTCACCATACCGAATAAGTTTCAAAAATTTACAGGAAGCTATAAAAGCTCTTTACCTTCTCCCCTTCTCAGAAACCCCATTAGCATATACGAATGGCAAAACACCACGGAATGTCCCTTATCCCTGCCAATTTTACATTAATTATGAAACAATTATAAAACAAATCCATCTCTATTTCAGGAATTTTGCAGGTACATCCAGCACCAAACTATAGGGCTTTGCTGACGATATATAGGATGGATAAAATCTTCAATTCCCTTAGTAAAACTTACTAAAACTATTACAACAAAATGGCAGAAATCAACCTTTCCCCACTCGCAATACAAAAATTCCAATTACAAATTCAATTTGAGCAATACACTAGTATCATGGATAGGGAGGGAGAAATAGATTTATACAAAATAATGACTTACCCAGATACTATTCTTTTTCGACAAACAAACACACCAAGACCAAAGAATACTGATCAATTAACAAGCAAAAATCAAATTGGAGGATGGGCATCCCCGATCTGCCAACCGTGTATCATCATACAACAACTCCTCCCTTGCCTAAAGATGCCTTCCTGCTTTCACTCTGAAAAAGAAGCAGCGCATAGGAAAGCATTCCCTGCTCAAGGCCTACAAAAAAAATCCGTTTTAGAATTAGGAGAGATGGGGGGGAAACTGACACCCTAATTATCCCATATCCAAGTTTTCAAGAAAACTGGGAACCACAAAACTTTCTACTAAACAATTCACCAGAAACCTGGGTTTCTCCCAAATTCAAGAAAGAGCTTACCCCCAAACTAAATCTTTGGGGGCGCAATGACATAGTCACACGAAGATATGGTAAGACTGAAATCCCAAATACATATGCGTAGAGATGAGCAAGCACGAAAATGCTCCGGTGCTCGTTATTCGAGACAAACTTTTCCCGATGCTCGAGTGCTCGTCTCGAATAACGAGCCCCATTGAAGTCAATGGGAGACTGAGCATTTTTCAAGGGGACCAAGGCTCTGCACAGGGAAGCTTGGCCAAACACGTGGGAACCTCAGAAAAGGATGGAAACACCACGGAAATGGACAGGAAACAGCAGGGGCAGCATGCATGGATGCCTCTGAGGCTGCTTAATCGCACCATTATGCCAAAACTATGGGCAACAGCATGGCAATGACAGAGTGACAGAATGAGGCTAGATAGCATCTAAAGCATGCAATAATTGACCCTGACACTATAGGGGACGGCATGCAGAGGCAGCGGCAGCAGCGGCAGGCTAGAGAGTGTCATGGCGACATACCCTAAATGGACTCAGGCTTCACCAAAGGAGGTGAAATGATTTCCTAAGTGAACAAAAGGTTGACAGTATATTTAGTCGATAACACAGCATGGTGGCGACATAGTGACCAAGTTCCATAACGTATCCGGTGAAACACCCGAAAAATGAGCCTGACACAGCTCGTTTGATAAGGGGACGACATGTGGAGGCAGCCATGGAGACGACTTCCATGATTAAGAGTGAAAGTATGGGGCATTCATATTGCGCTGCTATGATTGAAACTTCAGGTCTCCAGCATGGCGGTGACAGATGGGCCGAGTTCCACTATGTATCTGGTGAAACACCTGAACATTCTGCCTGACACAGCTCGTTTGATAAGGGGATGATGTGCTGCATATCCTCTCGTGCTCCAGCGTCTGGGGTATAGAGAGTTGAAAGTTGCGCATGGAGACATTGGTGGACGCTGTGGAGGATCGTGGAGGCAAAATGGACAGGAAACAGCAGGGGCAGCATGCATGGATGCCTCTGAGGCTGCCTGCTGCTCATACCATTGTGGATGGACCTGGCGGTCCGCTGCCAGGCGACTTTCGCCTGGTCACGCCCCTGTGCTCGGCTCCTCCCCACCCAAAATGGCCTGGGGGCCAGAAAGCATTTACTTTGAAAAAATATATTTTAAAGCAGCAGGGTCATTTGAAAATTTCACCTAGGAATAATGGATGGCAAGGGTGCTATTTTTTAATTGTTTTTTTTGAAAAATGGTTCCATGAGTAAGAGCGACAGTTTGGGGCATCCTTTAGCGCTGCTATGATTGCAACTTCGGTCTCCCGCAGCAGGGCGGCGACAAGGGCCGAGTTCCACTATGTATCTGGTGAACCCCTGCAAAGTCTGCCTACACAGCTCGTTTGATACGGGGACGATGTATGTGAGGCAGTGAACTAGTATAGATTAAGGTGCTTGGCATTTAAAACTATGTTAGTTGGATCTTGGGATGGGCTGGCTCTCCCGCCACTATCTTTCGCCTTGTCAAGCCCCTGCTCTCAGCTCCTCCCCAAACAGCACTTCTAAGACTGTTTGTTAGATCAATTGTAGTAGTGTCTTATAAGTTTTGGTTATGGCGGGTGGGGGAATGTAACAGATGCGCCAGAAGCGCTGAATATATCGGTAAATGATAAAAGTTTGCCGTAATATTTAGTGGAACACAGCAGGGTAGCGACAAAGTTAACAAGTTTGATGTGGAACCTTGAAAACAACCCAATTCTGCCTGACACAGCTCGTTTGATAAGGGGACGATGTATGGAGGCAGTGACTAGTAGTAGATTAAAAGGTGCCTGCAGTTAAACTATGTTAGTTGGATCTGGGATGGAGCTGGCTCTCCGCTCCAGGCGAGCTTTCGCCTGTCCAAGCCCCTGTCTCTCAGCTCCTCCCAACACCACTTCAATAACCTTTTGTATAGATCAAGTGTATAGTGTTCTTATAGTTTGAGTTATGGCGGGTGAGGGGAATGTTAACCAGATGCCAAAAGCGCTGAATAATATCGGTAATGATAAAAGTTTGCCAGTATATTTTGTGGACAAACACAGCAGGGTAGCGACAAAGTAACAATTTGATGTGAAGCATGAAAACAACCCAAAATTCTGCTGACACGCTCGTTTGTTAAGGGGACGATTATGGAGGCAGTGAAATCTAGTAGATTAAGGTGCTGCAGTTAAAACTATGTTAGTTGGATCTTGGGATGGAGCTGGCGCTCCGCTGCCAGGCGAGCTTTCGCCTGTCCAAGCCCCTTTCTTTCAGCTCCTCCCCAAACAGCACTTCTAAAGGCCTTTTGTATAAGATCAATGTAGACGTTCCTTATAATTTTGGGTTATGTGCGGGTGAGGAAGAATGTAAACAGATGCGCAAGAAGCGCTGAAATATATCGGTAAATGATAAAGTTTGCCAGTATATATTGGGATGCACTAGAGATGAGCGGCATAAATCTCGGGGTACTCGTTATTCGAGCGAACTTTTCCCGATGCTCGAGTGCTCGTTTCGGGTACGAGCCATTGAAGTCATGGGAGACTCGAGCATTTTTTCAAGGGGACCAAGGCTTCTGCACAGGGAACGTTTGGCCAACACCTGGGAACCTCAGAAAAGGATGGGAACACCCCGGAAATGACAGAAACACAGGGGCAAGCATCATGGAGCCTACTGAGCGTTAAATGCACATTATGCCAAAATTAAGGAAACAAAATGGCTGAAGGTGACAGAATGAAGCTAGTAGAATCTGAAACATAATAAACTAAATGACCTGACATAGGGGGCATGCAGAGGCAGCGGGCAGCAGCGGAAGGCTAGAGAGTGGCATGGCGACATAACCTAAATGGACTCATGCTCAACCAATGGGTAGCAGAGAGGAACCAAAGGAGGTGAGCAAGAAGCCTCAAATCTATTGGTACATGATAAAAGTTTGCCAGTATATTTTGTGATTACACAGCAGGTGGGACAAAGTCTAACATGGACGGAAAACAATCCAAAAATTCTGCCATGACACACGCTCGTTTTGATAAGGGGAACGATGTATGGAGGCCGGACTAGTATAATTAAAGGTGCTGCAGTTAAAACTATGTTAGTTGGTTCTGGCATGGAGCTGCGCTCCGCTGCCCAGGCGAGCTTTCGCCAATCCAAGCCCCTGCTCTAGGCTACTCCCCAAACACACTTCTAATACCTTTCGGATAGATCAAGTGTCAGTAGCGTTCTTAGTTTGGGATATGGCGGGTGAGGGAATGTAACATCTGCCAGAAGCGCTGTGATAATTCCGTAAATGAAAAAGTTTGCCAGTATATTTTGTGGCTTACACGCAAGGGTGGCGACAAATTTAACATTTGATGTGGAATGCCCTGCATAGCTCTTGGGCGTGTGTCCTTTTATTAATCACCGAGGCTCACAGTTTGAGCACCGCCTGCCGGTCGCTAGCAACGGCACGGCTGCTGTTCCTAGAGCTACCGACTGATGGCGCCATGCCCACGGATGGTAATTCGGAGGAGGAGGGTGGAGTAGGAGGGTGGGAGATTGGGTGGTATAGTAGGCCTTTTGAGACCTGGACCGAGTAGGCCCCGCAATCCTCTGCGTCGCATATATGACCACCCCAGGGTCAGACTCGGTCCCGCCTGCACCAAGTTATTGTGTAGTAGCGTTCTTATAAGTTTGGGAGATTGGCGGTGAGGGAATGTAAACAGATGCGCACAAGCGCATGATGCGCATGGAGCTGGCGCTCCGCTGCTAGGCGAGCTTTCGCCATCCAAGCCCCTGTCTCTAGCTACTCCCCAACAGCACTTCTATAACCTTTTGTTATACGATCAAGTGTATACCGTTCTATAAGTTTAGGATATGGCGGGTGAGGGGAATGTAAACAGATGCGACAGAACGCGCTGAAATAATATCCGTAATGGTAAAGTTTGCCAGTGTATTGTTGTGGATACCACAGCAGCGGTGGCGACAAAGTTAACACTTGTGATGTGGAACTCCATGAAACCCCCAAATTTTCGTCGGCCTGACCACCTCGTTTGTTTGATAAAGGACGATGTATGGAGTCACTATATGGACGACTTTTGGAGGTAGCAATGGATAACACGGGTGGAGGCTGCTCGGGACTAAATTCAATTTGGATGGCCTGTATTGGCAGTCAAAACATGTTTCAAACCAGAGGAGCAGGTAGTGGCCCCTCCAGAACAAATGGAATAGATTGAGTGCCGGTATGTGGCAGCTCCAAAAAATTTTTCAACCAGAGGAGCAGGTGGTGGGCCCTCCGAAAAATGGAAATAGATTGAGTGCCTGTATGTGGCAGTCCAAAAAGTTTTAAACCAGAGGGCAGGTAGGTGGCCCTCCAGAAAAAATGGATAGATTGAGTGAATGTCTCGTGTGGCAGTCCAAAAAAGTTTTTTATAACCAGAGGAGCGGGTGTGGCCCTCCAGAAAAATGGAATAGATTGTGAGCTGGGCCTGTATGTGAAGGAAAAAAAATTGTGTAAAAAAAAAACACGACCACGGAAAGGTGGCCCTCGAACAAATTGAAATAATTGTTGCAGTGTATGTGCGACTAAAAATTGTTTAAAAAAACAGAGACCGTGTCGGTGGCCTAAAGAAAAATTAAATGTAGATAAAGTAATACCCAGAGCCAGTGGGCCCTGTCAAAAAACAGAAGTTTCCTCTGTCTTAATGTAGAAAAGAGAGGAGAAGGAGGAAATGGGAGGGGAGGAGGGATAATTATTCAGGCTTCGGCATAGCTTCACTGATGTGGAGTTTGAAATTAGGAAATCATATGCTTTATTCATCTTAAGTAAGCTCGCTATCAGCTGTTCAGCGACCTGTCCTAGCGAGGCTGTGTAAACGCTATGATGCCGGTGTGATCCAGACTGCACCTGATCCAACCGGCAAGGCCATGAAAAAAACCTATGAAGCCGCTAGAGAGGCAGTGCTGTGCACATGAGTAAGACGCCATTCGTGCATACATGTCATCATTTGAAACCAAGTATGGGAGTTCGTACTGTAGCGGTCTAATTAGGTACGATGTTTATGTAAAGATCAGCTACGTGATTAGGGATGGGGAAGGTGAATGTTTGGGGGGATAAAGAAATAGTACTGGAAAGACTGTGACATGTGATCAGAACCTCTAGCAATAAAATCTGCCAAGTGGACTATGATGTGATGTCGGGAATATGTTTAGTTAGAAGGGAAATACTGTATTCACAGGCCTGCTGGGATTCTCACTTCTCACACTCCTTTCCTCTCCGGGTGAGAGTGGAAAGACTTTGCTTGTCCTTGGGTCCGAAGTGAATACCCAGTATGGTGCTGGAGTAAATTCTTTGAACGCGAGGGTCACGGGATAGGCAGCCTAGCATGAAATCTGCCATATCGCCAGTGTACCACACGCGCAACAATTCACTCCCCTCACTGGCCTGACTCTCCATTTCCCTCCTCCTCCAACTCCTCCAACTCCTCTTCTTCTGACCATACACGCTGACAGTGGAAGGACTGAACAATGTTCCCCTCTTCTGTCTCCGCCAACATTCTCCTCCTCTTCCTCCTCATCCTCCCTCCACCTCCTCCTATAATGGCGCTGAGAACCAGACCTGAGGGTTGCAACCAAGGGAATCTTCTTCCCCGTCTCTTGTGACGAGCGCAAAGCTTCGGGCTTCATTCTGACGAGAGTTTTTCAACAGGCCAAGCAGCGGGATGGTGAGGCTGATATATGCGGCATCGCCACTGACCATCTGTGTTGACTCCTCAAAGTTCTCACGCACCTGACATATCCAGACATCCACGTCCACTCCTCATTGTAGACTTGAGGAAGCTGACTGACCGGACTATCGGTTTCGGTGGAAGTTGACATCTGGTCGTCTACACTCGCTCTGCTCTGCGGGTAAACTCTGGATCAACATGTTAATGTTTAATTCCACCCTGTGGCACTTCGCACAACAGTCGGTGAGCAGCAGTTGGAGGCGGCGCTCCCGTGCCCTGAGAGTGGCAGCAACTGTGCTGGATTTCGTGAATGCGCACAGATGCGGCGCACCTTCGTGAGCAAATCATACAGATTGGGGTATGTCTTGAGGAACCGCTGAACTATGAGATTTAACATCTGGGCCAGGCATGGCACATGTGTCAGTCTGCCCGAGTTGCAGAGGCCGCCACCAGGTACGCCGTTGTCACACACACCTGCCTGGCTTCAGGTTCAGTGGTGCCAGCCACGATCCGTCTGCGCCGCGTTGCCCTCGTACCCTTGTAATACTTCCTTGTGTGCTGTGTGCCTTTTATCGCCTATAGCTCAGCAGTTTGAGCACCGCTGCTGTCGCTTAGAGACGTCACTGGCTGCTGTGCCTAGAGCTAACCGACTGATGGTGCCATGCACACGGATGGTAATTCGGAAGGAGGATGGGGTGGAGTGAGGTATTATGGCCTGAGATACCTGGACCGAGGTAGCCCCGCAATCCTCGACGTCGGCAGTATATGACCAGCCCAGGGTCGACTCGGCCCCAGCCTCCTCCAAGTTACACCAATGTGCCGCCAGCAATTATCTGAGCCCTGCCCGGCATGCACTCGTCGCACGTGTGCGGTGGTCAGGTGGACCTTGTCTGAACCTCGTTGGTCGCGGATGATGTTATTTGACACATGCTGTTCAGGGCTGGGGCGGCACATCGGGAAAAGTAGTGGACGGCTGGGGACCGAATACCGAGGGGCGGCTGCCGCCATGAGGTTTCTAAAGGCCTTGGTCCTCTTTACCAGCCTTAGGGCAGCATCATCCAGTCTAAGCATTTGGAGATGTGGACGTTGAGAGCTTGGGCTGTGGGTGGGTTCGCACTATACTTCCTTTTGCTCTCCAGCGTCTGGGGTATGGAGAGCATACCGCTGGTGGATGCTGTGGAGGATCGTGGAGGACGAAGATGGGGTTTTTTCGCACGGGAGGTGTCTGGGCCGGGGTCCTGGGTAGGGGGCTGACTAGCAGATGACACCGGGAAGGAGCAGTGGTGTGCCCGGCCGTAGGTGTAACGGGCTTGGTGCCATTGAGTGGGGTGTTTAGCATTCCATATGCCTGCGCATACTGTAAGTATTTAAGTTTAGTAGTGGTGGAACCCCTGCTGATCCCGGTTTGGCACAGGTTTGCACACACAGTCCTCGGTCATCCATTGTTTCTTTAAAGAACTCCAGACTTCGAAAATCTAGCCCTCGCCACGGGAGCTTGACTATGTGAAACATTTGGCGCTGATGCACCAGCTCGGGCCCTGCCTCTCCGTCTGGCCCCACCACTGTCCTATTCAACCTGTTCTGGTATAGGACTTGCCTTCCGTCTCAGAGCACTGTGTTCACCCGGCCTATCAACCACAGCTTGGGTCTGTCACCCATCATCATCCTCTCGCTCCCTCATCTGCTCCCCCCTTGGACTTCCTGCCCTGACACAACCACTGTTCTGACAACCGTGTCTCCTCATCGTCCACACCTCTTTACACACTTCTTCCACTAGCGCAATAATGTCTCATCAGACCCACAGACTGCGACCGTGTGAAAACTTGGGCATCAGAAAATAGTTTAGCACAACGAACAAGTTGGTTTGTGACGGTGGAAGGGTCCAGAAAGACAGTCCTCGAATAATGCCCGTTAAAAAAATGAAAAATTTTTGTGGGAGGGGCAGACTGGGGGGAAGGAGGTGAGGTGGAGGAGCTGGAGGAGTGCTGTATTTCGTGATGGGTGGATTCCGTGGAAGACTGACTGGTGGATAAATGGCTAGAAGCATTGTCGCGCACATCCCGACATCACCTCTTCGCACTGTTCTCACCTCAACAGTGCTCTACCACCGAGTCCCAGTAACTTGAGACTGATGAACCTAGGGAGTGTAGCTCTGCGGCGTTCCCCTCTTCCCCTCATCAACAGGTGGGTCCTCACCCCGCCAGGACCACGGCCACCTCTGAACCCCTGCAGTAGTTGGGAGGCCACGCACTCCTTGCCCTCGTCCTCTAACCCCTCAACCCCCCGGGTTAAACATTTTCAAAAATAAAGTGTAAACTGTAAAATTTTAGTTTTTTTGTGTTTTTTTTAACAAAAAGATGCTATTCTATTGTATGGCTAGTTTCTATCATATACTTACAGGCACACAACTGGATTTCTTGCTGTCCTGATGACTTTGAGTTATAAAGTAATACGTAAAAAAAATAAACTCAGCATACATGTGCCTAATTCAAATCAACCCCTAATAAATTGTCCCACTAGGTGTTTGAGATGGATATGTGTGTCACTAGAAGCTAAACACACGTCGCAAGTCTCCCTGCAAATTCTCACAATATGGTTACTAGCTGCACTACTGTTGCACTACCTGTTGTGGTTCTTGTGAATCACTCATCCGTCTAACCTATTCTAATAGAACACCCTACGCTTTCCCTGACCAGCAGCACTCTTTCCCTACGGCATCCAGACAGAATGATCCGAGCAGTGCGGGCAGGGGCTAGTCTTTTTCCAGGGTCACCCTGATCAATGCCAGCCACCACTGCTATTGACGTGTAAGGGTACCACGTCATGACTGGGTGGATTGCAGAGTCTCCCGGCTTGTGATTGGCTCTGTTTCTGGCCCTTGCCCACCAAAATCACAAGCGGCGGGAGATGAATTTTCTCGAGCTGGCGAAAACTCGTCCGAGCACGAGCAGTTTTCCTCAGTACGCTAATGCTCGACGAGCATCAAGCTCTAATGGTGCCTTATCCAAGAATACTAGTCTCTCTACGTCAGACATGATGTCATAACATCATTCTCACGGAGAGCACTAGTATCTCTCAAAGGACACCATCAAATGACCGCTAGGCCAACTGACTAACTTTAATTAAAAATAGACACTCACCGCCCACTTTTTAGGTACCTGTCCTGTCCAACTGCTCGTTAACACTTAATTTCTATCGTCATACCAACATGGCGGCAACTCAGTGCATTTAGGCATGTAGACAATGGTCAAGACGTCTCCTCCTGCATTTCTCTCCAGCATCATATGGGGAAAGGTGATTTGGGGCCTTTTGAACGTGGCCATGGTTGTTGGTGCCAGAAGGGTTGGTCTGAGTTTTCAGAACATGCTGATCTACTGGGATTTTCACGCACAAACCATCTCTAGGGTTTACGGAGAATGGTCCGAAAAGGCATAAAAAATCCAGTGAGTGCAGCTCTGTGGCGGAAATGCTCTGTTTGATGCCAGAGGTCCAGAGGAAGAATGGGCAGACGGTTCAGCTGTGATGAAAGGAACAGTGACTCAAAAGCTCGACACCGTTACCCCCAACGTAAGGCAGAAGAGCATCTCTACGAAACCGTATGTCGAACTTTGAGGCAGATGGCTACAGCAGAAGAGACCACACCGGGTGCCACTCCTTTCAGCTAAGAACAGAAACTGAGCTACAATTTGCACAAAGCTCCTCGAATTGGACAGTAGAAGATTGGAAAAATGTTGCCTGGTCGAATTGAGTCTCGATTTCTGCTGCGACATTTGATGGTAGGGTCAGATTTGGCGTCAACAACATGAAAGCATGGATCCACCTGCCTTTGTATCACGTTTCAGGCTGGTGGTGGTGGTGTCATGGTGTGGGAATATTTTTTTGGCACTCTTTGGGCCCCTTGGTACCAATTGAGCGTTGTTGCAAAACACCACAACCCTACCTGAGTAGTGTTGCTGACCATGTCCATCCCTTATACCACAATGTACCCAACATCTGATTGCTACTTTCAGCAGATAATGCGCCATGTCATAAAGCTGGAATCCTCTCAGACTGTTTCTTTTCTTGAACATGAACATGAGTTCACTGTACTCAAATGGCCTCCACAGTCACCAGATCTCAATCCATTAGTAGCATCTTTGGGATGTGTGGAACGGGAGATTCCACTCATGGATGTCAGCAAGCCACTTCTGCCAACGCTGTGAACATGCCATCATGCGATATCACAAAATCTTCTAGGACGGGCTTCCCACATTCTGTTGATCTATGCCACAAGAATTGAGCAGTTTCTGAAGCCAAAGGTGATCCAAACCTTCTCTAGCATGGTATACCTAATAATGGCCGGGAGTGTATATTTTGCTATATAAGCCACAAACTGATGTTTTTGCTACTTCATGCAACTGAGGAGAGCCCGATCCTGCTCAAACGCTTCTTGCTCAAGTTATAAAGAACCTTAACATGAGACAAAAGGTTTTAAGTTGGATCCTTTGGTGCGTATCTAGCCTGGAGACCTTTCTATCCACCTTTGCAATCTAGGTATTAGTGCATGCTACACACACTGACGGCGGCAGCTTTTCAATCTAGGTATTAGTGCACACATTGGCTTTAGAGGAGCAGATTTACAATCTATGTATTGGTGGGCATTATTCACTGACAGAAGCGGTTTTTTTCTGACAAAGCGGATAGGGGTGACCCTACATTGAGAGTGTTTGCTTTTTCCTTGATGTGTAGTCACATAATTGAGCAAAGACTACAGGTATTGTTAAGTATAGGTTCTGAGATTAAAACATTTATAGACTAGGATATTAGTGGGGTTTGCATTATATTGTATAGTAGCGTGCCTGGTGTTTGCCTTTTGGATATTAACCCTTTCAGGACCTGGCCCTTTTTTGTTTTTTCATTTTCATTTTTTTACTCCCCATGATCAAAACCCTAACTTTTTTATTTTTCCATGTACGAGCTGTGTGACGGCTTATTTCTGCTTAACAAATTGCACTTCATAGAGATGGTATTGATATTCCATGCCGTTTACTAGGAACGGGAAAAAACTGCCAAATGGCAGTGATTGGTAAAAAAACGCATTTTGTGGCCGCCTTCTTGTGGGCTTGGATCTACGTATTTCACTGTGCGCCCCAAATGACAGGTCTACTTTATTCTTTTGGGTCGGTACATTAACGGGGATCCAAATTTGTATAGTTTTTATAAATGTTTTCATACATTTACAAAAAAATAAAACCCTCCTGTACAAACTTTTTTTGCGGGGATTTTGCCATCTTTCTGGCGCTAATAACTTTTTATACTTTGGTGTAACAGAGCTGTGGGTGTGTTCCGTTTATTTTGCGGATTTTGATGTAATTTACATGTTAATCAATTTTAGGGACTGTTCGACCTTGATCACTTTTTATAGAATTTTTTTAATTTTTTTAATGACAAAAAAGTGCCATTTTCGAATTTGGGCGCGATTTTCCGTTACGGATTAAACGCAGTGAAAACCGTTATCATAATTTTGATAGATCGGCGCTTTTCGGAGCGCGCGATACCTAATGTGTTTTATGATTTTTAACTGTTATTTATATTTATTCAGTTCTACTGGAAAGGGGGGTGATTTGAGTTTTTAGGGTTTTTTATTAACTTTTTTTTTTTTCTTATTTTTTTATTTTTATTTTTATTCTACTTTTCAGACTCCCTAGGGTACTTTAACCTAGGGGGTCTGCGACGATCCTATCATATACTGCCATACTACGTATGGCAGTATATGGGATTTTACTACTCACCATTACATGTGCTGATAGCAATTGTAATGCATGGGTTAACCTGAATAGCCTCGGTCTTCGCGACCCAGGTTACCATGGCGACGGATCGCCGCTCCCCGAGACGTCACTGGGAGCGGCGGTCCTCGAAAAGATGGCGTCGCCCCGCGCCGCCATCCTATTGAAGCTGCGAGACCATTGCCGGCGGCGTTCGAGGTGAAAAAACCCGCGATCGGTCTAGCACACGATCGCGGGTGTTACCGTAACCTTTGTGCAATATGCACCAAGACTTACCGGCTATTGAGAGGGCTCAGCGCGTGAGCCCTCTCCATGCACCGCGGCACCCGTGACGTGCTATTACGTCACGGTCGTGATAAGGGTTAATAAGTTATTCTCGCTATAACTGTAACCTGTAATGACCTGGTCATAGCTAATATGATTGCAGCTCTAGATGTTGACTGGCAATAGATGTAAGGATAAGATTTCAGTTCGAATGTGATTGGAGTGTACGTCCTAGCTGCTGGCTACTGTACTGTGCAGTACGATTCCTGCCCATTCCTGGATGTTCTTTAAAGGGGATCTGTATTCCCCCATAGCAGTTCTATTTAGTGACAAATCGAATAGGAGAAATCTGATTGACTTTCATGTCACTGCAGTAGCTATTGAGCGGACCAATCCCTGGTTGTTCTTTAAGGGGGATATGTATAACCCCAAATAGCAGTACTATTAGGACAAAATGATAGAACAAATCTGTTTCACAACAATGTCATCGCCGTATGATTGGGACCGTCCTCACTGGGTGTCAGTTATTGGGTATCTGTAAAACACATTGCCATACCTTTTTGTGGCTATAGTTTAGAGCCATATTTTTTGTCTAATCCACATAGTCAGAGAGCTACTAGGTGGTCTGGGCTCAGCACCACACTCTAGGCGAGGACAAAGCAAGACAGTCGCAGCTGCTTGTCCAGTGAAGAGTGGGGCATACTTCCCCGATGCTTACTGCAGGTAGGCAGGCTGTGGCATACTGACACCGGTAAGGAGAGTAGCTGTGACTCTACAAAACGCAAATTGATGTTGATGTAGCCGATCGCACTTGGGAGCTGGGTGTAGCACGCATTCATCATCGTCTGGTGTAAGATTGTCACTGCGTGTTAAGCAGCCTGAGCAGGCACGCAAGTCACTACTGTGGCCTTGAGTCCGCGGGCGGCAACAGTGCAAGATGGAGCCAAACGTCTGCGGGGACAAAATTCCCGATTCGCGGGTTCAAAGTAAACATGGCAGCAGGGGCTGGCGAGGCAGTGGTGGTTGTAGTCGCTCAGTGCAGAGTCTTAGCTGTTAATTACCCCCTAGGCGGTGTGGCAGTTTTTTGTAAAGACACAAGAGGAGCCAAGCGTGGGTATATTTTGTATCTCTGGGCACAAGTGGAGCATGGCCAGGGAGCTAACGTTGGTTGCACGGCCCTGTGCCAACACATGCAGCGTCACCATCCAATGGCCTGGATGTTGCTTTTTCCAAGTCAAGCTCCACCAGTGCCAAAAGGAACTGTTTGTCTTTGACATCATCTCCCGGCCGATTGCTCCTGCTCCTCGCTATGCATGGCGACAGCAGGTCCGTTGAGGGGAGGCGATGGACAAGAGACAAACTGTACATGTCCGTCCGCCATCCTAGGTGCAGAAGCTGACCGTACTGCCCTTGTCCAAGTGTTGGTACTTCGAGTTCCTCCCTTTCCAAGTACGAGAACTATATGGGCTTGTGCCGAACCGAGGTGAGAGTCAAAAAAATTTCTTTTCCAAAAAGCAGTACCAGCCCTCACAATGTGTAGAACAGAAGGTGGTACAATCCTTGAGCTAATTGTTTCTTCCAAGGTGCGCGGCAGCGCGAACGTGGGCTGTAACTGTGGTCATGCCAGTACATGTCCTTTATGGCCCCTGTGTAATGTGCTCCCTGCCCAAGCGCACATGAACACTTGAACAGTGACGCTTGCTTTCTCCTCCTTCCTTGTCAAACCTGCTGCTCCTGTGCCAATTGCCCACCTCCTCCTTCTACCTTTCTCCACCACCACCCCCCGGTCCCCACAATGTCTTGCTCCATCTAAACCACATGTGCAGGGCACAGCGGTGTCCACGCAGTTCTACTACCCTGGTTTGCCTGGGTGAACACAGTCACACAGGGGAGGAACTGCTTCAGCATCGGCAAAAGAAATCAATGTGTGGATTTCTCACGAGTAAACTAAAAATCAGAACCATGGTGAGACAATGGGAGGAACATGGTGTCCTGTGCTGCACTGAGGAGGTATGGTCCATGGTGCATGGCGAATGTGGTTTCAATCTTGTTGTCACAAGTTCCTGAAGTCTTCAGCATTCTTCTTACCAAGCACCCCTTCCTCGAGCTGCAGCAGCGAAAGCCTCCCCCAACTAGGCTGATATGCATGTTTCCACACTGTTGGAATTCCAGCCTCCATATGTTAGACCTAGAGATGAGCGAACAGGCTCCGTCCGAGCTTGATGCTCGGTCGCTTAGGAGTACCGAACTGCTCGTTACTCGACGAATACTCGCCCGCCTCTCGAGAAATGGCAGCTCCGCCGTTTTGCTTTTTGCGGCCGGAAACGAGCCACTCACAAGTCCAGGCAACTCTGCACTCCACCCAGCATGACGGTACCCTTACACGTCGATAGCAGTGGTTGGCTGGCCAGATCAGGTGACCCTGGATAGACTACCGCTGGCCGCGCTGCTTCGGATCATTCAGATGTTCTGTCTCTGGATGCCCTAGGGAGAGAGCTGTGCTGGTCAGGGAAAGCGTTAGGGTGTTCTATTAGCTTCTGTTAAGCGGAGTGATTCTCAAGAACCCACAGCCCTTCTTAGGGCTACATAACGTTCTACTTTTTTATTTATTTGCATCTTTAAACCATTGTGTAGATTAACAGGGGAGACTTGCTACCGTTGTGTTTAGCTCTTAGTGGCACACATATCCATAGCAAAGACCGAATGGAAATTCAGTGGGTTGGATTTCTTTAGGCATCATACTCATTCATCTCATCTTGCATATAGTGTGCTCCTTGATACTTGGCTAGAAAATAGCCATGGAGAATTCAAACACTTCCTTGAAGCCTACAGTAGCGTTCTATTATTTGATTTCTGGTTGATCTGCGGTGGCTGTAGTTTTCTGCAGTGCAATGTACTTGCCATCTGAGCCAATTTGTAGTGAGACTTGCGACCGCTGTGTTCTGCTGTTAGTGACGCACATATCCATAGCAAAGACCGAAGTGGCAAAATTCAGTAGGGTTGGATTTACTCATTAGTGCAATAATCAGTGTCTCTCATCTGGCATAGAGTGTGCTTCCTTGATAACTTGATAGAAATAGCCCTAGCCAATAGGATAGTGGTTTTGGTTTTAAAAACTGCAAAAAAAAAAAAAAACAAAAAAAAAAAAAAAAACCAACAAAAACAAAAAAAACAAAAAGAATAAAAAAAAAAAAAGCTTTATAACTCTCCATTTTCCAAAATGTTTAAAAAACCCGAGGGCTGGGGTAGAGGACGAGGGCGGGAGCGTGGGCGCCCGAACTACTGCAGCGGGTCAGAGGCCGTGGTCTGGGGGGTGAGACCCCACCTGCTGATGAGGGAGCAGGGGACGCCGAGAGCTACCCTCCCTAGGTTCATGTCTGAATGTTACTTGGGACTGTGGTAGAAGCACGGTTGAGGGACAGAACAGTGCGCACCAGGTGATTTAGTGATTGACATGACATGCTTAGAGAAATTTGTTAAAAACAGTCAGTACGTACGCACGTCCTATACCCATGTCCAGACAGAAATCCCCACTCCTCTCTGCTCCTGCCCCTCGCTCTCCTCCACCCCCAGTCTGCCCCCTCCCAGGAAAAATTTGGCATTTGAACGGCATACCTCGGAGGAACTGTTTTCTGGACCTCTCCCACAGTCACAAACCACTTGTCCGTTGCTGCTGAGCATTTTTACCGATGCCCAGGTTTTCCCACCAGTCACAGTCTGTGGTGTATGATGAACCTTCTTGACGAGTGGAAGTGTGTAAAGAGGTGTCCGACGTGAGGAGACACGGTTGTCAGACATGGGAGTTGTTGTCAGGCAGAAGTCCGAGGGGGAGCAGACTAGGGAATCGGAGGATGATGAGGTGACAGACCAAGCTGGGTTGGAGGCCGGGTGAAACCAGGATGTCTGAGAACGGAGGAGTCCTCGACCGTGAACAGTTTGAAGAGGCAGTGGTGGGGCACAGACGGAGAGCAGAGGCCAAGCTGGTGCATGCGCACACTGTCAACTAGTGAAGCCTCCCGTGGTGAGGGCTCTTGTGCGCGAGGGCTAGACTTCATTAAGTGTGAGGTTCTTTAAGGAAACACCGGATGACCGACGGACTGTTGGTGTGCAACATTTGCCAACCAGCTCAGCAGGGGTTCCACCACTACTAGAGCTTAACTACCACCATGATGCGCAGGCTATGATGCTAGCACCCACTCAGTGGCACAAGCCCGTTCACCTCCGGCGCGCAGCACACACGGCTCCTTCCCCTGTGCAGCTGGCTAGTCAGCCCCTGCCCAGGACCTCTGCACAAAAAACCCCATCGTCGCTCCACGATCCTCCACCGCATCCACCAGTCGTTCAGCTCTCCATACCCAGACGCTTGGAGCGGAAACGCAATATAGTGCACACCCACCCGCACGCCCAAGCCCTTAATGTCACATCTCCGATGTCTTAGCCTGGAGATGCTGCCCTATAGGCTATGTAGAGACCGGAGCCTTTCGCAACCTCATGGCGGCGGCCGCCCCTCGTTTCGGTCCCCAGCCGCCACTACTTTTCCCCGATGTGCCTTCTCCCAGCCCTGCACCAGACGTGTCAGAACACTCATCCGTGCCTACCATCCCGTTTAATGAACAAGTCAAACCTGAGCCACAGTAAGCTGAAGCGGGACCTGCGCGAGGGTCTCAACTATTATGCTGATGGCAGACTTGGGTTCAACTGGTTGGAGCTGGGAGAGTCTAAATCTGGGAGCTCCATATACTGCCGACGCCGGATATTTGCTGGCCTACTCTGGTACACCAGGTGTTTTCAGGAATAATTGTACTACAATACTCTCTGCAAACCCAACTACTACAGCATAATTAATACGAACATAACTAATGGAGATCGGAGCACTCATTAGTAACAGGTAGATATAGTCACTCGTCAGTGCTCTCGGCTAAAGCGACAGCAGGCGTGATCGAGAACTGATTGAGCCTAGGCGACAAAAAAGGCAACTCGCCCAAGACTATTGACAGGGCATCAACGGAGAAGACATGGTTATGTGGCTGGCATCCAGAAACTGAAAAATAAAGCAATGAGAAATGTTGTGTGTGAAAACGGAAGTAAATGGTGGCGGATAGAAATGCTGGAAGAAAAATGAAAAAAAAATGTGAAATTAATGTCGACAAATGGTTCTAAAACTATTAAAATAGGATCGAATGAGTGTTTAATAAAGAAATACCACCCATCTTCTGAGTTGCCTCACGAGGTCACGCTGCGCATATTTGCGATTTCATGGCAACGTCCAGCCAAGATAGCCACTATAGGTGTCAAGAGAAGAGGCATGAATAAAACTGTAACAAAATAAAAGAATGTTGTGAGAAGTGAAACACAGAGGTGGATTACAATAAATGACCAGTGTTATCCAAGAGTTTTTTGAACAGAAAGACGCAGACATGGCACTTGTAGACTGCCAGTGTCAACTTCCAACCATGGTATCAAGGTCAGTCACATCTTCACTAAGTTCTAACAAAATGAGGAGTGAAAGTGGATGGGTACTTGATATATGGAGGGATGAATAGACTTTGAAGGATTAAAAAACAAAATGGTTAAGTGGACTATGAACCGAAATAATAAGAATCACCATCCCGCTGCATTGCGCAGTGTTGAAAACTCTCGTGGCTCAGAATGAAGTCGTAATAGGATTTGCGCTCTGTCACAAGAGACGGGGGAAAAGAATATTCCAGTTGTCTGATATCCCAAGCAACCCCTGAGGTTCTGGTTTCCTCACGCATATCGTATCACTTAGGAGGTGAGGTGGAGGAGGTGATGAAGGAGGTAAGAGGAGGAAAGGTTGGCGAGACACAGAGGGGAACCATTGTTGGGTCCTTCACTGGTCATCCGTGTATGGGCAGAAGAAGATGAGTCGGGGAGTTGGGAGGTAGGAAACTTTACTGGACGGTACAGGCCAGTGAGGGAGTTGGAATATTACGAGTTGCGTACTCATGGAGAATTGGAAGTGTTTCACATACGACTAATGCATTAACGTGAGATAAATCACCAGGCTGTTAAATGAGAGAACTTTGATCTCAAATAAAAGTTAATGGTGTGTTCACTATCAATGAAAAGAGTTACAAAGCTAAAAATACTTAGACTATCATAAATGGGGAGGAAAAGAGGCTGTGAGGAAAATGAATGAAGAGGATCAAGAGGAATGGTGCAAAAAGATGAAAAATATTTCCCTGATGACATGGCCGGATAGCGCAGTCGCGATAGTTATCCTGAGGGACAGATTCAGCGGGGAGAGTAGGCGGAGTCCGACCCCGAGCCATTGTCCCAGCAACTGGAGTGTGGTAAGCTTTAAAAAGGTACTTTTTGCACGCCTTTATTACAAAACACCAGCAAGACACTGTCACCTGTCCCCAGCTCGGCAGAGTATAGGTCCTGATTCTTTACAGAAAAATGGTGAGGGAGTAACGTAGATGACATAACATCGTCATAACAAAATGATAATCAAAGATCTCATACCACACTGGTTTCAAAATATATGGACCGATGTTGCTAAAACTTGGAATACTACGTAATCTGAGGTTATTGCATGACCACTGCAGATGAAACAAGCAGTATTGTAATGAGCAGTTTTCAGTGCAGTGGGGGGGCATAATCACCGATAAGCGTTAAAAGCATGTCGAAGACAGCCTGCAGGCGGACGATTATTTAAATGAAAATAGAAGGATGGACTTTCTCAAATTTCCAATCTCACCAGGTTAAGGAGCTCACCTGAATAATTGATCCACTCACTCCTGCACCATCATTTCCTCCCGTCTCCTCCTCTTGGTACAGTAAAAGTCAATACCTGGCTATTTTTGTTAACAGGGCCCCATGGGCTCTTGCTATGTGACTATAATGCATTTAATTTTTCTTGGAGGGCCAACTACCCGGTCCTCGGTTAATCAAATTTTTTGTGAGTGCCACATAACGGAAATAATTCTATATTAATTTGGACCTTGCGAGGGCCCGACTACCTTCTCATATGTTTGAAAAAAATTTTTGGACTGCAATACAGGAAATCAATCTATTACTTTTTTTAATGCAGGCCAACTCCTGCTCCTCTGTTGAACAATTTTTTTGGGAATGCCACGTCAGGGCACTAAAAATCTATTACAATTTTCTGCTGGCCCAACTAAACTGCATCCTACTTGTTTGAAAAAAACAAACTTTTGCGGGACTGCACATCAGGCACTCAATCTATTCCATTTTAACTGTCAGGGCCACCTACCTGCTCTCTGGTTTGAACAATTTTTTTGGACTGCCACAAAAGGTCACTCAACTATTCCTTTTACTGCAGGCCCATACTGCTCCCTGTTTGAACAATTTTGGGATGCCACTTACAGGCACAATCTTATTCAATTTTACTGCAGGGAAAAATAAATATAATCGGTGTGAAATAATTTTTGGGAAATGGAAAAAATAAGGAAATAAAAAAATAGATTAATTTTCAGGAAAAAGGAGGTGAAAAAATAAATTATACAAAGTGCGTTTGAAAAATTTTTGGGATGAAAATAAAGGAAAAATATTAAATTCTAATGAGGGAAAAACTAAATGAGAGAATATGTTTGAAAAAATTCTTTGGGGAAATGAAAAATAAAAGTCCAATAATATGTAAGATCTTAATGAAGGAAAAATAAGAAATGATAATATGTATTGAAACAAAAAATTTTGGAAATGAAAACTAGAGGAATAAGATAATCATTAAAAAATTTTACCTGTGTTGTGAGGTCCGCACATTCACAACTATTTAGACTGTGCATCACTTTATAGGTTTGAAAAATTTTTGGGAAATGGGGGTGAGTCTAAAATACAGACACTCAATCTAATCCATTTTCACTGGGGGGCTCCACACTACACTGCTCTCTGGTGAAACATTTTGGGATCTCTGCCACATACAGGCACTCAATCTATTCCATTTTACTGCGGGCCACTACGCTCTCTGGTTTGACAATTTTTGGGACTGCCATCATACAGGCACTCACTCTATTCCATTTTACTTCAGGGCCACCTACCGCTTCCTCTTGGTTTGAAAACATTTTGGAACTGCCACCTACTCACTCATCTATCCATTTCTGTGGCCTCCTACTGCTCCTCTTGTTGAACATTTTTTGGGACTGCCACATAAGGCATCTCAATCTATCCCATTTATCTGGAGGGCCACTCCTGCTCAGCTGGTTTGAAAATGTTGGCGGACTGCCACATAACGGCACTATCCAAATTAAATTGTCTCCTATACAGCCTCCACAACGTTTGTCTCCATTTGCTACCACTCAGTTCGTCCATATAGCTGCCTCCTAACATCGTCCCTTATCAAACGGTTTCGGTGTCGGCGGAATTTGGTTGTTTTCATGGCAGTCCACTCAAAGTGTTAACTTTGTCGCCACCCTGCATCGTGTTAGCCCAAACTATACTGGACAAAACTTTTACCATTTAGGGATATTATTTCCGCTCTTGCGCATCTTTTACATTCCCCTCACCCGCAATATCCCTAAAGCTTAAAAGACGCTACTACATACTTGATCTTATACAAGGTTTCTTAGAAGTGCTGTTTGGGAGTAGCCTAGCGACAGGGCTTGGTTGCGAAGCTCGCCTGGCCGCGGAACCCAGCTCCATTGCGCATCGTGCCGCTTCTTGCGCATCCTGTTTACATTCCCTCACCCGCCATAGCCAAACTATGAGAACGCTACTAACACTTAACTTGGTGCAGGCTGGGACCCAGAGTCCTGACCCTGTGGCTGGTCATTACTGCCGACGCAGAGAATTGCGGGCCTACCTCGTTCCAGGTCTCAAAGGCCTACTTCGCCTCCTCCCACACCTCCCACTCCTCCTCCTCCGCATTACCATCCGTGGCATGGCGCATCAGTCCGGTAGCTTCTAGGCACAGCAGCAGTGCCGTCGCGAAGCGCAGCAGGCGGTGCAATGAAACTGCTTGAGCCTAGGCATAAAGGCACACCCGCCCAATAGCTATTACAGGGCATTCCACACATCAAAGTTGTGTTTACAGAAAGATGGTGGGAGGTACGTAGCTGACCATACCATGCGTCCTAAATGTCACACCGCTCCCTACAACTACTGGGTTTTCAAAGCTGGACTGGGCACGAACTGCTGCGCGTGTAACGCCTTGGAGGTTCTGCCTGCCCTGCCCGCTAGCGTGTTGTCCGAGCGTCGCTGACAGCGCTGACACGGCTTATTGCTTATCAAATTAATAAGCCTGGATTTTCTCTTGATTTTCATTCTCTCTCCAGGTGAAAGAAGCTCAACCTAATAAGTGTAATGCACCTTTTCCTCCTCTTGTCCCTCCTCTCATGCCGCTCTCTCCTCCTCCTCTTTGTACACTGAAAGCATAGGAACACTGGCTATTTTTTGCCAGGCCAACTGGCTCTGCTATAGTACTCTATTATTTAATCTTTTCTGGGAGGGCACCTACCCGGGTCCTCTGTTTCAGCAATTTTTGGGAGGGCCACATACAGCACTCAATCTCTTTAATTTTTCTGGAGGACCCCTAACCTGCTCCTCTGGTTGAAGAACTTTTTTGGACTGCCACATACAGCACTCAATCTATTTAATTTTTCTGGAGACCACCTACCTGCTACCTGGTTTGAAAACTGTTTGGACTGGCCACATCACGCACTATCCAAATTAAATTGTCTCCATAGTCACTCCTCCCAGTCTCTTTTTTAGCTGCCTCCACTGTTGCTCCATTGCTACCTCCACACACGTCATCAGCCATAGCTCCGCTCCAAAAAGTCGATCCATATAGTCTGCCTCCATACTGGTCTCCTTATCAATCCGAACCTGTGGTCAGGCAGAATTTGGGTGTTTTCATGGATTTCCAATCATCAAGCTTGTTAACTTTGTCGCCACCCCTGCTGTGTACATCCACAAAATATACTGGCAAACTTTTAATCATTACCGATATTATTTCAAGGCTTCTTTGTGGCTCTGTTTAAATTCCCCTCACCTGCCATATCCTAAACCTTATAAAACGCTACTAAACTGATCTTATACAAACTGTTTCTTAGAAGTGCTGTTTGGGGGAGTAGCCCTAGAGACAGGGGCTTGAGTTGGTGAAAATGGACGCACACAACTGGCCACGGAGCGCCAGCTCCCATCTCAGATTCAACTAACATCATTTTAACTTCAGCACCACATTTAATCTATCCTATTCACTGCCCATCAACTGGTCCCCTTATCAAACCGAGCTGTGCCAGGCACAATTTTGGGTTGTTTCATGAATTCACAGCAGCTTTGTAACTTTGTCAGCACCCTCTGCTTTGTAACCCAAAATATACTGGCAACTTTTATCATTTACCAATATATTTCAGCGCTTCTTGCGTCATTGTTTACTTCCCCTCACCCCCGCACCACCGCCCAGAACCCACTTATAAAACGCGTACTCACCTTGATCTTATACAAAGTTCTTAGATTGCTGTTTGGGGAGTAGCCTAGAGACCAGGGGCCTTGGATTGGGAAAGCTCGCCTGGCCAGCGGGCGCACCCGCTCCATCTCAAGATCATGCCACTCCATCCCAATGATTAGGGCAGCCTGCAGAGGCATCCACTGCATGCTGCCCTGCTGTTATCTGTCCATTTTGCCTCACGTCCTCCACAGCGTCCACCAATGTCTCATTTCAACTCTCTATACCCAGACGCTGGAGCAGAGAGGATATGCGCACATCATCCCCTTATCAAACGACCCTTGTCAGCCAGAATTTTCAGGTGTTTCACCAGTACATGTTGGAACCTCCGGCCTCATCTGTCGGCCGCAATGCTGAGGACCTGAGTTGCAATCATAGCGACGCATATTGAATGCCCCATACTGTCGCCCTTAATCATGAATTCGGTCTCCATGGCTGCCTCCACATGTCGTCCCCTTATCAAAGAGCTGTGTAGCTCATTTTTCGGGTGTTTCACACACGGATACTGTATGGCCATTGGTCACTATGGCTCGCCACCATGCTTGTTTATCGACTAAATATAAAATATACCGTTCAAACCTTTGTTCACAATGAGAATCATTCACCCTCCTGTTGAAACCTTATCCATTTAGGGTATGTCGCCATGAGACTCTCGGCCTTCCATTGCTGTCCGCTGCTCTGACAGCCGTCCCCTGATAGTCCAGGGTCAATTATTGGATGTTTTAGTGCTATGCTCTTTCTTTCGCACTCTGTCATGGCCATCCTGTTGCCCTAATTTTGGGCATAATGGTGCGATTAAGCAGCCTCAAGCATCCTGCATGCTGCCCCTGCTGTTTCCTGTCCATTCCGTGTGGGGTTTCCATCCGTTTCTGAGGTTTCCCAGGTGTTTGGCCAAGCTTCTTCCCTGTGCCGAGCCTTGGCCCCCTGTGAAAATGCTCGAATCTCCCATTGACTTCATGGGCTCGTTATTCGAGACGAGCACTCGGCATCGGAAGAAAGTTTGTCTCGAATAACGAGTACCCAGCATTTTAGTGCCGCTCATCTCTAGTTGTACGCCTTCTCGGCAACTACAGACCATTGGTAATCACGGGAACTTCCTGATGGCGTATTAAAGCCCTATACTCAAAACCATCAGCAGGTCCCCTTTTTCCAATTTGCACCCTTATAGAATCTTTCAAATTACAAATGGAACCCGTCAAGGTGGTCCTTTGACCCCCTCTAGTTTTTTATTCTTTCTTAAACCTCTGCTGCTATGACTCAGACAACACCCAGACATACAAGGCTTATGGGGAGGCAACGCATCTTTATTTTGCGTTACTACGGACGTTTCATTGTCCCAACCAGAACTTCCCTAAAAAGACAATGAGGTGATCTCCACATTCACAAATTGTCTTACTACACATTAATAACGCAAAAACACACAAGCACTGGCCCTATTCCATGTTCTCAATTCCTGAATTTTAAAAACAGAGGTACCCATGACTGGCAAATGGAACAGATCAATACTAGGATAATGTTAACCAGGCACATAGTCAACGTATAAACCAATGTACCAAAAGCTCCTAAAAAACTAAGTCAAGAAAGCTGCAACAAATACAAAAGCCAGTGGCGTGGATAGGTCGATAGCAGCGTTAAAAGTTGTTGCGAACGCTAGTGCTACTATACTTATTCCACACATTCCATACCATATACCAAACCCGTTTCTTTAACAGAGGCTCATAAGATGCTTCTCATTGTAAAATTGGGGAGGTCGCATACCAGAATGCCAGAAAGCGTATCTATCCTATCACCCTAGTTCCAGGGTATATGGTTATCGCTGGATAAAAGCATACTACCACGCTCAAATATTAGCCAAGGCAGCCAATGGTGGGATTCTCCAACCCAGATCCCATAATGCCTGGATGGCAAATTTGACCAAACATTAGCATGAGATTTCCATATTAAAGAAGATTATGTATGCCAAGTACTTAATGCCGGAGAAATTATTACATTATCTCCCACTACTATGGCTAATCATACCATGCTGGGAAAATGTACACTCAAGGACCTCTTTCTAAGATGAATATCGGGAACTTCCAATAGAGGTATTAGCATATTTGTATTGGGAACCTCTGTTAAAATGGAAAGAGAAAGGTATAACCAATATCCCAAATTTTCAAAGGACCGAAAGGTAATCCGCTTTGAAGAATTGCGTCAAAATTTGATCTGCCATCAAGAGTATTTTTCTTATACTTAAGAGTAAAACATGTAACCTCTGTTACTACCACAGGAAATGTCAATGTGAGAATGCCCTCCTTACACTTCCTAGTTGCGACAAAAAATGGCTTGCGCCCCATTTAATGGCCATTTGACAGGAGCATGGGAGTTAAAGAAGTCGCGCCATTCTCAAAATGGAAAAAGATCAGTCAGGATACAAAGATCAGGATCAAAGATCTATTTGCATCTTTTTATCCTGACTTATGTACTGCATAACATCTGTGTCCATTTGGGTCCATTTTTGTCGCATAAACTACAGCTGCACATGATGACTGTGGTTTTTGTTCTTAGGTTAATTTCCTCACAATCTCAACATTATTTTTATTGGCATTCCTGGCTTACAGGTTGAATCCACCACACCCATGTTTCTCCCCCCAAAACAAAAAAAAAAAAAAGAAAAAAAAAAAAAAAAAAAATCCTGTTGATTTCCTTATGGCTGCTAACAAAATGTAGTTAACTGAGGTTTTGTGCCATTTCATCTGGTCTTGCTGGTTTGGAGCTTGTTTATTGGATCGGATTTGGAGCTGTTTGGCAAGATTTAGCTTTAGCCCCCTGCTTGTCTTTCCTTCCAGACTATCCTAATTGTTCCCTTACTGTATTGACTCTGATTTACATTACTCTTGCTTTTTCTGCCACGTGGTAATGTTGCAGTGCAATCAGCGGAAAACCCTTGCAAAGCAAAACCACTAAAGAGTGTAACGCATATGGTTTGTTTCTGATATCAATCTCCCCATTTGCCCATGACTCTACTATTATTTAAAATAATAATTACTTTATTCCATTATCGCCCACCATATAATGAAGGGTTGGATCTAAAAAAAACACATGGATTTTCCTGCTGCATTAACTTGAACCTTAAATGTGCTTGCAAATTTTTATTCCCTTGTCTGTTCTTAAGTATAACAACAACGCCTGGCAAATAAAATATTCGGGAGACAAAGTTTGTAAACTTTATTTAAACTTCAGTTAATTTCATGAGTCATCTAAGCACGGCAGCACCTGTGAGTAATCTTCTAGAGTCCAGATTTACTTCCCATTCATCATGACAATTGGTGGTTACTTATTTGTTTTATCACCCAATCACCCCGGACTCCTCTGGTATTTCCACAGCTATTTCCACCAGTCCAATAATCAGTTATTGAAAGTTCATTTAGGTAAAAAGGGTAAAAAACTGAGATTGTTTCTGTACTGTTTCTTTTCTTTAGAGAATAATTAAATTGAGGCAAGGCTGTTTCACCAAACGAGAAAAGGCAAGGTCGTACTTTTAATTTTTGTGTAAACTATTCCGGTTTGATTTCTAATTTTTTTCAATATAACAGAGAACCTAATAACTAACTAATATGAATAAAAATACATGTAAATACAATGAAATCTTTAAAAATTGTAAGGTGGCATGAAAATGCCTCCAAAACTGTTTAGCCAGTAGAATGTTGAAAAGAATGGCTAGACCTTGAACTCCATAGACCATTTTTATCCCTTAGGGATAAATTTATAAATACTGCCCTCTACGTTGCTTATGTTCCACTTGGCCAATACACTGTTGAGATCCTCTTTATTTAAACAAGAAGATGTAGCACATTTGTCTTTTTGTCATTTTTTCTAAGTTTCCCCGGAGGATTACAGTAAATACTAATCTAGAAGGTTTCCGTGGTCAAAAAAGATTTATTTTCAAGTGATCTCGTCCTGAGATCTCCGCAGTGAAGAAGAAGCCTCCATTAATTAGTAGTAGAAAAGGAAATGTTCCAGTCAATAATATGTCCTTTCTAGTGTTTTTTCTTATTGCGAGAGTGTGTCCAGTCAGTCACGAAAGATGTCACTTTCTTGTGTCCATGACGAAGTCCAGCTATCAAGAAATGTCATTTTCAATGGTTTTAGGCCATACGATGTCCATCAGTAAAGAAATATATTATTACCAGTATACGAGTCAATAGTCTGTCCAGTATCAAGAAAGGATGTCACTTTCATGTTCAGTTTATGGAAAAGTTCCAGCTGTCCCGAGAGTGGTTCAGAAGGACAAAAAATGAGAGCCCTATAGGAAACCCCTGCAGCAATTAACAGTTGTATTCTCCGTTATATAATGAGTTCCCGAATTAAGTAGCGTTTACATGAAAAGGTTTTATGGAAAGTGGATATTATTGAGGCAAAAAAATTGTAATGAGTAGCTAAACAGACAGGCATTGCTTGTTATCAGGGAAATATTTAATCACTGAATGTAAAATGGAGGCTCAAAACATTTTTTTTTTTCTTTCCCATTTCCTTGGAACAATAATCAAATATTGTGGATAATTAAAAACCCTTTGAATTTTGCAACAATAAAATTTTGATAATTATTATAATAGTACTAAAAATTATTATTTAAACATATTCTTTTAATTCTATTACACTTTAAGATCTCATTAGACAGACAACATTTTTCATAAAACGTAGGATTAATCCATGCTCAATTATTGAATAAGGTGTTCTATGTTGTTGATCATTGTAATGGTGGCCAGTGGTTAGCACTACAACAGCCTTGCGTACCAGGGTCCTCCGGTTTAAGTCCCATCTATGTCAACATCGGTAAGAGTTTGGTATGTTATTTCTGTGTTGTCATGGGTTTTTTCTTTGGTCTCCGCTTACTCCCAAAACTACTGGTAGGTTGACATTAAGTGTAAGTTTCCATGGGGATATGTACGGATGTGGGCAAGCTCTGTGCAGATGAAAATTATCAAACCACCTGGCACCTGTGATCTCTGGTAAGTGTCCCTGGTTTAATCATGATGGATTTTCATGGTAGGTTTTTTAATTTCCACAAGTGCATCGAGACAAAAGTTGTCATCCTTGTGTGGTTACTAGATTAGGAACACATGTGCATTTTTTTTAGGCAGCAGTAGCGACCGATCTAACTTTTTTTTTCTTTTACACTTCAGACAAATCTTTAAAAATGGCAGCTAGCTCTGCTGTGGAGGAAAATGACAAGCTTTCTTAGATATTATAGTATCCTCTCTTCATGAACAATCTGTGTTTTAGAGGACTAGAGGGGGTTTTATACAGTTTCCCAGGCTATTAGAGCAACATGCAGTCTTGATTTTGAAAAATTCAGCCCAATCACTTCTTTTTGGAAAATTTATCAATGCTACAGTAAATTGATCCTCGGATCTAAATGTCTCTATTTGTTTCTGTAATTACCGCATTCTCAGCTGGTGTAAAATATACCAGTAGTAAAGTCATACTTAAAAGCAATATCCTCCAAAGATTAACATGGGAATTTAAAATTGACACATTATTTAAATCCAGTGTGCAAGATCTGAAGTGTATTCCTATGTGCTACAGATTTATACCATATTCAACATTCCCGTTGCAAAGACCCTCCACAAGACAGAAACCTATCACCAGCAGGAGGCATGTGAAACAGAATATGCATCAGCAGGAATACATTAAATACCCTGCAGTGTACGTCTAAACCTTCATACAAACATGTGCAGGTCTCTGGCCCCAAGCCCAGTCCCATGTACCATTGTTTGTACCCTGACAGTCTTCAACAAAAATAAAAGAATGCCCAAGGGGCAAACCTGGGCAAATGACCGCTCTGAGTTTTTGCATGATGCAGTTCAAATACTGAGCCGAGGAACTAAACAATATAGTCCATACAAGAGACTGGGGACATGTGCTATCATAGAAATAATGGGCTAGTGCACATACAAATAAATGGCCTTGTGAGGACGAGGACAGAGCAGTTCACCTACCAATTATTTAACAACTTTGCTGTTAGTGACACCAATGTAAGTTCAAACTTTGGACTGCCCACGCATGACACTCTGTGTATTAGGTACTACAGGGAAACACCCCTTTTGGGAACCTAAGTTATTGCACTTAACTTTATGGTTAACCAGTGCTACCTCTGTAATAACATTTTTAGTGCTAACATATATACACAATATAGACTACATGAATGTATTGTACCCCACAGCCCTTGTGACATTTTGACATGAATATGTTGGTGTTATGCAGCTTTGAAATATTGCATAAATTTTATGCAAAAATATAATATTTCAAATCCCCACAGTATGAAATTCTTGTTTTCTGACTATTCAAACAAGGATATTTTATGACTTCCTAACAAGGTCTTTTTAATCAGTACTCAATAATCACCCTTCTGATGCCCCTTTTTCTTCCCCTGGCAACAGGTCCTTGCACGCTGGCTGTGGTACACGACTATTTGACCTCATCTCTCGCTGAGATCACATAGTTGTGTACTGCCATCACGCAGGGATCAGCCCTGTGCCGCTTTGACATAAAGGAGAAGGGATCTGCTAGAGGAGGGTTTTTTTTTTACATAGGCTGGAAATACTGGGGGGCATGGGGCTGACTATATACTGGTGAGCATAGCTGGCTGGCCTATACCCTGGGGGCATGGGCCTTGGTGGCACATATGCTTTAGCATGAAGATGAATAATCTTGGGGGGCCATGGGGTCTGTGATTGGCTGGGGGAAGGTGGCGTGCTAGCTAATACTGGGGAATTCACTTGGCTAGCTACATACTGCTGGGGTGAAGCCGTGGCTATGCATTTTTCCACATTTATACGTGAGCCAATAGGTTTTCCCAGTTTTTCTTTGTGTGTAAATAGGTGCTTCATTCCTTTTTAAACTCCTCTACTCCATCCACCTAAGTTTTTGTCTTACAGAGCCATATGAAGGGCATCTTGAGACAAATTGTAACTTCCTAAAGCAGCACTTAATATTCTAATGCCATGTATTAGGAACTTAACCAAGCATATTATACGATGTGGAATTGGCTATGTGGTAGAACTGGATTTGCCTAAATACCTTTCAAAAAGAACTTTTGGCAGAAACAAGTCTCAATTATTCTTGAATATCTGACCTGTACTTTTTCTGATTTTTCAAGGAAGATGGCAAAGGGTATTTTTTGGATTGAGATGGCCCTAGCTTAAATATTGTTAATAAAAGGTTTCTTCTCTACTAGGAAGAATTCAAGACAGCGCTAGCACATTCAGCAACATGCAAAATGCTCACTTTACAATTCCGTTTGCTTTGCCATCTAAAATATGGCGACCTGTAAATAATAGGACATTAAGTCAATCAATGGAGGCAAACCATATTTCTTATAAATGTGAGTCGGTTTTTACTAACCAAATACCGAATAAATAAGTAAATAAAAGAGTTGTAAAACCCCCAAAAGTCTTCTAAGATGTATCTGATAGTTAGATTAGCGGATCGCAAAATTGAAGTATCGAGCTGGCTGAGTGAAATATTGTACAGAGAGATTAGAGTATATTGTTCCTTCACCATTATGAATTGCTTAGATCCCTGTCACAGCTTTGTTAGTTTAAATTTTAAGCACTTTATAACAGGATCTGTTGTTTACTGCTCGTTGTCTCTGCGATTTGCCGCTTCGCTTCAAATGGATCTTCCAGGCTATAAAACGCGCTGTCTTTTGATATCTTCCAGTAAGTATAAGAAAGCCCTAGTTGTACATTTATGTAATTGACTACCCTTTTCTATAGATACAATCATAGGCAATCAATGCTTCTTACAATGATGTGGAAGAATTACAGCATTGTTTAGTTAAAAAGCTTTGATAATGCAGCTTTTAAAGCCACCAGAGGGAGTTTAACTTTCAACTCCAGTGGGCATGTCCCGGATACTAACATAACCTCAGCTGGTGATTTGCAACTTGCAAGCTACATCAACTGCTATGGATGTTCAATATGAAGTAGAAGAATATTCATGTCAATTTAAGAATTGATGATAATGTACCCAATGCACCTGTTCCTGTACTCCCCTGGATCATTGGTAATATTTATGAGCAGCTAATAATAGAAAATAATAAGTCATTTTTCTTATAATGGTCAAACATAAATGGACGAATGAGGAATAAACAAATGTACTACAAAAGACCAAAAATAATAAAAGTAATTTTACTTTCGTGACATTAAGTGGTTGGCCGCTTTGATCTCATGTTTCTTAAAATTGTGTGAAGTGTGGGGACAGGATATTAAGGCAATAACCAATTAAAGAGATCTATTAAAAACGTTGTGCACCACTGTTCTTGATATGTGAAGTGAAGCTCCTTTTCTTGATCAGCCCTACTCTGCCGAGACTGGGGACAGGTGACAGTGTCTTGCAGGGGTGACATAAAACTGGCAAAGGCCTTGTAAAGCGTACCCCTGCCAGTGCTGGAAAAGCTTCCTGATCGCCTACTCTCCCTCGCTACTTGTCCCGCAGAAGTACGCCCTCCGCCGCTTGCGCTGTCAGAAGGGAAATACTGTTTCAGCTTGTGCACCAGGGCCTGCTGGTATTCATGCATTCTCACACTCCTTTCCTCTCCAGGGATGAGAGTGGAAAGATTTTGCTTGTACCGTGGGTCCAGGAGAGTGAATACCCAATAATCGGTGCTGGAATAAATTCTTTGAACGCGAGGGTCACGGGATAGGCAGCCCAGCATGAAATCTGCCATATGTGCCAGAGTCCCAACGCACAAGAATTCACTCCCCTCACTGGCCTGACTGCCCATTTCCTCCTCCTCCAACTCCTCTTCTTCTGCCCATAGACGCTGAACAGTGAAGGACTGAACAATGGTCCCCTCTTCTGTCTCGCCAACATTCTCCTCCTCTTCCTCCTCATCCTCCTCCACCTCCTCCGATATGCGCTGAGAAACAGACCTAAGGGTGCTTTGGCTATCAACAAGGGAATATTCTTCCCCCGTCTCTTGTGACGAGCGCAAAGCTTCCGACTTCATGCTGACCAGAGAGTTTTTCAACAGGCCAAGCAGCGGGATGGCGAGGCTGATGATGGCGGCATCGCCACTGACCATCTGTGTTGACTCCTCAAAGTTACTCAGCACCTTACAGATATCAGACATCCACGTCCACTCCTCATTGTAGACTAGAGGAAGCTGACTGACCTGACTACCAGTTCTGGTGGAAGTTGACATCTGGCAGTCTACAATCGCTCTGCGCTTCTGGTAAACTCTGGATAACATGGTTAATGTTGAATTCCACCTCGTGGGCACGTCGCACAACAGTCGGTGAGCGGGCAGTTGGAGGCGGCGCTGCGCTGCCCTGAGAGTGGCAGCATCTGTGCTGGACTTCCTGAAATGCGCACAGATGCGGCGCACCTTCGTGAGCAAATCAGACAGATTGGGGTATGTTTTGAGGAAACGCTTAACTATGACATTTAACACATGGGCCAGGCATGGCTCATGTGTCAGTCTGCCGAGTTGCAGAGCCGCCACCAGGTTACAGCCGTTGTCACACACAACCATGCCTGTCTTCAGGTTCAGTGGTGCCAGCCACAGATCAGTCTGCGCCGTGATGCCCTGTAATAGCTCTTGGGCGGTGTGCCTTTTATCTCCTAGGCTCAGCAGTTTGAGCACCGCCTGCTGTCGCTTAGCGACGGCACTGCTGCTGTGCCTAGAGCTACTGACTGATGGCGCCATGCCCACAGATAGTAATTCGGAGGAGGAGATGGAGGAGGAGATGGAGGAGGGGTGGGAGGAGGAGGAGGCATAGTAGGCCTTTGAGACCTGGACCGAGGTAGGCCCCGCAATCTTTGGCGTCGGCAGTATATGAGCAGCCCCAGGGTCAGACTCGGTCCCAGCCTCCACCAAGTTAACCCAATGTGCCGTCAGCGATATATAGTGGCCCTGCCCGGCAGCACTCGTCCACGTGTCCGTGGTCAGGTGGACCTTGTCAGAAACGGCGTTGGTCAGGGCACGGATGATGTTCTCTGACACGTGCTTGTGCAGGGCTGGGACGGCACATTGGGAAAAGTAGTGGCGGCTGGGGACCGAATACCGAGGGGCGGCCGCCGCCTTGAGGTTTCAAAAGGCCTCGGTCTCTACATCTCCAGTCTAAGCAATTTAGAGATGTGGACATTGAGGGCTTGGGCGTGTGGGTGGGTTGCGCTATACTTCCTTTTGCGCTCCAGCGTCTGGGGTATGGAGAGCTGAACGCTGGTGGATGCTGTGGAGGATCGTGGAGGCGAAGATGGGGTTTTCGCACGGGAGGTGTTTGGGCCGTGGTCCTCGGCAGGGGGCTGACTAGCAGATGACACAGGGGAAGGAGCAGTGGTGTGCCCGGCCGGAGGTGAACGGGCTTGGTGCCATTGAATGGGGTGTTTAGCATTCATATGCCTGCGCATACTGGTGGTAGTTAAGCTAGTAGTGGTGGGACCCCTGCTGATCCTGGTTTGGCAAAGGTTGCACACCACAGTCCGTCGGTCATCCGGTGTTTCTTTAAAGAACCTCCAGACTTCTGAAAATCTAGCCCTCGCCACGGGAGCTTGACTACGGGCAACATTTGGCGCTGATGCACCAGCTCTGGCCCTGCCTCTCCGTCTGGCCCCACCACTGCCTCTTCCAACCTGTCCTGCTATAGGACTCGCCTCCGTCTCAGAAACACTGTGTTCACCCGGCCTCTCAACCCAGCTTGGGTCTGTCACCTCATCATCCTCCGATCCCTCAGTCTGCTCCCCCCTCGGACTTCCGGCCCTGACAACAACTTCACCACTGTCTGACAACCGTGTCTCCTCATCGACATCCGACACCTCTTTACACACTTCTTCCACTACGTCAATAATGTCATCATCACCCACAGACTGCGACCGGTGGAAAACCTGGGCATTGGAAAATTGCTCAGCACTAACCGGACAAGTGGTTTGTGACTATGGGAAGGGTCCAGAAACCAGTTCCTCAGAGTATGCCGGTTCAAATGCCAAATTTTGCTGGGAGGGGGCAGACTGGGGGGAAGGAGGCTGAGGTGGAGGAGCTGGAGGAGTGCTGATTTCGGTGACATGGGTGGACTGCGTGGAAGACTGACTGGTGGACAAATGGCTAGAAGCATTGTCCGCAATCCACGACATCACCTCTTCGCACTGTTCTGGCCTCAACAGTGCTCTACCACGAGTCCCAGTAACTTGAGATATGATGAACCTAGGGAGTGTAGCTCTGCGGCGTTCCCCTGCTCCCTCATCAGCAGGTGGTGTCTCACCCCGCCCAGGACCACGGCCTCTGACCCTGCAGTAGTTGGACGCCCACGTCCATGCCCTCATCCTCTACCCCTAGCCCTCGGGTTAAACATTTTCAAAATTAAAGTGTAAACTTCAAATTTTTTTTTTTTGTGTGTTTTTTGTGTTTTTTTTTTAAACAAAACGATGCTATCCTATTGCTATGGCTAGTTTCTAACCTACACTGACAGCACACAACTGGATTTTGTGCTGTGCCAGATGACTTTGAGTTATAAGATAAATAAACGTAAAAAAATAAATAAATCAGCAGACTGTGCCTAATTCAAATCAAACCCCTAATAAATTGTTTGAGGTGGATATGTGTGTCACTAAGAGCTAAACACAACGGTCGCAAGTCCCCCTGCAAATTCCTCACAATATGGTACTAGCTGCACTACTAATGCCAGCAAACCCAGCCACAAGCAAACAAAAAAAAGGAAAATATAACGCTATTGTAGGCCTAAGTAAGCCGTTGGGGTTCTCCTATGGCTATTTTCTAGCCTACACTCAAAGCACACTGCTTTGCCAGATAACTTTCAAAGATGACTTTGAGTTATAAGATAAATAAACGTAAAAAAAAAAAAAAAATCAGAAGACTGTGCCTAATTCTAATCAAACCCCTAATAAATTGTCCCACTTCAGTGTTTGAGGTGGATATGTGTGTCACTAAGAGCTAAACACAAGTCTCCCTGCAAATTACTCACAATATGGTACTAGCTGCACTACTAATAGCAGCAAGCCCAGCCACAAGCAAACCAAAAAAAAGGAAAATAAAACGTTATTGTAGCCCTAAGAAGGACTGTTGGGTTCTTGTAGAATCACTCCTGCCTAACACTATTCTAATAGAACACCCTAACGCTTTCCCTGACCAGCAGCAGCTCTCTCCCTAGCGGCATCCAGACAGAGAATGACGCGAGCAGCGCGGGCAGGGGCTAGTCTATTCCAGGGTCACCTGATCTGGCCAGCCAACCACTGCTATCGACGTGTAATGGTAACGTCACTTCATGGCTGGGTGGGTGGCCGAGTATCCTCGCTGCCTTGTGTATTGGCTCTGTTTGCCGCCGACAAAAAGGGCAAAACGGCGGGGAGATTACCATTTTCTCGAGGCGGGCAAGTATTCGTACGAGCAACGAGAGCTTAGAGTTACGGCTAATGTGGCTCGACGAGGGCTATCGAAGCTCGGACGGAAGTCGTCTCACACTAGTTACAACCAATTAATCGGTCAGAACGGCTTCCTGCGCCACAAGGCTAATAAAATTGCAGGCGTCTTTTGGGAGTCAATGATATGTGGCAGATATGGGATCCTTCTCGTGTTGTCTGCACCCTGTTTACTTTTGATAAACCCTGTCTGGTCTGTTGTTATAAAAGAGGGGAGAAATTTCATTAGTCTGGCTGCCAGAATTTTAGCGTAAATCTTAATCTCTACATTGAGTAGCGAAATTGGATGGAAGTTCTGTGGTTGATCTGGATTTTTACCTGGTTAAGGTAATGTTATTGTTAATGCTTGCTGGTTTTCAGCTGGAAACACACCTGTGGTCAATGCGGACGCGTACATCTGTGTCATAAGTGGAGTTAATATGTGAGAGAAAGTTTTGTAATACTCCCCCGTTAGCTCATCTGGGCCTGGGGCCTTGTTAGCCGGTGTTGTCTTAATTGCCAACTTGACCTCCGCTTCTGACAAGGGAGCATTTAGTTCTTCTGTCTGAGACGGATTAAGACATTTCAAATTTTGGCTCCTTAAGAATTCCTGAATTTCCCTGGGTTCAGGTTGAAAAGTAAATGGATCCTCTTTCAAATTGTACAGGGATGCATAATACTCTTTGAACCTGTTGGCTATGTCTAATGGATGTTTTATTCTCCCCTCTTTGTGTGGATGTTTAAGGTAAGGGATTTTCATTTTTAAATGTCAGGTTTTTTTAACTGGGAAGCCAGTAGTTTGCCCGCTTTATTACCTTTTGAGTAAAAAGTTCTTTTGTTTTTTGCAGCCGTCTCTCATATATATACAAAAGAAGGGACCTGAGTTTATCTCTCAATTTCCTAAGAGTATCCGCCAACGTTTGTGATGGTGCGTCTTGTTTTGGGATTCAATTTTATGGATCTCATTGATTGTTTCCCTGGTTTGGGCTTCTCTCTGTTTTTTAATTATATGGCCTAATCTTATTCCTGTGCCCCTAACAAACATTTTATGTGCATTCCAGAGGGTGCTTATAGATAAATGGGAATCTTTGTTATTCTGAAGAAACTCTGTTAGCTCCGACTCTAGAGTTTGCTTGTGTGTGTGGGGTGTGCTAGTAAGTAGGGACTGCATCTCCATAGGTAATAGTAAAAAAGAGAGGAGAGACCGGGGGCACTATTGAGGAAATTCCTATACCTTCATGGCAATGAGGGCTCTATTTCAGAGTCAAAGAGGAATTCAAACCGTAAGACTTTGTTGAGGTTTTGGCGTGGTGCTCTAACTGTAACATATAGTCATATACAAGAACTTTGTAGAAGAAAAGAAGAGAAAAAGTTGGCACTCGCCGCCTTTTGTAAAACTCTATTTCTTTATTGATCCGTGTTAAAACATGGCGTATACAGCAGGGGAGGGTTGTGCAAAAGGATGCGTTATTTGCCTTCAAGATGAAGCGCTAGTTTTTGCACGAAACGAATCGTCCCTGAACGAAATAACGCATCCTTTTGCACAACCCTCCCCTGCTGTGTACGCCATGTTTTAACACGGATCAATAAAGAAATAGAGTTTTACAAAAGGCGGCGAGTGCCAACTTTTTCTCTTCTTTTCTTCTACGAAGATCTCCATAGGTAAGTAGGCGATTGTGAGCAGTCCTCTGAGATATGGTAATGGCTGCATGGTCTGACCATGTGATGGTTTCTATTGTGCTGTTGGTCGCTTGTGAAAGGGCGGAGGAGTCAGTTATAAACATGTCGATCCTTGAGTAAGAAACAGGAGAATAAAAAGATTAGTCCCTTTCAGAACTGTGTTGTGCTCTCCAAATGTCAAACAGGTCATATTTCCACCAAATGTCTCCCACCCCTCTATTATGGTGTTTAGATAAGATAGAACAGTTGAGCTGCGGATCAGATATTGCATTAAAATCTCCCCAAATTATTAGGGTTCCTTGCTTATGTTTAAGTGCTAATCGCACAATTTTCTTAGCGAAGTTGGCTTGTTTGCGGTTAGGAGAATAAGCACATACTAATGTATATGGTGCGTTATTAATTAAGCATATTACTATAACATATCTTCCCATCAGGTCTATGACTGATTTAATTTCCTGGAAGGCCACTGTATTTCTTATTGCTACCATTACTCCCCTGCTTTTCTTAGAATAATGTGACCAGTATATCTGAGGGAACACTGCATTTTTTTTACTCTGAAAGCATCTCTCTCTATTACGTGTGTTTCTTGTACAAACACTATGGGGCAGATTTATCAAGTTTCTGAAAGTCAGAATATTTCTAGTTGCTCATGGCAACCAATCACAGCTCAGCTTTCATTTTACCAGTGCTCATGAATATTTTAAAGGGGAGCTGTGATTGGTTGCCATGGGCAACTAGAAATATTCTGACTTTCAGACACTTGATACATCTGCCCCAATATCACAAGCTAGTGAGCAGGTTTCTGCCCACTATCTAGCTCTTTCATAAGGGATATTTAATCCCTTGACGTTCATGGACATGAATTTTAACACCATAGTCACTCATATTTTGAAATGCTATTAACAATTATCATATATACATCATAGCTACTCGTTGCTAACTTGTGTATGGCTATCTGGTTCTCTATACAATCCAGTTGTACTGTATACATGTTACTAAATGAGATGCATGTGAGAAATAACAAAAAATAACCAAACTTTCTGGGATGCCTAGGCATCAACTGAGAGAGCAGTGAAAGTTCTTTCTGCTCTACTTGTATGGGAGAAGATTATAGTCCTGTTCTTCGGACTTGCTGATACTAGATCAGCTGGTACCTGTTCTGGAGAGGGGACCACCAAGAGTAATCCCGTGTCAGGAACCTTGTCGGTTGAGCAGTCATATATCCTTGCTCCTTCTTGATCGGGCTGTACTCCATTCCTCTGCCACTTGCTGGGGTCTTTGGTCTTTAGCTGTCATCTGGTTTTCTGGGATGGATATTCCCCATGCATTGAGAAGTTTGCGGCCTTCTTCCATAGATTTGATAGTTTGAATTCTTGAAAACCCCATTTATATGGGATCTGGTGCTCTCTTAATGTAGATGTGATCGTTGCCATTTGTCTGCGTGCCCACAGTGTAGTTGCTGATAAGTCAATAAATAGCGTTACGTCTTGGTATGGGAGAGGATGTAGTTTTCTTGCCACCACCATTACCTTTTCTTTGGTTCTGAAAAAGTGGACCCTCGCAAGAACATCCCATGCAACGGTCTCGTCTAGATGCTTGGGTCTCGGCAGTCTGTGTGCCCTATCTATTTCTAGATCCTGGATAGAGCTGTTGGGTAGCAGGACCTGCATGAGCCCTTGTAAGTATTTCAGCAGTTCGTTTTGGGAAATCAGCTCAGATATGCCCCTAAATTTAATATTGTTTCGGCGCGACCTATCCTCAAGATCTGCCATTTTAATTTGCATGCGGTGCAGTTCTTTTTCTAATTCATAGTGCACATTATGTGATGATGCAAATTGCCCATCTTGTTTTCCACCTGGTGCACTCTTTCTCCCACTTGAGAGAGTTCTGCTAATATGGGATGTATTAAAGATGTGATGTCCTTTTGAAACGATCTCCTTAGAGCCCCCAGCATTCGTTTCATTGCAGCCTCAGTCATAACATTATCTGATGCAGGCATATGTGCCAGAGCGTCCTGTTCTTCCTCTACCTCACTATCATGAGTGAGTCTCTGATCCTCTGCCCCCTTATCTGGATCTTGGCTACTTATCAGACGCGGGCGCTGCTTGGACGGGCTTTGTGAAGGGGAGCCCTCTCCATCTTCCCCCCGCACTGCGATCCCGCCATTTTCCGGGAGTTGCGGTGTTCGGCCAATATAGGTGGGGATTCTCTGAACTCACCCCAATTGCGTGTCCTTGTGTCTTGGCGTAGTGGCGATGTTGGTGCAGAGGAAGATCTTCTCTGGTGAGAGGCTGCGCTCCGTGGCTGGTGAGAAGTAAAAGTTCATAAGTTTGTGCGGTCTGAGCACATTCTTCCTTCTTTTAGTCATCTTCTCAGTTGGAGAACTTGATATTCAATGCCGCTAGGCAATTTTCTAGCAAAGATAGCTGTTCTTAGTCGCTTTTTGCAGGTTCTAACACGGGAGCTCTGTCCTCACACATCTATACAGCTCAGCAACCCGGACACGCCCCCCCCCCCCCTCATGGAGCCTTTTGGTGTAAACATTTATATTCATAAGGTCAATGACATTTGAAAGATATCATTCATATATACAAAGAGAGAAAAGAGAAAGGAATATATATATATGTAAATAGCTGTTAGACAGAGGCCGGTGACAGACTTACGAAACATACAGGGACTAATCCCTTTCCTAAATGTCCCTGCCTGTTTAACTGACATTATCCTGAGTAGTAATGGACAGTATTTGAAGCTATTCCCTTCCTGTGCCAAAGTGCAAAAAAAAAGAGAAAAGACAAGACAATACAAACACAAAAAATAGTCTCAAATCAGGTTCATCCAAGAGGACAAACTCATAAAATACACAAGTCCAGCACCTTTTTCCTTAACCTTATTCTTTCTTTAAAACATTCATCAATACAGGCTGAAAATTGGCATGTTTAAGATCAACGTGCTTCAGTAATGGCAGCCTTAATCTAGATTTCTTGTAACTCCTTAACCTAATCATTATGAAGGGGAAAAAAATACTCCTCCCCCTGGTTCCAGTAACACATATGTTTTACTAAGAGCATAGAATAAAATTTTGTTGTAGATTTAGAACCTCAGAACTCCTGGTCTGCAGTTCAAACATCGAAAAGGATTATTTATTAAGAAGTTTTTTTCATGCATTTCCTCCCCTTAACATGTCCCGGGTCGCAGGCAGTTGAAGGCCTTTATTGAACGCTAAGGATCTTTCCAACACACAATAATTATTAACTTCCCTAGTTAACTCAGTAAACCTTGGAATACCCAATAGTGCCAAGGCGGGCGTAAGAGACACTGAAATTTTTAAGATTATACCTAATAAATTCACAACCTGGTGCCAGAATTCGTCTAGAATCGGACATTCCCAAAATATGTGTAGTACCGTTCCTAAGGATTTATGGCAACGTCAGCAGTTGCTAAAAGCATTAGGGAACATTCTTGCCAAGCGATTTGGAGTACAGTACCATCGATTTAGCATCTTGCTTCTAAGTGCAACATACAGCAAGATAACATTTAAATCTTTCTCCCCATGTTTCACACACATCAGGTCTCCCTCTTCACTAAGCTATACTGTAGATATCCCTTTGGTTCTCTTAACTGGATGTAAGAACTTAATCTCAAAAGCTTTTTTATTTGGGTATCTCTCCTAAGAAGTGTCTAATTCTTAAGTATTTATAGAGTTCATTTCTGGACACTTTAAATTTGTTGCAGATATCTGAAAATGCCATTAGATGTTTTTTTTTCCAAATGTCGGCAATTGTTGTTATCCCCAATTCGACTCACTTGGCAATACCTAGGTCCGCAACCAAATGTGGAAGCAGTACACAGGGTAAATCTGTCACTTTTAACCCCTTAAGGATGCAGCCTGTTTGGACGTTGAGGCTCGATCCTTTTTTTAGAAATTTAACCAGTGTCACTTCCTGTGGTAATACATTTTTAACACTTTAAGATATCCCTGTGATTTTGAGACTGTTTTCTCGTGAGACATTGTAGTTTATGTTGGTAATATCATTTTGGTGATCCGTTCCTTTTTTTGGGTGTAAAAATTCACAAATTTAGGAAAAATTTGAAAAAAATTTACATTTTTCAAAGTTTTAAATGTTATACTTTTTAGACAACAAGTCACACCACAATTTTTTTTTGTAGAAACATTTTGCCATTGGTCTTCTTTTTATTTCCATTATTTGTTTTAAGTTTCAATTTTTTTTACGGATGTGAGTAGGTTTGAAGTTTTAGTAGCAACTTCTCCGATTTTCATGAAATTTGAAAAATGCTAAATTTTTGGTGATCAATTCAATTTGGAAATGCTCTATAAAGGCTTTTGTACTATAAACCCCCACAAGTAAAACCATTTTATGAATGTAGCATCTCACCCTATTCAAATATGCATTTAGAAAGTCTATTAACCGTTTTATTATTTTTCCGGAAGCAAGCAAAATTGGATTTGAAATTCTGAAATTTAAATTTTTCATTACGATTTTTCTTATTTAGCCCTAAAATGGACACATTCAGAGATAAATATACATCCCAAAATTTTTGCCCTGCTTCTTCCGAGGATGGCAATACCAGACATGTGGATGTCAACTGCTGCTGTGTCGCATAGTGATGTCCAGAACAGAGTTTGTACTATTGCCTTTTTTGCTACAAATGTTTTGTGGTGCCACAGTGTACTTGAAGAGCCGCTGAAGTAACAGTACAATAGAAAACCCCCAAATATGTCACCATTTTGGAAACTAGACCCCTTAAAGAGTTTATCTGAGGTTATGGTCAGCATTTTAACACCCAACATGTTGGCCAAAATCTTATTTAAAGTAAATGGTGCAGATAAAAAAATGCATTTTTTATTTAAAAAAAGTTATTTTAGCGCCTAATATACTGTGCCCAACCCATGCCATTTTTGAAAAACACCCAAAAAATCATTCTGCGGGTTGTCCCAAGTACGGCAATACCACACATGTGCCAATAATGGACAGGCTGGGCACACGGCATGGCTGAGAAGGGAAGGAGTGAAATTTCGCTTTTCCAGCTCCTTTTTCACATGTTTGGATTCGGAGTGCCATGTCATGTTCGCAAGGCCCATGAGGTACCAGTACAATAGAAACTCCCAAGAAATTATACCATTTTGGAAGCTAGATCCATCAAAGAATTTATCTGAGGTTGTGGTGAGCATTTTAACTACCAACATGCTGGCCAAAATCTAATGTAAAGTAAATGGTGCAGTGTTGATATTGCATTGTTTTCTCAAATGTGCCATTGTAGTGACAAATGAAATCAGCCCAACTCATTCCACTGTGAATAAACACCCCAAAAATCTTTCTGTGGGTTATTACAGGTATGGCAGTATCCAATGTGTGGCAATAGGCTACAAGGTGGAGACAATGCAGAGCTCGGAATAGAATGGTATTTGGAGCACAGACATTTACATTTTTTTTTTACGTCATAAAACAATTGTAGATGCCCTTAGGGACCAGTACAGTAGAAACCCCTAAAAACTGAATCTAATTAGAAACTACACCCCTCCATGAATAAATGGGTGGACCCCGCGGATGATGCATAATGGATAGAGCATAGTACAAAATATCCATTATGTCATCTTGTGCCCAGCTGCTGCCACGGGAGACAAACACCCCAAGGATCATGATGTGGTTTCTCCCGTGTACGGCAATACCCCATAGGTGGCAATAATCTACAGGCTGAGCACACGGCAGAGCTCCGTAGGGAAGGTGCGGCATGATGTAAAAGCTGTGTGAGCTGTGTGCATTACGGTACAATTATACATCCAGGCAGGACCGGCTCCAGGTTTTAGTGGGTCCCTGGGCAACAAAGCCCTAGTGGGCCCCTTTAAGGGCCGTCCTCCAGTAGTCACACTGCCCACCCCTCCCCCGTGTGGACACACTGCCCCCCCCATCCCTGTGTACACATTTCCCCCCTCCTGAATACACACTGCGACCCCCTCCCCCTGTAAACACACTGCCACCCCATCCTGCTGTATACATACTGCCCCACCCTCTTTGTCCACACAGCCCCCCAGCAAGTAATGTGCCCACACAGCCCCACAGTAAGTAATGTTCCTCACACAGCCCCCAAGTAATGTGTCCACACAGCCCCCCAGTAAGTAATGTGCCCACACAGCCCCCCAGTAAGTAAAGAAGTAAAGTGCCCACACAGCCCCCCAATAAGTAAAGTGCCCACACAGCCCCCCAGTAAGTAATGTGTCCACAGCCCCCAGTAAGTAATGTGACTCAAACAGCCCTTCAGTAAGTAATTTCCCGAAACAGCCCCCGAGTAAGTAATGTGCCCACAGAGCCCCCCAGTAAGTAATGTCCCCACACAGCCCCCCTCCAGTAGGTGATGTGCCCACACAGCCCCCCAGTAGGTGATGTGCCCAAACAGCCCCTCAGTAGGTAATGTGCTCCACACAGCCCGCCAGTAAGTAATGTGCCCACACAGCCCCCCAGTAAGTATTGTGCCCAACACAGCCCCCCCTAGGTAATGTGCCCCAACACAGCCCCTCAGTAGGGAATGTGCTCCACACAGCCCTCCAGTAAGTAATGTGCCCACACAGCCACCCACTAAGTAATATGCCCACACAGCCCCCCCAGTAAGTAATGTGTCCACACAGCCCCCCAGTAAGTAATGTGCCCACACAGTCGCCCCCAGTAAGTATTGTGCCTCACACAGCCCCCAGTAAGTAATGTGTCCACACAGCCCCCCAGTAAGTAATTTGCCCACACAGCCCCCCAGTAAGTAATGTGCCACACAGCCCCCCAGTAAGTATTGTGCCCAACACAGCCCCCCCCTAGGTAATGTGCCCCAACACAGCCCCTCAGTAGGTAATGTGCTTCACACAGCCCCCCAGTAAGTAATGTGCCCACAGAGCCCCCCAGTAAGTAATATGCCCACACAGCCCCCCAGTAAGTAATGTGCCACACAGCTCCCCAGTAAGTAATGTCCCCACACAGCCCCAGTGAGTAATGTGCCTCACACAGCCACCCAGTAAGTAATGTGCCCACACAGACCCCCAGTAAGTAATGTGCCCACACAGACCCCCAGTAAGTAATGTCCCCCACACAGACCCCCAGTAATTAATGTGCCCACACAGCCCACAGTAAGTAATGTGACTCAAACAGCCCCTCAGTTAGTAATGTCCCCCACACAGCCCCCAGTAACTAATGTGCCTAACACAGCCCCCCAGTAGGTAATGTGCCCACACAGCCCTCCAGTAAGTAATGTTCCCACACAGCCTCCCACTAAGTAATGTGCCCACACATCCCCCCAGTAAGTAATGTGTCTACACAGCCCCCAGTAAGTAATGTGCCACACAGCCCCCAGTAAGTAATGTGCATCACACAGCCCCCCATAAGTAATGTGCCCCCCACACAACCCCAGGAAAGTAATGTGCCACATAGCCCCCCCAAGTATTGTGCCCACACAGCCCCCCAGAAAGTAATGTGCCCACACAGCCCCCCCAGTAAGTAATGTGCCCACACAAAACCCCAGTAAGTAATGTGCCTCACACAGCCCCCAGTAAGTAATGTGCCCACACAGCCCCCCAGTAATGTGCCCACACAGCCCCAGTAAGTAATGTACCCACACAGCCCCCCAGTAAATAATGTGCCCACACAGCCCCCCAGTAGGTAATATGCCCAACACAGCCCCCCAGTAGGTAATATGCCCACACAGCCCCCCAGAAAGTAATGTGCTCTGTGAGACACTGAAGGGGTTAACTGTGGATGGGTGGTATGTTTCCCCTTGGTTTTACTACTATGCAAGGCCTTAATGCTGAGGTTGTGTTGTCCAGCATCTTGGACACAGGTGGTGGGAGCAGCCTAATCAGGCAGCGTAAAGCTGCTGAGCAGAGCTGAGAGCGTTGTCTCTATGAAAGGAGGCTGGAGAGCACACACAGCCCTGACCCCTGTGCCAGGAGCAGCGAAGTCTTTTGTCTTTTAGTGGTGAGTTAGAGGAACTCTGTTTAGTTAGCACCCAGACGGGTAGGATATTGTTTGTTTGATGCCTGAATGTAAAGGCTGTTTTATTTTGTACCTGCTCCTGGAATAAACACAGGGGAGACCTGTTTTGGACTAAACTTTGGTGTCACTGTCTTGGACTGCATCACGAATCAACGCTACCACGGTCTCTATTGGGCCAAATCTCCCACCAGCACACACAGCCCCCCAGTAAGTACCCACAGCCCCGTAGGTGATGTGCCCACACAGCCCCCCTCTGTAGGTGATGTGCCCACACAGCCCCCCCAGTAGGTGATGGCCCACAAGCCACCCCCAGTAGGTGATGTGGCCCACACGCCCTCAGTAGGAGTGCCCACACAGCCCCCCAGTAGTGTGATGTGCCCACACGCCCCCCCAGTAGGTGATGTGCCCACCAGCCCCCCTCAGTAGGTGATGTGCCCACAGCCCCCCAAGTAGGGATGTGCCAACCCACTCCCCAATAGTAGGTGTGCCCACACAGCCCCCCCCGTAGGTGATGTGCCCACACAGCCCCCTCCAGTAGGTGATGTGCCCACACAGCCCCCCCAGTAGGTGATGTGCCCACACAGCCCCCCCAGTAGTGATGTGCCCACACAGCCCCCCAGTAGGTGATGTGCCACACAGCCCCCCAGTAGGTGATGTGCCCACCAGCCCCCTCAGTAGGTGATGTGCCCACACAGCCCCCCTCAGTAGGTGATGTGCCCACACAGCCCCTCAGTAGGTGATGTGCGCACACAGCCCCCCCCCCCAAGTGGGATGTCCCACACAGCCACCCTCAGTAGGTGATGTGCCCACACACCTATCCTCAGTAGGTGATGTGCCCACACAGCCACCCTCAGTAGGTGATGTGCCCACACAGCCACCTCAGTAGGTGAGTTTGCCACACAGCCCCCCAGTAGTGATGTTGCCCCACACAGCCCATACCAGTAGGTGATGTGCCCACACAGCCCTCCAGTAGGTGATGTGCCCACATCCAGCCCCCTCCAGTAGGTGATGTGCCCACACAGCCCCCTGCAGTAGGGGATGTGCCCCCCAGCCCCCCCAGTAGGTGATGTGCCCCACCCAGTAGGTGATGTGCCCCCCAGCCCCCCCACCCCACCCCAGTAGGTGGATTGTTGCCCACAAAGCAAACCACCCGTAGGAGATGTGTCCTCACATAGCCCCCCATGACCTCCCCCTTCCCTGGCCCCTGTCACGTCTCTCCCTTCACCTCACTGATGCAGTTCTCTGTGTACTCACTGCTTTCCCCAGCGGGTCATGTGACCATTGCATCATTAAAGGTCTTTCAGCCTCCGAAGATGCAGCTCCTGCTGGGGAAAGCAGCAAGTACAAATATTCTCATCAGCATCTGTGTCCGGAGATGTTCCTGATGAGAGAGGGAGGAAATTTCCCGGGCAGCGGGGGCCCGAGTGGGCCCCTCCTGTACCTCGGGGCCCCGGCACTTGCCCGGGTTAGCCGGGTGCTGGCGCCGGGCCTGCGTCTAGGGACGTGTGATATATCCTAAAATACTCCTTCATACATGAAGTCACTGAGAATAGTACCTTCTAATTATTTGTGTCATAGCAAATGGTATTTAATTAACAGCATACTTTAGAGGCACTCTATGATGATGCTAAAACTAAGCTTTTATTTAATCTTTAATTATTAAAATGAGTTCACTAGGATAAAAACACACACACAAAAACAACACTTAAAGGGTAGGGCTAGTGTAGACATATTTGTCACTAAGGTGCATTTTTCACTGCTCCCTTAATTCGACCACAAGCCTCAGGGCAAATCAGTAACTAAGGGTATATGCTAGTTTCTCATTATTCATATCATCTAGCCATTCTCATCCCCATTCAGATCCCTGGCTTGTAGTGTCAATACATCTAGACCATAAATCCCTAATACTTCATAACCCTATACACATTTCACTCAGACATGAGTTCTTCAGGGGTTAAAGTAGGTCTACAGATTTAATTTCAAACAAACGTAACACTTGGCTGTGCCCCTGGCATTAGATTATAGCCATGGCCCGCCCCCAGCTCGCCCATATTTATAGTGCTCAATGCACTTCTGGGTAACGCCCACAAAGCCATATCTACCCAATCCACACTGAACATCAGTCCATCATGTGACCACAGCCTCCGCATCATCACCAAGCGCTGCTTAACCCAGAATATCACATGACTTTGTCACATGATCAGGAGGGCAGGGTGAGGGGCGGACGCAATGGTCTCAGTGAGACAGCAGTCAAAGCCACACCCACTGGTAGGCTGACTTAACTTTTGGGCTTCCAATGGAGGTAAAGCATTAACCCATCACTATGGGAATAGCTTCCTTGTACCAACAAAATCAGATGGAACATGGCTGGATCGGAAACCAAATGGCTCCTTCAAATGTGGTCACTGTTCAGCATGTAGACATAAGAGACCATCTAAAGTTATTAGAAGTGCCCATACTGGAAAGGAATATGCAATCCAAGACTTTATCAACTGCTCCTCGGTTGGGGTGGTTTATCTGGCAACATGTTAGTGTCCCATGGATTATGTGGGGAAAACCTTTACAAAATTTTAAACACGTATGAACGAATATAAGAAAAATATCAAAGACGAAAATGACACCCCCATTTCCAAACATATATGGCAGAATCATCAGGGTAATTCGAAATGCCTGACTTTTCAAGGAATCGACCTCGTAAGACCGTCGCCGAGAGGTGGCGATTGGGACAAACTGATCTGTGAAAAAGAGGCTCAGTGGACTTTCAATCTGGATTCCGTGAAATTAAATGGCATTAATGTTTGTCTCCTATGCATGCTTTATAGAAAAATAGTGGGAATAAACATCAATCTCCTACGCAGGATTTTTCTGGTTAAAATACGTGCCTTTTGTATGCGACACTTTGTCTTAGGTAATAAAATTGTATTATGCACTTTTACTTCATCTTTATAGGAACAGATTGTTCATAGGAATGCCTATTGAAGTTAGATGTGGATACTTGCTTATAGTAATGTGGATTCTGGGGTTGGATATGAGTGCACCTTGTTTGTGAATCATATAGGTTGTCTACCTTCAATTGTTCAGGTTGTCAATATCTGTAGTAAAGGTGGCAAAATCGTCACTGTTCCCATAGTGATGGGTTAATGCTTTACCTCCATTGGAAGCCCGAAAGTTAAGTCGGCCTACAAGTGGTTGTGGCTTTGACTGCTGTCTCACTGGGACCATTGCCTCCTCCCTTGCCCCTCCCTCCTGATCATGGTCATGTGATATTCTGGGGTAAGTGGCACTTGGTAATGATGCAGAGGTTGTGGTCACATGATGTACTGATGTTCAGTGCGGATTGGGTTGATATGGCTTTGTGGGCGTTACCCAGAAGTGCATTGAGCACTTTAAATATGGGCGAGCTGGGGGCGGGTCATGGCTATAATGTAATGCCAGGGGCACGCGTGCATCATGCGGCCAAGTGTTGATAAGTTTGTTTGAACCTAAATTTGTAGACCTACTCTAACCCCTGGAATACTCATGTCTGAGTAAACGTATAGGGTTATACAGTATTAGGGATTTAGGGTCTAGATGTAGTGACACTACAAGCCAGGGATCTAAATGGGGATGAGAATGGCTAGATGCAATGAATATTGAGATACTAGCATATACCCTTAGTTACTGATTTGCCCTGAGGCTTATGTGAGAATAAAGGGAGAAGTCAACAATGCACCTTAGTGACAAATACATCTACACTAGCCCTACCCTTTAAGTGTTGTTTTTGTGTGTGTGTTTTTATCCTAGTGAGCTCATTTTAATAATTAATGATTGAATACAAGCTAAGTTTAAACTCCTTCATGCATAACCCTGGTTTGTCGGGGCATGTGTCACACTGGTAAATGGATTCTCTCCTTATGCACCTTTTGGAGCAAACCCTGCACATTTTTTGATTCCTTTCCTTGCTGGCTGTTTGGGGAACTGCCCTAGTACAATCTGTGATGTGGCCTCGCTTCCAGATATACAATCACTCCCCCCTTCCTGGTTTCTAAAAATCAACTTCTTGACTACCACTTCTTGAAATTCCAGGAAAGTTCCTCTCTGGCCGGCACATCGATGCAGCACGTAAGCATTATACAATGCCATCTGCATGATGTGCAAGGCCACCTGGTCCGACAAATCCACCTCTCCCATGTACTTATTGTAAATGCAGTCTGGCCTGGGTGCTTTTGCACTGGTACCTTGTACATGGGCAGGGCTGGTGCTGTGCCCATTTATTGTTGTTCGTACAAGGATGTCCCTTTTGCTCTTGTACATAACACACAATACTGAGTCACTGCTTAGTGCTGGGCTCTCGCGCCTTCTGATTTTTTCCCCTAGCAGCGACTTCGGGAGACCTCTCTGAGGCACTTGAACAGGGTAATACTCGTTTAAAAATTATCCAGGTAGAGGTGGTAGCCCTGGTCCAATAGTGGGTGCACCAAATCCCAAACTATCTTTCCAGCAATTCCCAGGAAGGGGGGGCATTTAGGGGGCACTATCTTAGAGTCCTTCCCTTCATATACGCTAAACCTAAAAGTGTACCCTAATGCACTCTCACACAGTTTATAAATCTTAACACCATACCTTGCCCTCTTATATTGGGCAGGTACTGGCGGAACTGAAGTCTCCCTTTGAAATGCACCATGGACTCATCCACTGATATGTGCCTCTTTGGAGTATACACATCCATAAATTGGGCACTTAGGTAGTCTAATATAGGTTGGACCTTTTACAACCTATCACTTTGTGAGGATGAGCTAGACAAATAAGCTGACTCCGTATCGGAGGCCATATAATTATAGACCTCCAAATCCGTGTATGTCTTCTGGGACATGATGGGGGGATAGTATACAACCAAACACTACACATACTCCACTACACCACACAATGCCTTCTCCTCCACACACGCCTTCTCCTCACAACGCCTGCTCCTCCACAAAACGCCTGCTCCTCCGTAAAACGTCTACTCCTCCTCACAACGCCTCCTCCTCCACACACGCCTTCTCCACCACACACGCCTTCTCCACCACACACGCCTTCTCCACCACACACGCCTTCTCCTCCTCACAACGCCTTCTCCTCCTCACAAAGCCTTCTGCACCAGACGCCTTCTGCACCACACACGCCTTCTGCACCACACACGCCTTCTGCACCACACACGCCTTCTCCTCCTAATAAAGCCTTCTCCACCACACACGACTTCTCCTCCTAATAAAGCCTTCTCCACCACACACGCCTTCTCCTCCTCACAACGCCTTCTCCTCCTAACAACACCTTCTCCTTCTCACAACGCCTTCTCCTCCTAATAAAGCCTTCTCTTCCTAACAACGCCTTCTCCTCCACACACGCCTTCTGCACCACACACGCCTTCTCCTCCTCACAACGCCTTCTCCTCCTCACAACGCCTTCTCCTCCACACACGCCTTCTTCTCCATAAAACACCTACTCCACACGATTTTCACTTAAAAGTGCGGTTTGAGGGAGAGGGAGTACAGACGATGGGGGGGACAGTACAGGGAATTGGGATTAAACTGGGAGGGGGATGGATGATGGGTGTAGTGGTTTTATGCACACTCTACAGGACAGATCACAAGACACTCTGCTCTCCAACACGACCAAACGCAGCATGGTGGCATTGGAGAGTGTGGAAGGTCTTGGAACTGACCTCCACAGTTAGTGATCGCTGCGATTGGCCAGTTGGTACAGATTTGTCCTGTGATCCCGGCTTGCTCCGGAGGTATGTCTCGCGATGGAATGACGTAATTTAACCCCGGAGCCGCTAGCCTGCAGTCTCCGATCGCTGCCTTTGGCCCTCTATACAGACGGGTCAAACGCAGCGATCGACATCACAGGACTGACATGACAGGTCCTGTGATATCAGAGGGGGGATGTCCCCTCTTGATTCCGCCCATTGTCGGCGGTCTGTCATCCCATTTCACGACGGGATGACGTATTCTTCACATGTCACGCAGCTGGCGGATATATCCGCCGCTGAGCACTAACTCACTGTGCTCAGTGGCGGATATATTTCACCCATATTTGCCAATCTAGGAGTGGGATGTGTTTGGCCCGTTATACTGTAGATATCGCCCAAAGTTTGACTGGGAGTAAAGTGCGTGGGAGGACATTGTTCTCTATTTGTATCCAGTGTTTAGATTCTCCCGGTATTAACCATTGTCTAGTTTGGTCTAAAATGGTAGCCTCATGATGACTGCTAAGTCTTGAAAATCCAAGTCCTCCTTTATTTTGGGATCTGCCTCTCAGCAGTCTTACCCAGTTTGGGAAGAGTGACTATATTAGAGGCTAACCTTTCTTTAGGGATTTGCCCTGTAGATTGAATCTCGTTGAAAACTGTGACTAGATGGGGGATTAGTAGTGGTGAAAAAGCTTTGTAGTAATCATTTGTTAGCCCATCTGGGCCAGGGGCTTTATTATTTTTTTAAGACTTTAATGGCTACTTTTATCTCATCCGCAGTGATGAAGGAAGCTATTGTGTCTGATTGCTCCTTAGAGAGCGCTGGCAAGTTGGCTGAATTTAGGAAATATGAGATACCCTTCACGGATGGTTGTTGTCACGTCCGTGCTGAAACGTCCCTCTATCCACAGTTGGCAGAATAGTTGGCGTTAATTTGTGTGAGTGAATTGTTGCTTGGATTAAATGCGCCAGACCCTGCTCCTTGCATTTCAGCCCTGCCCAGCAAGGGTTACTAGCCTGATTGACAGTTCCCCCAGTGTGCTGCTGGAGGCGTGTCTGGGAACTGCCTTATATACCTGCAGTAGGTGCTTTAGTTCGTCATTCTCTTTCTTATAAGCTGCTTCTACATTTATAAAATAAAACCTCATATACATTTTGTGAGCACACCATAGATTAGATGTTCTTAGCTCTGGTGAAGCATTATGTGTAAAAAAATTTTAGTAACTGTATGTGTCCCAAAAATTTTTTAAAACAGAGGACCGGGTGGGTGGCCCTCCAGAAAAATTAAATACATAGAGTACTGTTGCTAGATCCAGTTGGCCCTGGCAAAAAATAGCCAGTTGCCTCTGCTTTAGTGTACAAAGAGGAGGAGAAGGAGGAGAGTGAGAAGGAGGAGTGAATACATGAGAATTATTCAGGTTGAGCTGCTTTCACCTGGTGGAGAATGGAAATCATGAGAAATCCATGCTTGATTCATCTTGATAAGCGTCAGCCTGTAAGCGCTGTCAGTCAACAGGCGTGTACACTTATCGGGGATGATGCCACCAGCTGCACTGAAAACCCGCTCTGACATCACACTAGCAGCAGGGCAGGCAAAAACCTCCAAGGCGTACAGCCCCAGTTCGGGACAGTTGTCCAGCTTTGAAACCCAGTAGTTGTAGGGAGCTGTGTGATCATTTAGGACAATGGTATGGTCAGCTACATACTCCCTCATCATCTTTTCTGTAAAGTTCAGCCCTACGCTGCCGATACTGGGGACAGTTGACAGTGTCTTGCTGGGGTGACATAAAACTGGCAAAGGCCTTGTAAAGCGTACCCCTGGCAGTGCTGGACAAGCTGCCTGCTCGCTTACTCTCCCTCGCTACTTGTCCCGCAGAAGTATGCCCTCTGCCGCTAGCGGTGTCAGATGGGAAATACTGTTTCAGCTTGTGCACCAGGGCCTGCAGGTATTCATGCACTCTCACACTCCTTTCCTCTACAGGGATGAGAGTGTAAAGATTTTGCTTGTACCGTGGGTCCAGGAGAGTGAATACCCAGTAATCGGTGCTGGAAAAAATTCTTTGAATGTAAGGGTCAAAGGATAGGCAGCCTAGCATGAAATCTGCCATATGCGCAAGAATTCAGCCCCCTCACTGGCCGGACCCTCCATTTCCTCCTCCTCCTCCAACTCCTCTTCTTCTGCCCTTACACGCTGAACAGTGAAGGAGTGAGCAATGCTCCCCTCTTCTGTCTCACCAACATTCTCCTCCTCTTCCTCCTCATCCACCTCCTCCGATACGCACTGAGAAACAGACCGGAGGGTGCTTTGGCTATCAACAAGGGAATCTTCTTCCCCTGTCTCTTGTGACGAGCGCAAAGCTTCCGACTTCACGCTAACCAGAGAGTTTTTCAACAGGCCAAGCAGCGGGATGGTGAGGCTGATGATGGCGGCATCGCCACTGACCATCTGTGTTGACTCCTCAAAGTTACTCAGCACCTGACAGATATCAGACATCCACGTCCACTCCTCATAGACTTGAGGAAGCTGGCTGACCTGACTACCAGTTCTGGTGGAAGTTGACATCTGGCAGTCTACAATCGCTCTGTGCTGCTAGTAAACTCTGGATAACATAGTTACTGTTGAATTCCACCTTGTGGGCATGTCGCACAACAGTCGGTGAGCGGGCAGTTGGAGGCGCCGCTGCGCTGCCCTGAGAGTGGCAGCATCTCTGGTCGACTTTCTGAAATGCACACAGATGCGGCACACCTTCATGAGCAAATTCGACAGATTGGGGTATGTCTTGAGGAACCGCTGAACTATCAGATTTAACACATCGGCGAGGCATGGCACATGTGTCAGTCTGCCGAGTTGCAGAGCCGCCACCAGGTTACAGCCATTGTCACACACAACCATGCCTGGCTTCAGGTTCAGCGGTGCCAGCCACAGTTCGGTCTGCACCATGATGTCCTGTAATAGCTCTTGGGCGGTGTGCTTTTTATCGCCTAGGCTCAGCAGTTTGAGCACTGCCTGCTGTCGCTTAGCGACGGCACTGCCGCTGTGGCTAAAACTACAGACTGATGGCGCCATGCCCACGGATAGTAATTCGGAGGAGGAAGTGGAGGTGGAGGAGGGGTGGGAGGAGGAGGAGGAGGAGGAGGCATAGTAGGCCTGAGAGACCGTGACCGTGGTTCAGGGCTGGGACGACACAACGGGAAAAGTAGTGGTGGCTGGGGACCGAATACCAAGGGCCGGCCTCCGCCATGAGGTTGCAAAAGGCCTCGTTCTCTATCAGCCTATAGGGCAGCACCTCCAGGCTCAGTAATTTGGAGATGTGGACATTGAGGGCTTGGGCGTGTGGAACTGTATTTTCTCTTGTGCGCCAGCTTTTGGGGTATAGACAGATGAACGCTGCGCATGGAGACATTGGTCGAGGCTGTGGTGGATCGTGGAGGCGTAGGTGTGGTTTTCGAGCAGGTGGTGTTTGTGCCGGGGTCCTGGGCAGGGGGCTGACTAGCAGAGGCAGCAAAGACACGGGAAGGAGCTGTGGTGGGCCTGGCCGGAGGTGAATGGCCTTGGTTCCATTGAGTGGGGTGTTTAGCATTCATATGCCTGCGCATACTGGTGGTGGTTAAGCTAGTAGTGGTTCAACCCCTGCTGATCCTTGTGTGGCACAGGTTGCATACCACAGTCCGTTGGTCATACGCTGTTTCTTCAAAGAACCTCCAGACTTGAGAACATCTAGCCCTCGCCACGGGAGCTTCACTACGTGAAACATTTGGCACTGATGCACAAGCTCTGGCCCTGCCTCTCCGTCTGGCCCCACCATTGCCTTTTCCAACCTGTTCTGGTATAGGACTCGCCTCCGTCTCAGAAGCACTGTCTTCACCCGGCCTTCCAACCCAGCTTGGGTCTGTCACCTCATCATCCTCCGATCCCTTAGTCTGCTCCCGTCTCGGACTTCCTGCCCTGACAACAACTTCACCACTGTCTGACAACCGTGTCTCCTCATCGTCCGACACCTCTTAACACACTTCTTCCACTACGTCAACAAATGCCATCATCACCCACAGACTGCGACCGTTGGAAAACCTGGGCATCGGGAAAGAGCTCTTCAGCAACCTCAGAAGTGGTTTGTGACTGTGGGAAGGGTCCAGAAAACAGTTCTTCAGAGTATTCCGGATCAAATTCCAAATTTTCCTGGGAGGGGGCAGACTGGGGGGAAGGAGGCTGAGGTGGAGGACCTGGAGGAGTGCTCACTTGGGTAACATGGGTGGACCGGTGGACAAATTACTTGAAGCATTGTCCGCAATCCCCGACATCACCAGTTCGCACTGTTGTGGCCTCAACAGTGCTCTACCACGAGTCCCAGTAAGTTGAGACATGAAGCTAGGGAGTTTAGCTCTGCGGCATTCCCCTGCTCCCTCATCAGCAGGTAGTGTCTCACCCTGCCCAGGACCACGGCCTCTGACCCCTGCAGTGATGGGATGCCCATGCCCTCGTCCTCTACCCTTAGCCCTCGGGTTCAATATTTTCCAAATTAAATCTATCAAAGTCTATTTCACAGACAAAAGAGGAATATAAACTGTAAATTTTTTTTGGTAATTTTTTTTTTTTGTTTTATAGAACAAAACATGCAGAAAAAATCAGACAGCAACCTTAGAAGATTATTGCTGTGGCTAGTTTCTAACTATCACTGACAGCACACAAAAGGATTTTTTGTCCTGTGACTGTCACTTTAACTTTTGAAAAATGCTAATGTAGCCCTAACAAGGGCTCTTGGGTTCTTGTAGAATCACTCCTGCCTAACAGTAATCTAATAGAACACCCTAACGCTATCCCTGACCAGCAGCAGCTCTATCCCTAATGGCATCCAGACAGAGAATGATCTGACGAGTGCGGGCAGGGGCTAGAATATTCCATTCTGAACAGGCCAACCACTGCTATTGACATGTAAGTGTACCACGTTATGCTGGGTGTACTGCAGAGTCTCCTGGCTTGTGACTGGCTCTGTTTCTGGCCGCCAAAAATCTAAACGCCGGGAGATGCCATTTTCTCGAGCTGGCGAAATACTCATCCGAGCAACGAGCAGTTGCGAGTATTCTAATGCTCTGACAAGTAGGCTCTCTCATCTCTACTCTTGACACCTGTGGGAATTGCCCTCAGCGGTCTTATTTTAATATTGAAGGAAAGATATGTAATATGTCCCGTTCATGTGTTTTTCACTACTTGATGCTGGGAGTGATTTGGCTTTGGGTAGCCTGTGCACCCTCTCAATTAACAGGTCTGCCTGCTGTGTTTCAGGCAGTAGTGTCACAAAAAAGTCAGTCAAAAACTCAGCAAGCATATCTTGTTTAATGGACTCTGCAATCCTGCGGAAAAGCACATTTTGCCTAATACGGGAACGATCCTCCATGTCCGCAAGTTTCAGTTGGAGCTCTCTCACCTCCTCCTCTAAATTATTGCTTGAGTCGGCACACAGATCTAACCATGTGTGTGTATATGAGATGTAGCAGAGCTGGAGAATGTCATTGTGTGTAATATGCATCTCATGTATCTCATCTCTCATCGTTGATCTGGCTCATCTTTCTTTCTTTAGGTCATACACTAGTACAGTGTTCAGAAGGTAAATTAAAGTGTATATAAACCCTGTCTCCTGATAATCTAATCACATTTTGAGCACACTGTATCTTTCAGCACATCACAAAGGGATCATAATGAGTCTACTTAGAGAGTTTGTGCCCACACTCTGGAATTTCACACTGACTGTTACTGAGTAATAGGAGCTAAAACAGCAATAATTCTGATTAAAGCTGTAAAGTAAGGGGCTAAAATGATCTTTGTTGTGTAAACATCACTGGGGGATTTAAATTTGAGAATTTTCTTTCATGGGCAAACCCCTTTAAGATGTTACTTTGATGTGAAATATGATGGACAATATCACAAGCTTACAAATAGCTGTTACTCCAGTTGCTCTGAAACTAATCCCTTTCCTGGTTGCCCTGGCTGCTTGACTGACATTATCCTAAGCAGTAAAGGGCAATTATAAGATGTTCCCTCCCTGCAAAGTGCAAAACACAGAAACAAACACAAGAAAATACAAGCACAGAAGTATATTCTTAAGAGCCAGGTCCAAACCAAAAGGAAAAATGTTGTACAAAATCAAAATGCAGGGGGACCGTCTGAATATGATCAAAATAGGGTACCAGGATTTCTTTTTAATGGTCAAAACAGGATGGATTTTCCTATGTAAACTATATTACATCAAAAGGCAAATCTAGGGACGTGGCCTGACTGCGATCCAAGATGGACGTGCGCTGCTGAGCTCTGATAAGAGACCTCTCTAGCGACCCGACAAAGCTATTCCCAGCGACCCATCCTTCTTCACACAGACCTCACCCAGCCTCAGAATGGTGACCAGATGGAGAACAGTAAGAGCAGAGCCGGAAAAACTTACAGATTTCTACTCTGGCCGCGATGGCGGCATTGGCGGAGTGCGGCAGCCGGTGGGAGAACCATCGCTTGCAGCGCCTACCTAAAGAGAGACAGAGACTGCCGTGGAGACCAAGATTTCCAGAGATGGGGAAGCACACAGCTCCAGCAGAGCACATCTCGACATCTCCCCATTCATGTGTTTTTCACTACTTGATGCTGGGAGTGATTTGGCTTTGGGTAGCCAACATCAACATCAGGAAGCGGATCGAGTAATCTTGCCGCGGGGGAATCAAACAAGATGGTGCCAGCCTCGTGGTCCGAGTGTTCCTCTCCGTCAACGAGCCCAGGCAAGCAGAGGCCTCGGCTAGATCTACAAAGGGTGAGCCAACACAAAATGATTAATGCTCCCATTGTAATGAATGCTGATCCCTTTGCCTCCATACCCACCTCTAAACAACCAGCATCCAAAGAATTTATCAAAGAGATGATGTTAGCCCTCAAAAGTTCTCTGCATTCGGACTTGGCACATCTTGCACACAAAATAGAGGGATCAGTAGAGGAAGTTGCGGGCAGAGTGGATCATATAGAGGGGAAAATGGGAGAGCTAACCAGCTCACACAATGAGCTCATAGACTCACACTATCAACTAGTGGATGAAGTAACGGCTATAAAAACCAAGCTAGCTGACCTTGAAGATAGGAATCGTCTGAATAATGTGAAATTCAGGGGAATTCCGGAGTCTGTTCCTCCAACGGAGCTCAAGTCCTTCATCACAAACATCCTGCCGTAGGTCTCATCTAAGGAACTGATAATTGATAGAGCTCACAGATTACCGAAGCCAAGATCCCTCTCTGATAATATTCCCAGAGACTCTATCATCAGAATTCACTTCTTTCATGTCAAAGAAGCCCTTATGCTAGCAGCCAGAAAAAGCAAAGTTCTCCAGCCCCATATGAGGACATTCATATTTTCGCTGATCTCTCTCAAGCCACTCTACAGGCTCGCCACCAGTTTGCTCAGCTGACATCGGCTTTACGATCCTTTTGGTCCAAAAGGATGGAGCGACGCAGGTGATACGAAATCCAGAAGAAGGATCATCTTTATTGCAAGCTTTCGGAATCTGAATACCCATCGACATCATGGAAATACCTCCAAAAGGTCCTTCCTCGGCTGACAAATGACAGAAGGATGGACATGGGAACTGTTTGCCGCAGTTAATGAGGTCCAGGAGTGAATATAGGTGAACTTTCCCCACTTACATCAGGTGACATTTACAACCTGACAGGTTTCATATCTGTGAGAAAGCCCTGACCAAGGGTTCTATCCAGTGTTTTTTCCTTTATTTTTGTTTTTTTTCCTTTCCTGTTTTCTTTCTTTTGTTAGCACTTTCATTCTGATCTGGACATTGACTACGGTTGAGTAGTGACCACGATCATACAAGCTACAGGAGTAACGGTTTGATTTAATACCACTTTGTGATATCATAAGTTTATAGTTGCTTTTCTTGCTTATCTGTCTAATAGTACTAGTAGAAATAGCAGGTAAGCAGACTTTAACACACCATGTCTCTGAATATCTGGTCCAACAATGTGAATGGGCTCAACTCGCCCTTTAAGCGTAGTGCTCTGTGTAAAGACGCAGTTAAATCCCAGGCAGACATCATAATGGTTCAGGAGACACACTTCCAAAGAGACAAACACTCTAACATGAGCCATAAAAGCTTTCCTCATATTTACCTGGCAAATGGCCTGGTTAAGAAAGCAGGTACCATGATATCAAACATACAGTATCATTCTCCCTGACAGAGAGCATAGCTGATGAAAAAGGCAGATACCTTATACTGGTCTGTGAGATTAACAATGTACCCATAACCCTGGTCTCAGTGTATGCCCCAAACAGCTCACAAATCAGATTCCTTAACAAATTAAAGAGGAGAGTTGAGAAAGTCAAGACGGGGGAATTCATTTTAAGTGGAGATTTCAGCATGGTACCAGACTCTACAATGGATACCACAAACAAAAGAAGGGATTCCCGCTCAATGTTAGGCACTTGGATAAGTTCAAGTAACCTATTTGGTACTTTTAGATGCCTAAACGCGTCAGCTAGAGAGTACACGTTTTACTCCTCACGACACAGATCCTTCTCAAGGATTGATTTGATATTAGTAGATAGGGAAACGTTGTTCAAGGTCAAAACTGCAAACGTGGGTACGGCAACGTGGGCCGACCATGCCCCTGTCTCCCTAGCATGTATGTTGTCTCCCACCTCAGAATCCCCGAAAATGTGGCGCAACAATACCTTTTTAATGGGTTCTCCCGGTTATCAGCAATCTGTGACACTAGCAATCCAGGAGTATTTCAAATGGAATGATACAAGAGAAGTAGACACATTTACATTATGGTTAGCCCAAAAAGCTGTCATTAGGGGAGTTTTGATGGAACTCAGCTCAAGACACCGAAAAATGAGGGAAGAAAGGACAGACAACTTATTGTCCCAAATCCAACACTATGAAGGATTGATACAAAAAAAACCTCTCTACACACAACCACAATCACCTCCATAATCTAAGAAGCCAACTCAGATCTGCTCATGGAGGACTTCGATAGACACATGACCTCCCTAAAAACAACTCACTATGTTTCCCACAACAAACCCACTAGGATAATGGCAAACAAAGTCCAGAAGCTCCAGGTGAAGTCCCGTATCCCTTACATTCATGACTCAGAGAACCCCAATTCACACATTACCCATCCCACAGACATAGCAAATGCGTTTGGGAAATTCTACAGCAAATTGTACTATCTAAAAGAGAATGATACAATCCATCATCCTTCCCAGAGGGAAATAGATGAATTTTTAGGAAAGCTTCATCTTCCAAAGCTAACCCAGGACCAGGTGCAATTGCTAAACATCCCCTTCTCACAAGAAGAGGTTACTAAAGTAATCTGCTCATCCAAAAAGCAAAAAGTCCCCGGCCCGGATGGTTTTGCAAATGAGTATTACCAGCTGTTTGGTCAACTACTTACACCCTATTTAACTGAAGTGTTTAATAAGGCAGCAGAGAGGGGACACCTACCAGAGGAAATGCTCCAGGCTGCAGTAGTTACCATCCCCAAACCAGGGAAACCAGCAGTCACCCCAGCCAATTTCCGCCCCATCTCCTTATTAAATAGTGACACCAAGCTTTATGCTAAACTAATTGCACAACGTCTGTTGGGTATCCTGCCTCACATCGTGCATAATGACCAAGTCGGGGACAGGGGAGACAGTCCTCGGACGGTACTAGAAGAATCGTCTCTCTGATGACTATTATGGAGAACTCTCGAACGCCTTCTCTGCTCCTCACTTTGGACGCAGAGAAGGCGTTTGATGGGATAAATTGGTGTTTTGCATTCTCCACCATGAGCAAATTTGGGTTCCTTGGAAGGATTCTTGAAGCCATCAAAGCATTATATTCTTCCCCCTCAGCCAGGGCTCTAGCCAACGGTTCCCTGTCGGACAAATGTGTGATTACTAATGGCACGAGCAAGGGGTGCCCCCTTTCCCCCTTGATTTTAACCATGGTAATGGAGCCATTTGCTGAAGCTATTAGGACTCATTTGCTGAAGCTATTATCCAGATATCTCGGGGATAGTGGCAGGCAAAAGGCAACATAACATAGGGCTTTTTGCGTATGGCACCATATAGTCTGTCACTAAACCCGCAACCTCCTGGAGAGCAGCCTCGGACCTCATTGAACAGTTTGGTAGGGTGTCATATTACAAAGTCAACAGTGGCAAGTCCTCAATACTTGGGTTCCAAGTCCCCCCGTCTTTACATGAAACTCTGGAAACAGAGTTTCCATTCAAGTGGGAAAGGAAACTTATACCATATCTGGGAATTGAATTAGTTACCCCCCTACAAGATATGGCGGCCCATAACATCTCCTCACTTTTAAGCGAGCTACAGAAGGAACTAGACAACATGGGGAAGTTAGACTTTTCCTGGGTCGGCAGAATTGTACTTTACAAAATGCTTGTTCTGCCAAAAGTACTATACTACTTCCGAACATTAGCGGTTCCGATATCCAACACACTTCTCAACCAACTACATAAACAAATGCAAAAATTTATATGGGTAAACTCCAAACCTAGAGTGGCAGCTAAAATTCTTTTCCAACCCAAAGGTCAAGGAGGCGTCATGGGGGTGCCCAATTTATATTGGTACTACCATGTTTTCCAGGTGAAACAAATGATCGCGTGGTGGAAATACTCCTCTGCTTCTAGCTGGCATGAAATTTAAAAAGGGATTAACAATAACAGGCCTTTGACTTATCTGGTACAAGCATGCTCAGCCCCAAAACCTCCGGTCTTGACATTTCCGAAAGCCTCTCCCATACAGGCCTCAATAAATAGTTGGAAATTCCTGAAATCACAGCTAGGTAATGAAAAAAATCAAATCAAGTTAGATATACCTCTCCAGAGTATAGAACACTTCCTACCAACTCTACAGACAAAAACGTGGATAGGAAAAGGGATCACGGCAGTAAGCAACCTGGTGTCAAGAGACAAGATTAAACCAACAAGCAGTATAATACAGGAATATGCAATATCTGGGCCCCAGACAGTGGCCACGGCCCAGCTAAGAGAAACAGTTAATGCATATAGCCTCCACCAGATTACACTCCCAAAAACCTTGTACTCATACTTATTAGATGAAAGACAAGCAGGGCTAGGCACCTTGAGACAAATTTATGGGGAATTAGCGGGGGAGATCTCCAAGAAATCTCATATGCTTAAATGGGAGAGGGACTTAGACACAGAATTTTCTATACTCCAATGGAAGCAGGCCTTCAGTTGGACTAATAAATCATCAAACTGTTCTAATCTAGTTGAAGTCCAACAGAAAATATTAACCAGATGGTATTATACACCCGCTCAATTAGCCAGGATTTACCCAGGTACTACAGATAGATGTTGGAGGAGCTGTGGATATAAAGGTACAATTAAGCATATTTTCTGGTCCTGCCCACTACTCAGTGCGTTATGGAAAGACACCTTTGATTTGTTGTCATTGGTGCTGGGCACACGCATATACCCTGAACCAGCCATGGCATTACTCATGATAGGAATCAACGAGTACCCACATAAGATGAGGAAATTTATCGAACATACCCTACAGGCGGTTAAACTACTGATTGCAAGGGAATGGAAAACTCCCTTCCCCCCTAAAGGGTCAGTAATAAAAGATATGTTGGGGCAGCACTGTATCTCGGCACGCAGGAGGAAAACTCTTCCGGCTTTTTACTCAACATGGGGGCCATGGATGAGGACGCATAGTAAGGAAAATATAGAAGTCCCAATTCTCACTTGCTAAGGGAGGCTGAGGAGTTCAGAGGACAATAGAGACCGAGAGAGACCAACCCCTTTTTAGTATAAAACCTTGAGGGAGAAAACAAAAATAGGGAAAAAAAGATATTCAGAGATCAATATGTATAAGGACGAGCATGTCGTAATTTATGTTAGAAATAATAGAAATGTTTCTACCTAACATAAGGTAATATAGCAATAAAGTAACAGAGTAACTAGTGTATTTAGATCTTATTTTGTTCTATATTAAAAATTTGTAACCAACAGTAGAAAACAATCTATTACTGTATTTTGTGTCATACCATTACATTATATTAGTTGTTGTTCATTTAAATGAAAAACATGAGTCAATCTGTATATCTGCATACATCTATTGGAAAATGTTCTATATGCCTTATTTAACTTAATAAAAAGTTTAAACAAAAAAAAGGCAAATCTATCTGCAGAAGGCGCTGGGCTTTTAGGTCAATTCTAAATTTTATTGCTTTTCAAACTTCATACTTCCTTTAGTTCCAGTCATTTTATTGTATAAAGGTATATGCAAGTTAAAAATGGTATTTAAATACACTATTTAACATGATTTTTTGTTATCAGACAATCTTGCACTAAATGTTCTATAGCTGTGTGTATAAAATAGAGATAAACACTGTTCCAGCTATCTAATTTATGGAAATTTGGGACGAGCAAGATGTTTAGTTTACTTTAGTTTGTATTTGCACATGTCAAAAGTTTGGAAATGGAGTTTGGAGCATATTGCGTAAACCTTTGCAGCTAAAGAGTTAAAATTCAATTCTTTTGGAGTCTAACACAACAGAATTACCTAGTTTTATCTAGGACTGTGTATTTTTGTAAGAGACATATGGTTAGAGAGATAAAATTCAGTTTTTATGTAGCACATTCTGTTTCACATATTAATCACCTGCTACATGTATATGACAATTGGATCATAACAAACAGGTTACTCACTGACTTTTTTGTAGAACTTTCAATGCGGGAAATCTGTCTCATTTTATTAACTCAAAACATTCTTCAGAGACTGCTTTTGTTTAATAAGACAGTTTTAGACCACTAGGGCATTCCTTATCTCACAAAAACACAAACCTGATGTCTCTTTGTTTACCTGTAAGATGGATTGTGCTAATATACAGTCTTCTTTTTCTTGTAGGGAATGAAGAGAAACTAATAAAGACTTAAGAAATTCTTTAATTAAAAAACTAACTCCTAGCTGATTTGTTTTACAGATTCTTTTCAAGATTTTTTAAGCTAAACAAATGCATTTAAGATAATATTTTTAATGAAAGTATTTTTGACCTCAAACACTGCTCTTTGCTTCACCATAAACCTTAAACACAATTCCATTTATTAATGATCAAAACAGTGAGAAAAATATAATAATAATATAATAATATAATGAATCCCTTTATTTCATAGCTAAGTTTGAATACAAAATACTTTTTTCCTGTAGTCTTTCCCTTGATAAACTATGAGGTCCATTTGGGTCTGTGCCTCTTTTGGAGCATAACTATAAAAATGCAGAAATGTTCATATATTATGCTTTTGTGATATTGATTATAGTGAATCAGACAGAGAATGAAACAATACTGGCAAAATACATTTATAGTCAATAGACAATTGAGCAATATGGAGTAAAATTGGTCAAATCTGTCGATTTGGTAGGTTCAGCAACCCATGTAATCGTGTTGGGTGCTCTCTAATTCTCCTCTAACTCTTTTCAGACATGGATAGGATTTTTATGTTGAATAAAATAAGACATTACAGAGTAATAACATGGTTAGATGGAACAATAGGTATGAGCTCTCATGAACAATCTGTGAGGGGTGACACAGGAGGTGACAGTGTTTGTACAATGGTTCCACCTGTCTTTGAAAAATAAATATTAATCTAGGGTGCATGGGCCTGCAGAGTAACCTTTTTAATGGTATCAAGTGTTAATTGATTACACTTATAGGAGAAGTGAAATGAGAGTAAAAGTAACATGCTGTTAGGGATTGTGCCTGGCCTGCAGGAAAGAGGTTTTAGGGCACGTTTGAAACTTTTGTAGTTAGGTTATCAGTAGAGATGAGCGAGCACTAAAATGCTCGGGTACTCGTTATTCGAGATGGAGGCATACAAGCACAGTAGTAGTTACTATACACCTGTTGTTATATAGGTATTGCTATGAGGCCAGACCCACGGGTGGTTCCTAGATCCCCATTTCTTTTTTTCTACGGAACGTCCCGATGACCCCCCCAACTCCTTCCCCTGATAAGGGCGATATGGGGGTTGGGCTGGCTGTTTACTAAGGGGCAGTTTGGCTACATACAGGGGGGACTGGCTGGCAATATACAGAGGGGGCTGACTGTATAGTGTGGCGGCTGTTTGGCTATATACAGGGGGGGGGGGGTGGTGGTATATGGCATTGTAGTTATATTCCTGTACATAAGGGCAGTATTACCCTTATTAACGTATCCCAGTTTACATGCACTTGCGTCACTTGTCAATGTCTTCCACTCTCTTTATCTTCACTTATTGGCTTTATGCTGCAATAAGAACACTCACCGGTCACTTTATTAGGTATACAACCATGCTAGTAAAGGGTTGGAACCCTTTGCCTTCAGAACTGCCTCAAATTCTCGTGGCATAGATTCAACAAGGGCTAAAGCTTTCCTCAGAGATTTTGGTCCACTATTGACATGATTGGCATCACACAAGTTGCCGCAATTGTCGAGCTGCACATCCAGATGCGAATCTCCCATTCCACAAACATCCAAAGATGCTCTATTGGATTGAGATATGGTGACTGTGGAGGCATTTGAGTCAAGTGAATCATTGTCATGTTAAGAAACAGTTCTGAGATTCGATTCCAGCTTTATGACGTGGCGCATCTATCCTGCTCAAAGTAGCCATCAGATTGGGTACATTGTGGTCACTAAAGGGATGGACATGGTCAGCAACAATACTCATGGTAGGCTGTGGCATTGAACGATGCTCAATTGGTACCAAGGGGCCCAAAGGTGCCAAGAAATATTCCCCACACCACGACACCACCACCACCAAAGTGAAACCGTTGATACAAGGGAGTGGATCATGCTTTCATGTTGTTGACGCCAAATTCTGAGCCTAAACATCGAATGTCGCAGCAGAAATCGAGAACTCATCAGACCAGGCATGTTTTCCAATTTCTACTGTCCAATTTCGATGAGCTTGTGCAATTGTAGCCTCAGTTTCCTGTTTCTTAGCTGAAAGGAGTGGCACCCGGTTGGCTTCTTTTGCTGTTGTGTAGCCCACCTATGCCTCAAAGTTCGACGTACTGTGCATCGAGATGCTCTCTGCCTCCTGGTTATAACGTGTGCGCACGATTTGAGATTCACTGTTCGTCCGACCTGCTTTGATGCCTGGTTTGGCAAATTGTGGCACAACAAGTCCGTCGGTCATACGGTGTGTCCTTAAAGAACTCCAGACTTCTGAAAATCTAGCCCTAGCCGCAGAGCCTCGCACGGGGAGCTTCATATTTGACACATTGGCGCGATGCACCAGCTCTGGCCCTGCCTCTCCGTATGGACCACACTGCCTCTTCAAAACCTGTTCTGGTCAGAGGGACCTCTCCTTCCGTCTCAGACGAACTGTGTTACCCGGCCTCTCAACCCAGCGTGGTCGTCACCTAATCATCCTCCGATCCCTCAGTTGCTCCCCCCTCGGACTTCCGCCCTGACAACACTTGCCCCACTGCATTATGACAACGTTGTCTCCTCATCGTCGGCATTTCGTTTACAGACTTTCTTCCCGTACTGTGTCAACCAAGGGTCATCATCATGTGCCGTATCAGACTGCGACGGGTTGGGAAAACCTGGGCATCGGAAATTGCTCATCAAGCAACAGGACAAGTGGTGTGGACTGTGGGAAGGTTCCAGAAAACAGTCTCAGAGTATCCGGTTCAAATGCCAAATCTGTGCTGCGGGGGGAAGGCTGGGGGGGGGGAGGCGGTGAGCGTGAAGAGCTGGAGGAGTGCCGATTTCGGTGACATGGGTGGATGAGTGGAAAGACTGACCTGGTGGACAACAATGCCGAAGCATTGTGTCGGCAATCCAACGACATACATGTTCGCACTGTTCTGGCTCAACAGTGCTCTACCACGAGTCCCAGTAACTTCAGACATGAACACCTAGGGGTGTAGCTCTGCGGCGTTCCCCTGCTCCCTCATACGCAGGTGGTTTGTCCAACCCGCCCAGGACCACGGCCTATGACCCCTGCAGGGACGTTGGACGCCCAAGTCCCCCCGCCTCGTCCATCTAACCATAGGCCCTCGGGTTTAAAAATTGAAATGAGAGTTATAACTTTAATTTTTATTTTTTAACTTTTTTTTGTGTTTTTTTTTTGTGTGTGGTTTTTTAGTTTTTAAAACCAAACGATGTATCCATTGCATGGCTATTTTCTAGCAAGTATTTGAACGCACAATGCTATGCCAGATGAGATTGACGCTGGAGTTATTAAAAAAATAAACGTTAAAATAAAAAAAGGAAATGGCAGACTGTGCTAATTGAAATCCACCCGGCGGGCCCAATAAATTCCCACTTCGGTCTTTTTTTTTTGTTCGATGGATATGTGGTCACTAAGCGCAAAAACAAGTGGTGCACAGTCTCACTCCAATTGTCACAATTGCTAGTAGAGCATGCAGCAACTACAGCACAGCAGATCAACCAGAATCAAATATATATAACGCGACTGTAGGCGTAAGTAAAGCCGCTTTGGATTCTCTATGGCTATTTTCTAGCAAGTATTAAAGACATTACCTATGCACGATGAGATGACACTGACGTTATAAAAATAAACGTAAAATGAAATTAAAAGAAACTGGCAGATGCTGCCTAATGAATAAAACCCTAATAAATTTCCCACTTTGGGTGAGGGGGATGGTGTTATCATAAGAGCTAAACAACGGTAGCAAGCCCACCCTGCTTAATTCTCACAATATGGTATAGCTGCACTACTAGTGCCCAGCAAGCCAGCCCAAGCAAATAAACAAAAAAAATTATAACGTTATTGGATCCCTAGAAGGGCTGTCTTGGGGTTGTTGTAGAGTCACTCAGGCCAAACAGTAAGCTAATAGAACCACCATAACGCTTGCACTGACAGCAGCAGCTCTCTCCTAGCGGGCATCCAGCACAGAATGATGAGCAGCACGGGGCAGAGGCTAGTCTGTCAAGGGCACATTTGACTGGGCCAGCCAACCACGCTTTATCAACGTGTAAGGTACCACGTCTATGCTGGGTGGAGGGCAGAAGTCTCATGGCTTGTGATTGGCTCGTTCTGGCCGCCAAAAGCAAAAACGGAGGGAGCTCGCCATTTTCGCGAGCGGGCGAAGTATTCGTCCGAGCAACGAGCAGTTAGAGTACGCTAGCTCGAACGAGCATCAAGCTAGGAGAGTATGTTCGATCATCTCTAATGCCATACAGTCGTATGGGTAGTTATGTAGAATCAGCAAGTGAGGTACACCGAGGTTAAAGGGACTAGGGAGTATGAGAAATGGAAAGGAAAATTAAAAAAAGTTTTTTTAAAATTTAGAATAAAAAAAACCTAAAAATTTCTATTCACCCCCCTGCCTAAACTGAATAGAAATAAAACAACAGTAAAAATATAAACCGTTAGGTATCGCCGCGTACCGAAAAGCCGTTCGATCAAAATTATTCTAACCTGTAATGAGAAAATGCGGCAAAGTCGAAAATTTTTGCCATTTTTAAAAATATAAAAAATCATAAAAGTGATCACAAAGGTAGTACAGTCTTAACAAATCCTAGCATTGACGATTAATACAAAGTCGCTAATAAAATAATAAACAACACCTAGCTCAGTACACCGAAGGATAAAAAAGTTATAAGGCCAGAAAGATGGCAAAATAAAAAAATTCGACACAAAGTTTTTAATTTGGAAATGAATGAAAACATTATAAACCATAACAAATTGTATCCCGGATCGTACCGATCCGCAAGAAATAAGGACATCATAGTGGCACAGTGAATGAAAGCAGTAAATTCCAAGCCCACAAGAAAATGCTGCAAATTTCTGGAGATGATTGCTGATAAAGGCAGATCTAAAAATGACACATTAAGGGGTTAAATTTTTTCTGTTTGTAGTAGATGTTTATACAATGTCTACAATAAAAGAAATAAAGGACACAACACTTTGTGGGCTCAGTTGAATAGTGTTTGTCTATAAAAGTGACCTACTGAACTTTAATTAATCAATGAAGAAATCTTGTGATTACAAAGAGTTAAGATACTTTTTCTTACAACTGCAATTCAGATTGGGTCAGAACAGTTTTTACTGTACTGTATTTACAAAGTGACGTCATAAGAATATATAAGTTCTATTGTATCAGAAAAATACATATGCAACAGGAGGACTGGTACCAATGCCATGAAAGTCAGTAAGACAGTACAAGGTTGAAAGGCAATTAAAAAACCATCATACATCTGCGGTTATATGTTGATTATCTGACAGGGCGGCATAAATCTTTGTTAACTCCCTAGACAGGCACCAAATATTAATGAAAATATGCACAAGCACTTTAATGGCCAATTAAACCTCCAAAGTAATGAATACACTAAATAATATGTGATATGCTCAGGTTTTAGAATGGATGTATGGGCTCTTTTAATTTGACAGTTCTTATTAAGTATATGTTATGCCTGTTATGTAATGTATAAAGGTGGTCATCATATACTAACTTCTAAGTACAGAAAATATGACCAGAGGAGGTCAGTACATTTCTGTAAAAGACTCTGCTTTCCCCACTTTCATCTACAGTTCATGAGCCTGTGATACCGTGCTCAATATCCCCCCATAATCATCTTAATCTCCATTAATGAAGACCCAATTAACCACTCCTTGCATATTCAAGGAGTGGATCCCATCTAAGCAATCCCTATGAAAACAGAAACCCATATTCCCTATTCAATGAACTCCATGTTATTTAAAGGGATGGTAAAGAGACTGGAGAACGTGTCCCATTCTTGCTCAGGGGTTATGAAAAAGTGTGAAGGGGGCGAAAATATTAATACCCTTTATTACTAGAGATGAGTGAGCACTAAAATGCTCGGGTGGTGTGTAAGCGATTAGTAGAGACGAATTTTCCCGAGTGTCGAGTGCTGTCTCGATAAACGGAGCCCCATTTGAGTCAATGGGAGACTCGAGCATTTTTCAGGGGACCAAGGCTTGCACAGGGAAGCTTGGCCAAACACCTGGGAACCTCAGAAAAGATGGAAACACACGGAACATGGACAGGAAACAGAGGGGAAGCATGAATGATGCCTTGGCGCCTGCTTAATCGCACCATTATCCAAAATTGGGGCAAACAGCATGGCCGGCCATGACAGAGTGACCGAATGAGGCTAGATAGCATCTAAAACATCAAATAATTGACCCTGACACTATAGGGGACGGCATGCAGAGGCAGCGGCAGCAGCGGCAGGCTAGAGAGTGTCATGGCAACATACCCTAAATGGACTCAGGCTTCAAACCAATGGGTGGCAGAGAGGAACCAAAGGAGGTGAGCAAGAAGCGCTCAAATAATATTGGTACATGATAAAAGTTTGCCAGTATATTTTGTGGATTACACAGCAGGGTGGCGACAAAGTTAACATGGAAGCCATGAAGGTGCTGCAGTTAAAACTATGTTAGTTGGATCTTGGCATGGAGCTGGCGCTCCGCTGCCAGGCGAGCTTTCGCCAATCCAAGCCCCTGTCTCTAGGCTACTTCCCAAACAGCACTTCTAAGAACCTTTTGTATAAGATCAAGTGTAGTAGCGTTCTTATAAGTTTGGGATATGGCGGGTGAGGGGAATGTAAACATCTGCGCAAGAAGCGCTGAAATAATATCCGTAAATGAAAAAAGTTTTCCAGTATATTTTGTGGCTTACACAGCACGGTGGCGACAAAGTTAACAAGTTTGATGTGGAATGCCCTGTAATAGCTCTTGGGCGGTGTGCCTTTTATCACCTAGGCTCAGCAGTTTGAGCACCGCCTGCTGTCGCTTAGCGACGGCACTGCTGCTGTGCCTAGAGCTACCGACTGATGGCGCCATGCCCACGGATGGTAATTCGGAGGAGGAGGAGGTGGAGGAGGGGTGGGAGGAGGAGGAGGCATAGTAGGCCTGAAACACCTGGACCGAGGTAGGCCCCGCAATCCTCTGCGTCGGCAGTATATGACCAGCCCCAGGGTCAGACTCGGTCCCAGCCTGCACCAAGTTAAGTGTAGTAGCGTTCTTATAAGTTTTGGATATGGCGGGTGAGGGGAATGTAAACAGATGCGCAAGAAGCGCTGAAATAATATCCGTAAATGGTAAAAGTTTGCCAGTGTATTTTGTGGATAACACAGCTGGGTGGCGACAAAGTTAACAACTTTGATGTGGAATCCATGAAAACAACCCAAATTTCGGCCTGACACACCTCGTTTGATAAAGGGACGATGTATGGAGGCAGCTATATGGACGACTTTTGGAGGTAGCAATGGAGACAACGTGTGGAGGCTGCTATGGAGACAATTCAATTTGGATAGTGCCTGTATGTGGCAGTCCAAAAAAGTTTTCAAACCAGAGGAGCAGGTAGGTGGCCCTCCAGAAAAATTGAATCCGCGTCCTTTAGGCCAAAAGATGCTGAGTCCCGTAGGGGTTAATGAGTAGCCCTGTAACAACTTAACAGCAAAGGCTGTTTTTCCTTTAGACCGTATTCATGGACTTCAGGTCTTCAACCAGCTCTTGTGAGAAGTCCTACAATGAATACTGGGGAAATGGTGGAAAAGAGGCCCTTCTGTAATAAAGGGAGCTGCGCCCCACTGTTACTACGAAAATACAACCTATCACTATCATCTATGAATATTTGTAAGATGAATATTTGAATTATAGATGCTACCTAAACCATAAAAAAATCATCTGAAGTAGGGTAAGAAAATCTGATTATTTATTAAAGGTGCTTCATTGGGATATTCCTCACAATCACAACATTATCTGATTGTTTCCAGATTCGTCCAATGTTCTGTGCTGTTGCTTAGGAACCCTATAATGACCTAGAGCATGAGGCATGTACAGATGCAGTGGGAGTGTGAGTGGCTGATGGCTGCCAGCAAAGTTGCATAATATCCCTTGTATGTTTCATCTAGCTGGATCTCTAAACAGGACAGTTTTGGGTATGGCTAGAGTCCAAAAATTGTGTTTATCACGTTTCTTTTAATGTTTATAGCATCCATGTTTTTAATTGATCCTAGAAATGGGAAGCTAGTGCTCTGTGGTACTTTATCTGTTTTTAGATCAATGTGTGATTTCTGGATGTTGTTCGTCAGCAGCTGGGAATAAATAACTGGCACGTCATGGAATAACAGGGAAAATAAAGTTGAAAAAGCCATGACGTTACATGGGAAAATGTTAGATCTCATCTGATCTTTTCTGATGTGGTGGTTGAAACATTATCTGACTTTGCACTCAATTTCTAATCTTTCTGAGCCATTGTACCAAAATGTAAAATAAACATCGTTTTTTGCACACTTTGCTTGGCATTTAGTAGAGATCAGTTTATGATTGTTACACAATGAGTATGGAAGGACATGTACAGATCTCCTATATGGTAAACAAACATGATATTAAAATAATATATACAGGCGGTCCCCTACTCAAGAACACCCGATTTACAGATGACCCCTACTCGGCTTATACACAGTATGCTCACCTTCTATGTCCCTGTGCTGTCCATTGCAGGGATATTGATGTCAGCCCTGTCAGACACGAGTCCTGTCTGACAGGGCCTGACTAAAGAGAAGATTGCGCAGGGAGATAGCACTTGTCAGACCCCAGGGCTGCCATAGGAGGATTGGACCCCCCCCCCCCGGAAGGCCCCCGGGGTGGAGGAGAAGGGGGAGTCCCAATCCACGTTCCCCTTCCACTCCATGGTCATGTTTAACTCGTGGTTGCAAGGTGTTAACACGCATTTGTTGGAAGAGTCTCCGATAATATACAGCTGACACCTGTAGCTCCTGGCATCGGCTCCATCTGGGAGCTGGTACGAGAAGCAGGATGTAATATTACGGCACGGGTCAGGAAGTTACCTCGGGTTAAAACAGCCTGTCCATCATCTTCTTCCCCAGCCTGATTAATCGATCAATTTGAACATTTTTGAGTATAAGAGAACCCGACATGCCACACAAAATAAATACTTACAGTAATTAAAAACCATGATTAGAAAGCATTGCTCATATCCCTAGATGGTTCCTTTCCATGGCTTCAATGTAAAAAAAAAAATCTGTATGTTAACTTATATACAGATATATCACTGCATTGCCCTGCCTCTTTGTTCCTGATTGACAGGTCTCACTGCTAGGACATGCTGCTGGTATGGAACTGGTACTTAGGGACTGTTTGTGCTCCAATTACATGTCAGTGTCATGTAAGTGGCCCGCAGTATTATAGTGTGGGGCTCCTCTGTATGGACACCAGGAATTGAGAGCATGGGCCATGTATGTGGGTAGCAATAGCCGAGTACTAGGATCCTTCATAAATTAGAAACTTAGTGCAGGGTGCTAAATGCAGGGATTAGGGACGTTACTAAATATACCCTGGTACAAGGATTTAGATTGACCCCCATTTGGAAACCATATTTGAAAGGCATACTTGTTTCCCTAACACTGAGGAAGTAAATAAATATACATGCTCTCAATGTACAGGAACCACAATAATGTAAACAAAAAAGGAAGAAAACACAAAAAGACCATACAATAATATATTTTATTTAAAAATAACAATACAAAAGTACCTTTAAACAACTCAGCTTCCATTTTATGATGGTATACACACAGAACACACAAGAAATTATGCTATACATTGCATCAATATCCCTTGTTTTCTTAATGTTATCAGTTATCTTCAATTTAAATAAAACATTTACATAGGACACAAGAAAATTCACAATGAGTTTTTGTACTATACTATAACAATCCCAAAACTGAATTAGAATAACAGGAATGCATCTAAAGGAAATAATGGATATGTATGAGATATATATGACCAGCTATTTCTTACTGTATATGAGACTGATGGTTCAAATAAGAATATAGGTCCCCTATAGATGGCAATGGGCGCACGATGCCGTACGGGAGTGGTATGGTGCCGCCCACATGTGGCACCGTACAGTTCCGTAGCCGGGAGCAAGATAGGACATCTCCTATCTTTCCCCTGAATACGGCAGCGTGCCCCATGTTTTTGTATGGAGAGGGGCAGTGTTGAGAGGCGCTCACCTCCTCCTCCTCTCCCCTGCTCCGACATGTGCCCACCGTACTACAGGCTGGTTGCATACAGGGAACACTAGCAGTGGCTTTACAGTATTGTATAGCAACATAGATATATCTAAATGCTAGAATTTCAACCCACAGTGCAAAGTTACATGCAATGCACAGGTTGAATTCAGCTGGATACCTGCAATATTCCCACTGTAAATAAAAAAAGCCACATTTTGGATCATTAATAGTTGCTGTTGCTGTTCTTGGGAAGACTTCATTTGAAACGGGTCTACCACGATAATTTACAAGTAATAGTTTTTGAAAGTCATTCAGTAACATAATAAAAGAATAATGTGTTAAATAACCAGCATGATATATACAATCTGTAATAAGATATCATTTCTCCACAAAGGCCTCAGTGTTTTGGAGTTCTGATTTACATGAACACTCAACGTACAGGTGATGGTTATTCTGTCACACTCACACATGCAAAACTCACCACAAACAGCATAAACACAATAAAGCACAAAGCAGTATTGATAACCTTAATGCATGACCGGAGAACTGTTGCGGTCAAGAGCATCTAAAATGGAGCCATTTATCTATAGTATTAAATACAGCAAATAAAACTGAAGCACAAATAGCACGCAAAAAAATTGTAACCTCAATCGTTTGAGTGGCTCACACGCTCTTGGACCATAATGTTTTAAGCAAAGCAATTGCATGTATGTTACTAATTATTAGGCTACAGCTGTAACTTTGTAGAATAATCATATAGTGATATGGGGAAAGTGGCAGAATTACCTCTATATGACACAGATCCCACCATGCTTAAAAGTATAAATCTCAGGTACAGTGGTATAAACAGAAAATAAGGGGACCACATTAAACATGAAAACAGGCTCCCCATAATATGCCCAAGTTCTGTCACTCAGAACAGAAGTATATGTGCCCCTTTGAAAAATTTGGGGAAAATCTGAACTATCCACCAAGTAGCCAAACAAAGTAGACACCACTTGGAATCAGACCCCCATCTCTCCAATGATCCCACAGTAGTTGTATTATGTGCCCTTCATAGTGCATATGCCCCAGCCCAACTGCATAAAAATATTTCCTCAGCCCAAAATGGGACATCAGTATCTTATTTCGTATTCACCCACACCTTACCCAATGTTCTCTCAAAGCCTTCGTAGCTAGTTGGGAAGGAGATTAGGGAGCTGCTGCTTTGACTTCATTGGTAAAGGTAGTAAATAGGTAATAGGTAAATAAAGAAGGATATATAGCAGGAAATATATTAATGTATCAGTTTTTAGGCCAGTGCAGAGTAGAACAAGACAGTTCTCTGCTGTGCCAGATTAATAGCTGTGTCTGATGCTGGATGATTAATCTGGTGCAGCATAAGACTCGAATTTTGCTCCTCCTATTATCTGGTCTTGTTTGCTGCACCTCAATGAATGAATTTCTTTGCGCTCTGACTTAATGTTTTTGCACACAGACTTTTTCCCTCTGAGGCCACGCACCTTTTCTGTACAACTCGGAATATTGTCTAAGAATAGTCTAAAACTCTTAATGTATGTGGCACAAGGCATTTCATGAGAAAAGGAAGGAAAAAAATAGGCTGATACTGTGCTGCAAGAGATTTTCAATGTTTTATTTGTCAACAAGGACCGAGTTTCTATAGTATGATATTAACATAATATAATAATAATAATCTTGATTTATATATCGCCATCAAATTCCCTAGTGCTTTACAAATCATAAATGATAAAATCATGTTAATATAATATTATAGACACTTGTTTCTGGGACCTGATGAAGGGAGCAGTATTTTTCCCCCGAAAAGCGTTGTCCGTTGACAAATAAAACGGTGTGAATCTTGAGCAGCGCAATATCAGTCTATTAATGATCCACCAATCATTGTAGTCCTGGATATTGGGTCATCTGCTGCACCTTATCATTATCCTTGATCTAAGTCACTCTGTCCTTGTTAGCACATGCAATTGAACCTTGTATGATGTTATACCTGTCTGTAGAATACGAGCAAACCTAACTAAGTCATTACATTGCTCGCGCTGTGTTGTATTTTCACATTTTTATGCTAGACACAAGGCATTTCAGACAGTTTTTTACTCTAGAATTCTGGTGCGGACAGCTGGTTACATCTCTCCCATTGCACATTGTAGAACAGTCTTTGTTTTATTTTTGTTACAATAGGCAAGTTACCAGTACAAGGATTGGGTTAGTATTATTATTACTGGTTATCTGGAACAGAAAAGGGGGTTCTGTTGCATAGCCGATGTTCAGTAGGTTGCTCATCTTTCCAGGTTGTAATGTTGGCCACATACACTGCTATGTATGCGCCATTTTCATAGCCACACAGACTGCTCCTTATGTGTCCATCTCATAGGCAGCATCTCCTTTGCACAAACTATTTCCATCTCTTAGCGGAAAGCTGAACACTGATGCATTTCAGTTTTTTGTTTGCACTCATAATAGAAATAAGTTCAAGAAGGGATAAAAAGAAGCATGTGACTATTGTACAGTGGCACACACTTTATTAGGTACACCTGTCCAACTGCTCGTTAACACTTAATTTCTAATCAGCCAATCACATGGCGGCAACTCAGTGCATTTAGGCATGTAGACATGGTCAAGACAATCTCCTGCAGTTCAAACCGAGCATCAGTATGGGGAAGAAAGGTGATTTGAGTGCCTTTGAACGTGGCATGGTTGTTGGTGCCAGAAGGGCTGGTCTGAGTATTTCAGAAACTGCTGATCTACTGGGATTTTCACGCACAACCATCTCTAGGGTTTACAGAGAATGGTCCGAAAAAGAAAAAACATCCAGTGAGCGGCAGTTCTGTGGGCGGAAATGCCTTGTTGATGCCAGAGGTCAGAGGAGAATGGGCAGACTGGTTCGAGCTGATAGAAAGGCAACAGTGACTCAAATCGCCACCCGTTACAACCAAGGTAGGCAGAAGAGCATCTCTGAACGCACAGTACGTCGAACTTTGAGGCAGATGGGCTACAGCAGCAGAAGACCACACCGGGTGCCACTCCTTTCAGCTAAGAACAGGAAACTGAGGCTACAATTTGCACAAGCTCATCGAAATTGGACAGTAGAAGATTGGAAAAACGTTGCCTGGTCTGATGAGTCTCGATTTCTGCTGCGACATTCGGATGGTAGGGTCAGAATTTGGCGTCAACAACATGAAAGCATGGATCCATCCTGCCTTGTATCAACGGTTCAGGCTGGTGGTGGTGGTGTCATGGTGTGGGGAATATTTTCTTGGCACTCTTTGGGCCCCTTGGTACCAATTGAGCATCGTTGCAATGCCACAGCCTACCTGAGTATTGTTGCTGACCATGTCCATCCCTTTATGACCACAATGTACCCAACATCTGATGGCTACTTTCAGCAGGATAATGCGCCATGTCATAAAGCTGGAATCATCTCAGACCGGTTTCTTGAACATGACAATGAGTTCACTGTACTCAAATGGCCTCCACAGTCACCAGATCTCAATCCAATAGAGCATCTTTGGGATGTGGTGGAACGGGAGATTCGCATCATGGATGTGCAGCCGACAAATCTGCGGCAACTGTGTGATGCCATCATGTCAATATGGACCAAAATCTCTGAGGAATGCTTCCAGCACCTTGTTGAATCTATGCCATGAAGAATTGAGGCAGTTCTGAAGGCAAAAGGGGGTCCAACCCGTTACTAGCATGGTGTACCTAATAAAGTGGCCGGTGAATGTATAATACCAATGTATTACCTCCAGTAACAAACAGATAAAAAAGGGATTGATAAAATGTTACTTTTAAATCAATTGAAGCCACCTGGACCACCTACCCTGTTTCCCTGAAAATAAGACACCCCACAAAAATAAAACCTAGCACAATTTTTTTTCAAGCTTATAAAACTAAGGCCTCCCCTGAAAATAAGACCTAACGGCAGCCATTGCTGCAGCTCCCTCCACGCCATACATTAGTATAAGTGGATCATTTAGAGATTTTGTGACATGGGTGAAGAATTCATTGGATAAAATCATTGACAGTTGCATTACGACTGCTCTACAAGTAGCTTCCTATGCAATAAGAGCTAATTTATGGAAAGTGCTGTCATTAAACATGAGAGATTGGGGCCAATGATTCTAAAAGAAATGGAGTCACAAGAAATTCAGCATGAAATTAAGGTTTTTGGTGAGCTATGATGAGGTTCCAATAGATAATGATATGACTTAAAATACCAGGATCGGCAAATGTACCATAATTTATGTTCAACATTAAATCTGAATTTTTGTTCATCAAAATCCCCTGACAATAAATCCTATAGAGTTTTTTAGGAGCAAAAATTAATATAAGAAATGGTCTTATTTTTGGGGAAACAGGGTAGATGAGTGTTCCCCATCTATATTCCTCATTGCAATATTTAATATTAAAGAGTCCTGAAACAAAACATGACTAAGGGATTCCATCCAATTTTTTAAGTTTCACCTGTGGTTGGGAGTATAGTGTTTTCAATTTTCTGGAGAAAGCTGATTTGCATACTTTTTCCCCAATCGCTACATTCATTGCATCTCCACAATGAGAAACAGTATGATCTGTTCAATGACTTTTTTGAATGTATATCTCTTTTCAACATGCAAGTTCATTTTATTCATTCTATATTAGGTATTTTTAAGAAATATATTTACCTCTGCCCACCTTCCATAACTATGATGATGTACTAAAGCGAACAGATGAGCTGACACAAACATTTGTAAAATACCTTCGGCTCATCATATAGATAGGCCAGTGTTGACATTAAAAATAAGCAATTTACAGTTGTTGCCGTCTATTTGTAAGTATGAAAAATTTCTAGGAGACAAAGCCATGACAGCTGGTTGGGATACATCCCCCACACTGCTCTGTGATAATTAGGAAATGTGATCCCATTGTAATCTCAGTGAGCTTGATAGGAATGTATTTGTTGAGCCACACATCCTGGAGTTACATGTCCAGGGTAAGGGATTCTAGTGGATGACCTCACAACCATGAATTTTATGGTGGAATGGTTCAATAACCCATGTTTATTATATATTATTTAACATACATATATACTTGCTCCCAATAAATTTCAAACAGGATTGTTATCCATAAATAATCCATCTGATGGGAAAAAAACTACAATCTCCAGAGGACCCAATACTTTTTTAAGTTAAGAACTGTAGAATAGCCCACCTCAGGAGCTGCTAACAGCAGAGACTGCAGGGAGCTTCAAAAAGTAATTACATGCCTTTTTACAGAAAAATAACATTAATGGTTATATAATAATATAGAATAGTGCTCCCTTCCAACCCTGTCCCTTGTTTACCTTCTTTAACTTGATGGGAATATGCCTTTCTTTAACTGTACTGTCTATGTAACAATATGTAACTATGTAATAACTCGGCCATTCTTAATTTAATTTAATATAGTATTTCTGATAAATCATGTATATGCAGAAGTTATGCAGTTAAAATGTAATAAACATGTCTTTGCTGTTTTCATATTTATTTTCTTTTCTGTGTGCATCTTCCATTGTAAAAGCAAAGGGAAACATCTTTTGCTGGAGGCAAAATAAACTTCCTTCATATGCTAAATCACTTGTGGTCAAATAACTACTGAAATAAACTCTCTGTTTTTTTTTTACCATAGCGGGTTACATCCTGGTATTATAGTAGATTAAGTTGACTAAAGATCCAAGTCTATCAAGTCCAACCTATCATTCTACAATGTTGATCCAGAGGAAGGCAACACAAAAACAAAAAGGTTGATGCCAATTAGCCCATAGTGAGGAACTGAGTTCTTCCCAACATCGTAATAAATCTATAGATCAACACCCCATCTACTTTTGCCTTACTCACAGAAAGCCGGCATGACTCAGCAGCAATCCTGCGATTATCCACATGCATATTTTAGTATTACCTGTATCTACACCTGTCTGGTTTGATTGGCACTGATATAATTTTGAAATGCTCAACGTCCAAAACTCTTCATGTATAGGAATAATATAGGATCAATATATTTTTGTACAGAATTTTTTATTCTTAAGAAATCTGGCACTAGTATATATTTGAGTAAATCTCAATAAAAATCTATTTGAGTAAAACTGGCTACATTATAAAAAGCTACCACTCAATTATTCCCCGTCAACCCCGTAATAGTCCACTCAGATTCCCTCAGGTGCTCGCGGGCTCCATTATTCAACCCCTACAGATCCTGATTACTAATGAGACACTCACCTCTACACATCTCCTCCGGTACAACCAACACAAGCATTTCTATCACTCACCCTATGAGACTTCAAGCAAGCATGCTTAGCCTCTACTCCCACACCTTATGCTATATCTTTCATCTATAAGCTGTTTGTTACTGTACAGTCTACAGCTCTTCCTCACTACTGTAGGGCTTGGTAAACTGAGCCGTAAGATCTTCTCACCAACTCAGTGGTGAAAATGCTTCTCCCTTTCTCACAGATCTGTGATTGCCACCAATCATCAAGAGACTAGCTACAAGATCTTATCCATGTGGTATGGAGTGCGCTCGCTGCTGCACACATGGTATTCCAAGGTCCCTGATGCCTGCTGGCGATGTGGCTCTAGCAGTGGCACAATGACCCACCTCTGGTGGTCCTGTCCGAGCCTAAGTAACTTCTGGTCTACTGTCCTTACCTGTGGAGGGTGGCTGTAAAAATAGTAACCCTCTACTACTCACTTTCTCCAGCGCACCCGTTCAGCCGTTGTGCAATCTGTCACTGCCTTGTCTGTGTATATAGATCAGCGGTGCTGTCCCGACCACAGCCACATGCCTGCTACAGCAGGAGTTTTAGGCAATAGCAAGCACAGTTATGGTCGGGACGGCACCATAAGCTTCAATATATGCAGCAGAATGACAGTGTGGAGAGAGGTATAAGAGGTTTATCATTTTTATAGCAGTTCCACAGCAATATATAACACAATTTTGATTTCCAGACAACCTATTTATGACTGCCTAGTCTAACTTTACACCTCCTATTAGTTGGTTTATTTTAGGCCAGGTTTTGGTAAACGTTTGGCCCAACTTAGGTCACACCTCTTTTGTTGCACATGTAACAGTCTGAAACCCTTAATAATTGTGCTGCATTTTAGACAGGTTTTTATTGGGTCAAATTACAACCGGTAAATAGATTGATAGTTCTGCCCCTATGTATTGAGAGACTGATTTCCTAGTTTTTCTTCCTTTTCATGCTTTCTTTAAGATTTTATTTTCTGCAGATAAGAGTGATCTTGTCTTTCCTCTGAAATGTAACTAATGACTCAGCTCAAAAGCATCTGTTAAAACTAAACTGCAAATGAACCTTAAATATACTCTGGTATGTGTAATGCTTTTAAAAGCCATGAGAGCCGTAAATTGTCAAGTTAAGGCAGAAGATGACGGTTGACTTTGATATCATTCATCTTCCTCTCTCCGTGTATAATTAGAACAAGACGTTTTCTGTTTAGTCCCCTCTATTTGTTCCCATCCAATGTCTACAGTTTTTATCTCCATTCTAATATTGATTTTTCTTTAAGAATGAACCCAGGGGTATTTTAACCTCTGAGTTGTGCCAAAATGCCATACACTTTTAATTTGCGCATATTTTTATAGCATATGTAATTCTAACTCGGTTATAGTCTAGTAGCATCATTACTAATTATCTCTTCCATATGATTGGGTTTACATGAAGCCAAAATATATAAATTATGTTTCTTTTACTTACAGACACATTTATATAATTATATTTTTTAAAGCTTTTTAAATATGAATACATTTGCTATTTTAATTTTCTCAAAATTGAAACAGAAGATCATTATATAGCTGTTTTTATGTTTTAGGTGCGAATGTCTGCATGTTATTGTACTCTAAAGCTACATTCACACGAACGTATGGGGGACGTATATACGGCCGACTGATATACAGCGTATATACGTCCCCCATACTCGGCAATGGATGCACGGTGTCGTACGGGAGCAGTACGGTGCAGTGCACCGTTCCATAGCCGGGAGGAAGATAGGACATGTCCTATCTTTCGCCGGAATACAGCACTGTGCACCATATATTACTATGGAGAGGGACGAGGCGAGCAGTGCTCACCCCCTCCTCTTTTCCCCTGCAACGTCATGTGCCCGCCGTATCGGGAAATGTACGGATTACATTTCTTGATTGATATTATAACAGTCAATGGGAGTCATTTATCTTTATTGTTTTGTGGATGTTTTTTGTGACATTTTCACATATAAAGATATATTAGGTGCAACAGTGAGAAAAAAAACATGACAGCAAACTCAACAGGTGAAAAAGTTGCTAATTTTTGTTGGAAATATTCAAATGTGCCAAAAAAAGGTGCAAATATAAATGAAAAACTAAGATAAATGACCCCCCAATGGGTGATTTTGGATGCTATAGGGCACTAGTACTCATACTTATTCATGTGAATGGAAGCTACAATATAATACATGTACATCCCTCAGGGGACAAATGTGTTCTCTATTAGTTAGATAGCTACTTTGTGCCTACAATCCTATGTAATCTTAATGCCTTAATGTCACTGCTAGAAACAGGAAACTAAACTTCCAGGAAGTTTTTCCTTTAACCTACTCATATTGACTTGGGAATATGGTCCCCAGGGTGTTCTGGGAACATACTCAGAGTCAACAGTTCGCTCAATACAAAATCTGGGAACTGCAGAAATGGCCTGTGGGTGTACATGTGTCCTTATGATTATTTTTCAGATTGTGGAAAAATATGCCTGAGAAACTTTGAGCTCTGTTTCAGACAAGACAATCTGTGAGAATTACACATCTTCAATGATTGTGACATTAGCCCACTCTCCGTAAAGCGTGACAAAACACATCTGTAGGCCAGAATAGAAGCTGACACTTAACCACTGTGAACTTTTCACATGCTAATGCTCAAACTGGGACCTAGCACGACATTTCCCAAATAATTTTGTGTCTCTTTACGTCTTATTATAGTCCCACACTGTACATGACATAACTGAAAATGCTCTTGAAGCAAAAGAAGCACAGATTATTATATTAAAAGGGGTACTCCAGGAATCAGCATAATGTATACACCAATGTATATAAATTATAAGCTAATATGTAATTACAGGCGGTCCCTAGGTTACATGTTTTATAATTGTAGATCCAGCCAAAAATTTTTTTTGCCCGAGTGACAATAAGAGGTTCAAAATTCTGTTGACATGCACTGTAATGAAGAATTAAAATGCTACTCGCATTTTATTCATTTGTTGATTTTCTCTACGTGGAGTAGACACAGGACAGAAGATGGACGCTGGTCATATGCCACATCATCATGTGAACATCAATATATTTAGCTGTAATCAGTTGGTTGCAGTGCATCTAGTATGGCCAGTGTTGTGGTGTGAAGTCATCTCAGTGAGGTAATGTGCAGTGATGGCAGTTACATCATTACTATGGTGACAGATTAGAACAGTCTGTTACATCATCACTGAGAGCAGAGCATAGGAGGGAGGAGCTGTTACTGAGAATTGACGGATCATGGGATCTTGGGGGTTTTCAGTGGCGGCCATCTTGGTGATAACTCCACCTACTGTATTAACATTTTGTGAATTATAAAATCAAACAATTTAAGGTCCATTTTGTGAATAATGACATTGAGTTTGGTTTTATTCATCTATTTATAGCATTATGGGTTTTTGTATCAGAGGTTCATATTCTCGCAATATCCCTTTAAACATTATACAGGTTCAACTACTGCTAATGGGTTTCTATCAGTATTTATATTATTTATATTAATTTATAAAATTGTTATACTTACAGCATTTCACATTAATAAATGTCCCATTATTCCTAAGTACCAACTCTCATTAGAGTTTTATATTCCTTTATTGTTTAAGTGGAGTCTGTCACCATTATTTACCTACCCAAACTAACTGCTATGTTACGTAGGGATATGCTCACACACATGCAATCCAACTTTTGTTATTTCCCAGCTGTTCCTTCCATGCTAAAAGATAACTTTAGAAATATGCAAATGTGTGTTTTTGGGGTATTTGGAGAGCATGTCAGGGCTTTAGCTCCACACAGTATCAACGCCCTCTATGACAGTTCAACCACCCAGAATATTCTCAGACATAAACATAAATATATATTAGATTTAAAAAACACACACACAACAGTTTATTGCAAAGACTGATCACATGATCTGACTTACCGTACATGTTCCAGTTATTATGATTATCTGATGCTTATTTCATTTTACAGCAATTAATATATTGCAAGTGTTGGAAAGTGACATTTACTAGTATTAATGATTATATTTGGCACATGTGTGTACTTACTTTTGATCAACCATACATTTTATTGCAGTTTCTATGACTTCATGGACATGAACCATTCATAACAACTATTTTTTATTTGTTAGGCTATCAATAGTTACGTGGTGGTGGGCCGACCTTGTCATTGATCAACTGTGTAAATTCAGTGCAGGTGGCTCTGTGTCCCTGTAGAGGCTAAAAACTGTAACTACGGCAGCACCTATTCACTTTCATTGGGAGCATGATAACAGGGCCACGAAGTCACCTTCTTCCAGTTCCATACCTTATTTTGAGACATTGTCAAACAGCTGATTGGTGCAGGAGTTGGGTGTAAGACCCCTTCTGATCTACTATAATATCATAATAATAATAATAATAATAATAATCTTTATTTATATAGTGCCATCAAATTCAATAGTGCTTTACAAATCGTAGGGGACATATACAAATATAATATTACATTACAGAGTACAAACAGTCATATGGAACAATAGGATTGATGAACTATCCTGGTTAAGCCCTTAAATAGGCTATCAGCTCCCATAATCCCAGATAACCTATTTAATACTTATACACTGGGTTTCACAGTAAGGTTCATAAAGTTGCAACCAACCTCCCTTAATTTTGAGTCACCATCACAAATGTAAAAGGTTTACTCTACATACTAATTCATTGTTTTAGTAGTGTTTATATGTGATATATAAAGATATAAACCTAAAAGATACAGAAGTCCTCTTCAGCAGCTCTCACTATGGTCCTCCTGTATTGTTATTACTAATCTGGTGTCCTTATTCTTTTCTTACAGATGAACTCACAGTGCCTGCACTTTACCCGGGTAGCCCTGAAGTTTGGGCGCCGTATCCCCTCTACCCAGCGGAACTAGCACCTGCTCTACCTCCTCCTGCTTTTACCTATCCCGCTTCACTGCATGCCCAGGTAATTGATAGCAATCAGCCACATCCTCACTCTGTATATCACCTGCCCTTTCCTGGTAGCACAGTGCACTCCACACTACACTAACTACTGTTCTACCAGCTAACTGGCTCACCACATGGAAACCAATGATGCCTCTCTCGTGCTCACTCATCCACAGACTCTCTTTATGTTGCGGGAACCCTACACCTCTGATTTGTAAATCTAGAATAAATACTAGATCATTCCACTCATTCTCTTCCATTTAACACCAAATTAATCTAGAATTTGTTTGGAGAAGGGGTAGATACTTGTTCAATAGAAATCTAACATCAATCTCTCGATAGGTGATATCCCTCGTGATAGGCAGTGGTTATAAAAGTTTATGACTAAGTAAGATGAGAACCGTTCATTGATGCTTCAACTTACAGTTATAATTAACTATGAAAATTTACAAAACTTACACATTTCATCTATTGCAACTGAAAAGGTGTTAGATGAGTTATTAGAGAATAGCGCTTATGCACAAGTAAGACTTTAGTAGCCTTCTGTAGCTATGCACCAAATATCATTTAGGTGACAGCGAAATGAAACCAGCAAACCCCCTATATACATACACACTTGGTTCTGACAAGTCTACATATGTGTTTAAGGGGTTTTCCAGTTTCAGCAAAAATCTCTGCTTGCTGTGATTCAATAGGAAGCTTCACTGTCTATTCATAGGGGAATAGAAATCTGTCCATAGTCGTGTGCTGTCACACAAGTGCACGGCTCGTTACAACACTGATTATTGTAACGAGCCATGCACCTGTGTGACATCACATGACCACAGATGTCCGCTGTTTGTAGATAGATCAATGAAGCTTCTGCTGAATAACCACAAGCTGAGAAGCCGAGGGATTGTTACAAAAGATATTTTGGAAAAAAGTTTTGTTTATTAAATAAATAATATTATTAATTTTCTGGAATTAATGGGTAAAGGAGGCACCTTAGGCAGCAGCTGGGCATGTTAAAAATTTACATGTCATCTATAATATGCTATCTGAAAATGGCACTATTTTCTTTGCAGCATATGAGAAAAAGAATTTCTGATGGATGAAGATTTTATTTTGCATTTGAAAAGAAAACAAGTAGCTAAAATCTCTAGTACAACACACCCAAGTGTAGCTGGTACAAATACAAGATATATTAATATTTCATCAAAATGTTTTATCACTTTTGAATTCAGCATTAAGTGAGTGTTTCCATGAAACAAGTTAGGCCATACCCACAGGATGATCTGTGGGGTCTCAGTGATCAGCATCAGACCCCTCACCGCTCCCCAGGATATGGTAAAATGTGGGTAAAACCTTTTAAATCTTAGAGTGGTCATCCCTTTTTCATTTTTGTATTTCTGATTTTTAACTCCTCACCTTCCTGAAGCTGTTCTTTTTATTGGCACCAATTAATATGCCCTCTGGGATTATGAGTTGATGGCTTATCAAAGGGCTTGACCAATAGTTGATCAGTGGGCAGCCACTGTTGTGTGAGATTTCTTCAGTTTACTGCTGCACAGCCCCTCCCTGCTACAGTATCAGGCTTCTGTTGGAATATCACAGTGCTCCGAATCCAGCTACAATCCTGGAATATAATAGCATGGTTTTACAATCCTGCTGGTACAAACAACACACACAAAAGTATGGCTCTGCAAGACTGCTACCTAACATTGTCTGCAGCTTTATATTCGGTCAAAACTGCTGTCAGATTCCCTTTAATTTTCTACTCTGTTACCTTGGCGTGATGAAGCCCCACATAGAAAAATATACTGTACTGATTAGACCTTGTCTACATTTTTTGGTACGGGAGATGTTGGAAATCAGTTCTTAATTCTCTATAGCAATATATCTAATCTATTTAATCTATATATGTATATATGTCATATACACATCAGCTTTTATTAAGGCCAGTATAGACTGCATTCTTTCTTGCTGTGCCAGAGACTAATGGAATAGTTCATCACTGACACGTCCTGTAATGCACAACTTTCAACAGACCATGACGGTTTGAAGCTTGACTTGGTAATTGATATAATGAAATCAAGATCAGTCCAACTCCATCATTCATAGACATGATGTATCCATAGACAGAAAATGTAGATTTTTAGAAATATGAATCAATGATGCAAGACTGAGCCAAAATTCAATAATGCATAACATTTGGTAAACTTTACTTAACTGACAGAAAAGAACGCCTAATCTTAACCTACACAATGTGTCATGCTGTTAAAGCTTCATTATGTGGCTGATGAGATACTATATTAATGTACATATGGGCTGATTTATAAATGTGCAGTCTGTCTTCTCTGGGGCGTGTCACCATGTTTAAATGTTGTACGTAATTGAATATTCCAGAAAGGGAACAAGATGATTGCAGATCCCTGTTGGCTTAGCACAAGATATAGAAATGATTTCATCAAATGAGCACAGCCAATTTTGTGACCTTAACTGCCATACTTATTATAATATTATGGTCCGATCTACAAGACCTCATATATATAAGCCTGAGCTGCCATTACATATTTGCTGAAATATATCGCTCTTGAGATAATCAACAATCCCACAATATTCGGAATTACTACTAAACATTGCACTGGGGGTTTCGATGTCCCCTCAAGTGTCTAACCTTTGACTGCATGACTAATAGTGTTATTCTAGGCTTGGGCAGCTTGCCATTAGATTACATAGTGTCTTTCCTGAAGCAGGCAGGTTTTTTGTGTGTGAAATGTATGTTTATCCAGTATGTAACTGGTGATTCATACATTTATGTAGGAAATCAGCCTTGTTTCATATGTAAGGCAGTGGCCGGTAAAGTCAGAAATAGTGTGTGTATCCCTTGAAAGTTTTTACATATACATGAAAAATGGTTTTAACAACGCTAAAAAAAAATCAGGTCTGAATTGCTTATTAGTGAATACAGACCGACTAGTACCTATATAAGCACTATCTGCAACATTCAAGGGTCTCTCTGCATACCTCTCAACTTTTGTAGGAAAGAAAGAGGGGCAAAAGCTATATGTGCCACAGAATTTTTTTTTCCCTAAGCCAAGCCTTTTGTTCCACCCCTTACTCCACCCTCACATTGTATAATTTCCCCCTTAGTGCCGACATCTCCTCAACTCCCTGTCACATTGTAGCCCCTCTGATATTTTGCCCCCAGTTCCACTTACAGTATTGAAGCCTCCACAGCAGCTCCCCCTCATAATGTGGTGCCCACCATTTTCCCCTCATATTGTGCCCCTCCAGTTGCTCACCCATTTATTTTACCCTCCTCTTACTTTACCCCCAAGCAGCTCCCCATCTAATTGTGTCTTATCCCCTGTGTTATTGTACAGTCTCAGCATCTCCCCCTCTTTTTTCCTCCAGCAGCTCTCCCTCCTATTTTGCTATATCCATTAGTCCCCCTCTTATTTTGCCACTCAATTCCCCCTCTTATAGTGCCCCCTCAGCAGTTCCCCTTCTTATAGTTCCCCCCAGCAGCTCCCCCTCTTATTGTGCCCCCCCAGCAGTTCCCCCTCTTATTGTGCCACCCAGCAGTACCCCCTCTTATAGTGCCCCCCGCCCAACCCCCTCAGCATTTCCCCTTCATATTGTGCTGCTCCAGCAGTCCCTCCTCTTATTGAGCTCCCACAGTAAAATAATAAACACATGTACTGACCTTTCCTCATTCCCTCACAGCAGCTCCTCTCTTCTCTCCTGCTGTATGTAGTGAGGCAAGGATGCCATCATCACTTGGCCCCATACAGCATTAGCAGAGGGACAGTTATAGTGAAGAGAGCCGGCAGCTCCCTGCACTATAACTATAATAAGTTCTTTCAGTGTTCAGAGGATTACTATCCCGGAACATACCTCCTGCAGGGACAGGACCCGAAAACCAGAACAGTCTTGCTGGATTCAAAATGGTTGGGAGGCTGAATCTGCTGACAAATGAGCCAATTGAAGGTACAAATTGCTTTTACTCTGTCTGCAATCCAGAGAGGAAAGCTACAAAGTGGCCAAGTGCTGAGACGGTCAGGTGTTTTGTTTATATTTTGCTTTATGCTGTGGCCTGCATTGCTGAACAGGTCTCTTTTACTATTCTAATATCTTCCCTCTCTAACAATCCCAAAAGGCTCTTCAATACTCACTCATTACTAACACCAAAGTTGCAGCCACCCGTCACAGGCCTTGGGGCTGAAGATCTGGCCACCTACTTTAAAGATAAAATTAATTGCATTCGCCAGGAAATAATTTCCCAATCCACTCCATTACTCCCCTTCCCTCCAATACTTCTCCCTGTTCGCTCTCTTCCTTTGAGCAAGTTATAGAGGAATAAGTGTCCAGGCTCCTTTCCTCTGCTCACCCCACTACCTGCATCAGTGACCCCATCCCCTCACATCTTCTACAGTTCCTCTCCTCAGCAGTCACTTCTCACCTCACTAAAATCTAAAATATTCTCTCTTCTTTGTTGTTCCCTGAAGCTTGCGGTTGTTACCCCATTACTAAAGAAACCTTTCCTGGACCAATCCAGTGCTACTGACTACCGACCAGTCTCTAATCTCCCTTTCATCTCCAAACTCCTGGAACGCCTGGTCTATTCTCAACTAATCCGCTATCTCTCAGCAGACTCCCTCCTTGACCCCCTACAATCTGGTTTCCGCTCTATGCACTCTACTAAATCAGCTCTTTCCAATAATCTCCTCACCACTAAATCTAAAAGTGACTATTTTTTCCTCATTCTTCTGGATCTCTAGGCAGCTTTTGATACTGTGGACCACCAGCTCCTCCTCAGCATGCTTTGCTCTATATTGGCATAAAGTAAACTGTACTCTCTTGGTTTTCTTCCTATCTCTATGACCACACTTTCAATGTCTTCTTTTCTGGGTCTCTCTCTTCACATCTTCATCTCACTTTCGGGGTTCCCCAACGCTCAATCCTAAATCCTCTTCAATCTGTGACTGCTGTTGGATTAATCTGTACCTTAATTCAAACCTCACACGCACATCTCCTGGACTTCTCCCGTGCTGCACCAATTCTCTGGAATGCCCTACTCGGACTATCAGACTAATACCCAACCTCCAAAGTTTCTAACGTGCTCTCAAAACCCATCTCTTTAGGCAACTCTCTCTTTACTAACCCTGTGTCCTCCTATTGTCTTTATCTTTGTATTTGGTTTTGTTTAAATATATGATATACTTGAAATGATGATGGGCTTTTATATTTATTCTAAATCTACTGTTGGCATTCAGAATTCTGGTCTATCTAGAAAGATAAGGCAACTTTGGGAATTAGGACTATGCTGCTTCCTCTGCCCGGAGTGGCTACTATATGTTATTTGGAATCTTGTCCTAATTAAAACCTTCAGAAGGAGTTGTAGTATTTGACTACAGTATGAGATATTTCAGGTTCTGCTAAGTGAGCGGTATGTGTATTTAAGGAAGTTGCTATTAGCTACTTAATAATTCTAATGATTAATAATGGAGTCAGCGTGACCACCTTCTAACATTTTTCCAACTACGAAAACATGTTAAAAAAACGGAATTCCAGTATTCACTCTACTGAGCCATCACAGGAAGCTTATCTGTGTATGTTACATAAAGCACTTTATTTCTGTATTTAGATTAGCAGTAATATGTATTCTGGCAACACAATATTATTTATGAACCCTAAAAATACCTTTTATCCCCGTATTCTACTGCCATGTTAATTTGATTAGTTTTTAACAGAACTTTAAAGTTAGGTGGCATCTGGAAAGTCATATCCTAGACTAAAGGCATTCAGTTCAAGAAACTGACTTCTCTATCCCCTCCTTTAACGTGTGATTGCTGCTGTAGCTTTTTGTAGGCTTATAAGTTCTGAAATTTAGACCAAAAGTGGCAGGAATACTCTTTGCAACATCCCTCTACTAAGACCCATACAGAGGTTGTCATTGAAGCTGGGTCGATTGTGTACATACGGTATGACTTAACAGAGTACATGGAAATGGCTTTTCTCCCTGGATACCATATGTAGTCAATAATAGTAGGAAACATGAGCAATGCAGTAATTTAGTCCTAAATTTTACTCAATTTACACACCAAGGACCGTGACTAAATTATTTAGGATTCAATTAGAATTTTCTTAGACAGTCTCAGTTGATGCGACTCTTCAAGAAAACAAATTTCTATTCAACAATCTACTTTCACTAAAATTATTAATGCCAAAGTAATTGTGTATCGATTAACCCATTGTTACCATGAGATTGTTAAAGGGGTTGTCCACTTTCAGCAAATAATTGATATTCTTTGTCTATTGAAAATATATGCAATATATGCAATTTTATGTATGCAATTTTCTATTATACTTTCCTCTATATATATATATTCCACACTGTTTTCTAGATCTCTGCTTGCTGTCATTCAACAGGAAGCTTCATTGTTCACTATATATAAAAACCAGTCTGTGGTCACGTGATATCACATAGTTAGTTATAATGAGTAATAGAGCTGTGTGATATAATGAGCCATGCACCTGTATAACATCACATGACCATCAACAGATTTCATTCCATAGGAAATAAACAGTGAAGCCTCCTGTAGAATGACAGCAAGCAGAAATCTAGAAAACCATGCAGAATTGATATAGAAAGTATATTGGAACAATATACACAAACCAAATCAAGTATACAAACCATATGAATTGGACAGCCCCTTTAAATGGGTTATATAGGCCTTCAAGTACCCTAAAATGCCTCATATGATTATGTTACATTCACTTATAGGGGGCTGTGGGACATAGCTGTCCATGAAGTCCCATATAAGTGAATGGATTACAGGTGTGTACATGAACCAGCTTTCCATATACATGGGGGGCATTTGCAGGGGGATCCTGTGATAGCTGGGGTGTCATAAGATGGATTATAACACCAAATTTTCAAGTCATCAATTGAATATCCAGCTGGTTTTATAACTCATATACTCACGAAATAAAGCCTATTGTGGATGGTATGGATTTTATTGTCATGACTGTGGGGCCCTGTTCACATACTTTTTTCCTTGTATAGGTCAAACTAATCTAAATCCAAAAGGCTCCAGACTACAGTTTTCTACACATACCACAAAATAGAAGTACACCACCCAGGTTCTTCACACAAAATGAAGTACATCTGTTGATAAACATTTTTTTTTCCAGTGAATGATGTAAGCTTCTATGTGCTTATACACAGCCATATGTCTGAGACTTGTCAGCCAATGGATAAATTGGAAAACTATAATAAACCATAAAAATGCTTCCATCTGCATGAAATGATGGTGGCAGCACAATTTTTTAGTCATTTAGCGATGGTTGGAACTCCTGGTGAGATGACATTTTTTTCACTTCACCACCATAAAACACCAGTAAATGTTGTTATATGCATGAACCTAAAGCAATTGATGGGGTGGTTAGTACTAAAACGTTCTACAAAACCAGACATAATTTATCAAAACCGTCTGAGAACAAAACTATTCAAGTTGCTCATGGCAACCAATCATATTTAATTTTACCACAGCAGTTTATAAAATGAAAGCTGAGTTCTGATTGGTTGTCATTAATAACTAGAACAGTTCTGCTCTCACACAGTTTTTATAAAAGGACACACCATATTAGGAATTCTTATAAATGTTAAGCCCTCATGAGGGGTTTAGTCATCTTGTACTTGTTTTTATGCAATGTTTTACTTCCTTCTAAGATGTACAACACAATTAAATTATTGGTGTTCCATAAAGAAATAATAAAAATAATTCCTAAAAGTGTTTTTTTCACAGCAAGATAACATTTTTGTGGGGCAGTGGTCGAATTCTTGTTATGGCAAGTAAAGTAACTATAGCATAGAGGAGAGTCTTTCACAATCCACTCAAATTACATCAGTCGTTTTTCCAGATTTCCTACATGCAATACTTATAGCCCTTATGTTTTTCATCAGATACCTAGCATATTTAGCAGTAGATTTGTACTAATTGAACATAGAAATCCTCCATCATAAAGGCTTCTTGGTGCACCTGACAACACATGAATGATGAAGATGTCCTTCAGTGGCCTGCGAAGCTTGTGTCAGCATTCCTCCTAAGAATTATACAGTTCAGTGAACAGGATGAAAGAACATTGAAAAAAGTAAATTACTTCAATTTGATTTCTTGAAAGAAACTCCTCAGCATATGAGCAATAAGGCCCTCCCTAAAAATATATTACCATCAGCCAGGTCAGGTGACATACTGACAAAGTTTAATGTTGTTTTTCCACTCACTAGAATTAAGACTGCATTAGGTAGAGCTGTTCTTGATGGATGTAATAGTGCAACAATGTTCTTTTGTAGGAAAGCTTCAGTTATGTGACCACTGATCCATGCGGCGCTGACCTACCTGTGACCTTTCCTAGGAAACTAGGGTTAAATATTAATGGATTCAAAGAAAAGTTAACTTTCTATACAATGTTTTATGAAAGGCACCCATGATATAGATATGAAATGCAGGAAATTCCTGACATTCATGTACTTATGTACAATAAATTCTATACTGTCTTTTTAAAACAACTAACTTTGCTTGCCACATAATGTTTAAGTTACATTATTTGTGTCCATTCCCAGAATCCATATTGTGCAGGAGTACACATCCTAGGACAGAAATATATGCACATCATGTTTCCTGCACAAAAGAAAAAAATATTTTCATTATTCTGTTAAATCAAAGTTCGACCCATTAAATAGCCTTGAAACTTGACTAAAGACTAACATTATAATGCAACCCATTCAATTGCTTGTATCCATGGAGAAAAGTACAGCTCAGGGGTGTAACTACAGGGGGAAGTAACCATATCGGCTGCTTTGGGGCCTGCAGTGTCAGCCATACACAAAAAATGGAGGATATGCACATTTATTGCATATAAATGTGTGTGTATGAGTGTAGAACTATATTTGTGTGTGTATAAAAGTATATAATTTTGTGTATAAGTGTATAAATGTGTGTGATTGTATAAATATGTGTAAGTGTACAGATATGTACACTTTATGTAGGGGTAATGAGGTCCCCAATCAGTAGTTTATTATGAGGCCCAGCCTCTCCTAGTTACTCCCCTGATTCCCACCCCAGTGCTCCCTGCAATAATCCTTAAGATGCCAACACAATTTAATGCTATGGCTGAGGAGGAGGTAACATTCATTGAAGCAAATAATTTAGTTTTACCTATTATAAATGAGTCTTCAACATAAGGAAATCAATATGTAAGAGAAAAAAAACTGTTTTCTGCATAGGTCATTAATTGGACCATTGTGATCAGGGTCTCTAGCTAGTTCTTCCTTAAAAGTAGCAAGGGAAAAATCTTACTTAGAAGTTCGAGTGTCTTAGAGGAATGCAGGGAATTTTCCGCAGTTTTGTGTATGAAAACCTGCTGCGGATTGCAAAATCTTCGAAGTCTACAAGATTTTAAAACTACTATGTGGATTTGTAAATCTTTTGTTTGTTTTTTTTTTTCATTTTAAAATAATGAGTCGAGCAACTGGAAAAGGTAGAATACAATTAGTAAATAACATCACAGTTTTTATTCTCCCTGGATATTCATTTATTGCTTTGACTGATGTTTGATGATAAATCTGCTGTAGTTGAAGACTGGTGAGTCTAACTTTACACCAGTTGGCCCAGTTCACTGCACCACATTTCAGCACACCAACTCTTTGCATTGAAGCCACGCTTCCTTTTCACTAGGCCACTCCCTCTTTCTGTACTGGATGGAAAAGTGACTAAAAACTGTGTTAACCCCCTCAATAAGTGTAAGGCATTTTAGACTTTAGGCTACCTCAAAGGATGAGCTGACGTGAAACTGGCTTTTACTAGGTTACAGTTTTCCTGTTGAGTTATGCAGTGTTTGGGTGGGTAATGCTGAACTGTTATATTGTTGTTGCAGGGGCCTTTGACTTTGATAATAACTGTGTTATGCCCTGCCTGATATTTTTTGTCATTTGAATGTCTGCAAGGGTTACCATCATCACATTAAGTGCGTGTGTTTTTACATTTCGATGGACATTTTTGTTTCTTCTGTTATATTATATGTGTATTCAATACATTAATTTTTGGTATTTAAATATTGAAGTAGTTGTAATCTTGTATACCATTTGTACAGATCAATAATGTTTTTTCAGTTACAAGATAGTGATTTAGCATGGTAAAAAACTTATAGTTATTCACAGTTTATCAAAGAGATCAGCTAGGGTCACCCAGGGTTTGGCTCCTTACTAATTATTAAGTTATGGTATGTCCTAGTGGGCACCACTTTAAAAAAGTGGATTATTAGAATTGACCGATTTTAGGCTAACTATATACCTATCTAATATTCACATAATTTAACATAATGCATCCAGTTACAGTATCAAACCATGATACTACTAGGTCCCTGATGGGTTTGGGTGAGATCTTCCCCTCTTCCTGCCTTCAAATTTGACAATTTGTAGAAATTGTTATGGTACAGAGCCAGATAGTAGATAGTTTGGATGCCCACGAAGTAAATAGAAATAATTCATTTGGTGAAATGTTCTTCTTTTAATGGTGTTGATTATGGCTCTCCATTCTTTTCTCTTTTCAGGTCCGTTGGCTCCCTCCTTCAGATGCTACTTCTCAGGGCTGGAAATCCCGCCAGTTCTGCTGAGTAATGTGTGAGTACTATTACTATACATATACCTAAGGAGTGTGGTGTTTTATTCAGTACAATTGTCACAAGTAAAATAAATAATTCCCTAGACAGGAATTCCCTGTCATTACAAACATGTGAAAAATTAAGTTTTTCAAAATTTCTCCCTAAATTCCAGTGTGGGCTATAATGGGATGGCAATGTTACAAGAAGTCAGTCTCATCAGTAGTGTTATTGTTCGGTTCCATTGTTCTGGAACCACAGCAATGTAGCCATGATTTGCATCAGCTGCTTTCACTTGTATTTATTTCTTAGAAATAGTTAATTATTTAGTTACTTTTCAAGATTTAAATATACAGGACATTCCCAATGAAATACAGCACAAAACATCTTGTATAAGGAATTAGGAATGCCTTCATCTCATTTGAAAATATCTTAGTTGTTAGATTTAACTTTTTGGGTAAATGTTGACTTTGCAATGTGGACATGTAAGATATATTTTTTGACATTAGAATCAGCTTTGCGTTTGATCTCTTTTATTTTGTGACATCATATGTAAGCAGATGACCTAATCTTTCTCTCCTCTTATCTTCTGTATAAACATTCTCCATAACTAATGTTACTTTATTTTCTCTCATAACATGTATAAGAAAAGAAATATTATGGGATTATGATCCCAAGATCCCCTTTACATTGTAGACATGGTGTACTTGACCTTGTGTTTAAGAGTTCTTAGATTACTATCACTCAGCCCCTTGTCATTAATACAATAATACTTGTCAGTAGCTTGTGCATGATGCCACTAGATATAGTGGCAAAAATCAAATAATGCAGTAAGAATTTGGTGTTTAAAAAAGAAAACATTGCAGTCACATCAGTTTTTTGACTTAAAAATGACTTGCAATTTACAAAAGTTACACTGCAGGCGTTAACACCTCACGTGCCACATTTATCAAGCTATCTGAGCCACTATGATAAACCTGACATGCAAAATAGATCTAAAGAGCTCCTAAGTCACTCTTAAAATCTTGAGTAAGATCCTGCCTAATAATAAATCTGCCCCCTAGACTTCTCAACTCTCTGCACTAAGTCATCCTCAGTGTTTGTTAAAGATTGATGCTTATAGGTATTGGTAATTCTTCATCACTAGCTGTAATATCATCATTGTGGGTCAATACCTAATATGTTTTTTTACCAATAGTTGCTGTTTGCACAAACAATAGCAATAGCCAGTTGGCAAATGTTTGGATTAGGACATTGGATTTGACAGGTGATACAGTTAAAGGAAATCTGAAATATGAAGCTAAAAGAAGAGCAGATCCTGCCAGAGGGGGCACACACCAGTATGTCAGTGTGCTTGGTTTACAATCCTTCATCCTGATGGTAGATGTAGCATAGTGTTAAAGTGACCAGTTGATCAGTTCTTATATCCCTTGTCCCCCAAGGGAACACATTACTCTTTCAAAAAATAATTTATATTTTACACTAGAGATTGGGCAATTCGGAAATTAAGAAATACAAAAATTCACAGAAAAGAAGTTAGCACAGTTGAGCCTGTATTGTAATATGAGTGCAGCTGAATAATAATTCAGCTGAAGTTGAAGAAGTACCATATACACCCTAGGTACCTAATTTTAACACAAAAACTGGGAAAACCTTTTGACAGAGTATAAGCCTAGGGTGGGAAATGTATTGGTCACAGCCTACACCAAGTATATAGCCAGCCAGCCCATCCTTCTAGTATATAGGCAGCCAGCCCATTGCCCCTAGTATATAGCCAGCAACCCATGCCCCCTAGTATATAGCCAACAAAGTATGCCCAGCCTATTAAAACCAAACTCTGTACTCACCTTTTCGAAGCCCCCCGCAGGTCCTCTTCTTTCTTACGGTGCTCCAGCTTCATCTACCTGGTCGCTGCCGGCGCACACACCATAACGTCAGCCACTTGCCAACATCATAGTGGCTGACATCATAATGTGTGCGATTGCAGCGTGCAGGGAGCCAGAGCATCATAAGAAAGAAGAGGACCTCTGGGGGGCATTGGAAAGGTGAATACATAAGCCGGGTTAGTTTTTTTCAGCACATTTTTTGCGCTATATACTATACTATGCTATACATACTATATATATATATATACACAATATATTGAGTAGGTTATTATTACACATGTAGTTAAAGAGAATTGCACATGAACATGTGTGCTTTGTGGGCCGCAAGCAACGTTACATGTGTACACTACTCAATTCGCAGTAGATAGAAAATTACTGCTCAGCTGTGGGTATAAGCCCATTGGAAAAAAAATTGACTAGCTCACTGCAAACATACACAATGGGGGTAATTTACTAAGGGCCCGATTCGCGTTTTCCCGACGTGTTACCCGAATATTTCCAATTTGTGCCAATTTTTCCTGTATTGCCCCGGGTTTTTGGCGCACGCGATCGGATTGTGGTGCATCGGCGCCGGCATGCACGCGACGGAAATCGGGATCACGAATGGGCCGGGTAAGTAAATCTGCCCCAATATGTGCATGAGGCCTTACACTGGCCAACTACTTTATTTTAGGTTCTTTAGCCTCTTAACAATAGAAAACTGTACCCCATGTATATATCTGACTTTCTTTTTCTTTCATGTAATCACATACATGATGTATAGTTTGTTTTTGTGAGAAGGCTAAAGGATCTGCGATGATGTCACGCTGGCCACATGACATAAATGTAACACAAGGCACCGTGTAAAAAAATGATGCAATATTTCCTATAAGTAAATAGAGTTTTCTATGTCTGTAGTTGGATATTAGCAGACGGTCCCTAAGTACAAGGCAGAGCAGTGATTTGAAGAGACCCAGAGCTGTCAGTCAGAATAAGGGGGTGTGGTTCACTGCCAACCTGAGAGAGAGAAGAGTCACAGATACCATACATGAGTCACAAAAGCAAATTTGCATATCAGAAAAACGACTGTAAGGTACAGTGCCTCACTGGCAGTTGATTTTAGATGATATGGGGAGGAATTGTAACCCTTTATCAGCAGACATTCTTAGTCAGGGTGGTCAGAATCTGGTGACAGGTCTTCTTTAAAGGGCTTTCCAGTTCAGTAGGAATAGGTGTTAATGGATTCTACATGGGGACTTTTAACAAAATATAAAAAACACCACCCACTGAACCTCCACCACACCTACTGCACTCCTTTCCTGGTGTCTCCCAGCACAGGAAATTATCCGATGGAAACATCTAGATTAGAGTCAAAGTGTTTATAACTTACACAAGAAATGACAAATCTAAAAAGGGAATTTCTTTTCTGAGAATATTTCCTCAACATAAACTCAAGAAAAGAACATGTACTGAATGTTCAGTAATTTTCTTCAAAAACACATCCTTAATAGGTGGTATTGTCAGACATGTTTTATAGAAGAACATAGCAAAAAGATGAGAAAAGGCAACATTCGTGCTGCATGCTTGTCTGTCAAGCGAATGAATGAAATCATTAGGCAAGTAACATAACCAAGCTGTCTCTGCACTAAGCTACTAATTAATAGCAAAATATAGACTAAGGAATTTGAGACCCTTGTATAACCCAAAACATATTTGACAGGTGGCTGACTACAAAGATAAAAAACCCCTCTGCCGGTGGTAGACCAATAAATATTTACTTTAATTTCAATCTGTTATTATCCGCAAGGCATGTTCTTCCTACATTCCTTATCCTCTCACCATTCACCCGTGACATTTAAATTGTCTAAGGAACAAAAATATGCATTTGTAGAATCATGTAATATATGTGTGTGTGTTCCACTGTATTCCTTTTATGCATCTTAAAACCAGGTTTAAAATGTAAAAAAAAAATCTAACTAGTCAGCTAGCAAAAAATCCATTTAAATCATATTGAAGATTATATCAGATTGAAATAATAGTATCAGAATACATCATAGTACTGTAACACAATCCCAAAAAATTACAAACCATCTACAGCATTGGTCCACAGTCGGAGCCTTCAAGTTTTTGAACTTACCCAAGATGAAAACCGAAATAACAATACGGAATAAACACAATTAAAATATAACCTTTAAATAAACTACTAAAAACAACCTCCGCTAAGACACAAAGAGCATGACCCTATTTCATTTTTGCATATCCTCCTTTTTACTTTCCTCCTTCCTAGAGCCACAATAGTTTTTTATTTTTCTGTTTACAGAGCAGTATGGGAGCTTTCCATGCTACATACTGTGAAAATCCAAATGGGGTAAAATTGAAAAAAAACACATTTGCAGCATTTTCTTGTTGGCTCTGTTTTCACGGCTTTCACTGTGCGCTCCAAATAACATCTCCCCTTTATTGTTAGTACAATCATGAAGATACCATGTTTATATAAGATTTTTTTTTATTACATTTTTTTGTACAAAAAAAAAATCTGCCATTTTCTGACACCCATAGCTTTTCATATTTCAGTGCATGGAGCTGTAGAAGGTGTATTTTTTGCAGGACAAGCCAACATTTTAATTTACATCAATTTGGGACCTATATGACCTTTTTCATCACTTATAATTGAAACATTTCTAGATGAAAAAATGGCAATTAGGATACATGGACACTATTTTCTATTACAGTGTTCACAGTATGGGATAATTTGTTTATGTTTTTTGTTTAAGTATTTTTATGTGTTGTAGGTCATTTAAACTTTTACATTTTTTATTTTTGGAATTTTATTTATTTTTTTACTATTATTTCAGGGTCCCAAGGGTACTTAAATCCTAGGGGTTTTGATTGCTCATACTGTATTGCAGTACTTGTGTACATACTGCTGATATATAACTATTTGAGATTAGGCCTCACCACAGGTCTAAGAGTCTCTAAGAAACTTCAGGCTGCCATGACAACCGATCAGCACTGTCCAAAGATTTTAAGATGGCATCACTGATAACAGATTAGCTGTGATTGGTACCAGCACCAATTATGACAGTTAGTGGCAGGTGTCAGCTGTGTAATACAGCTGACACCAGCCCTATATGGAGGGAGCTCCGTCAGTAAGCTCTCTCTATATGGCACTTAAAACACCAAACAAAATATAAGTCCCAATTTCTAGAGGTTGTCCCTACTGTTATCAAATATAACCACTGCATAATACGACGTTTTCAGCAGTACTGATCACTAAACCGCACTATCCGTTCATTACAAAACAATCCAAAATAATAAAACCAAACCTACTAGTATGTTCGGTAATTAACATAAAATAAGTGTACATCTTACAACCCTTGAGGAGCAGAGCGTAGCATCAAATTAACATTGCATGAGATGGACTATCAACATAAGAGCTGTGAGACTATAGAACGCACTGCTGCCAAATTTGTTAATAGCTGATAATGTTTAAGTGTTAAAGGCATATATACCTTTCTAGAGAGCAAAAATATCAAAAGTTACGGGAACAAAATATTTTTCAAACAGTTGATGTTAATCCAGGAAAATTCTAAGTTATATGTTGGCATCAGAAAGGAATTTTTCTTTACTATGGTCCAATTGGCAACAGCTTTGTATGAAGTGATGCTGTAGTGCCTCTGTGGTAGAAGTTTATCTCATGTATCTTCAAAAGATAAAATATATACAAAATTGAGAATACACAAATTCTACCTTCCCATTGGCCATTTAGGGAGAGTGAGAAGACTTCTGTAATTACTTTAATTCTGTAATTATTGTACTTTAATTTAATGTATATGGCCTGCTAAAGAGCTTTGAGCACTATAAAAATAGTTGAAGATCACAAACCTCACCAACATTATCTTCTAATATCAATCTGTGACATATAAGAAATCATTGATAGTACAATTAGTGATCCAGTTAAAATACTCTGCCTTGTTTTAGTCTAAAATCTCATGTTACCTTTTAGATTACTTCGACTATCTGTTGCCTAATATTCAGCAATGAAGGAGTTAAAAATTGGGTTGTGTTTTTTTTTTTTTGTGTAGCTTTTTTACTTTTCAGATACAACATAATCCCTTAATACATTCCAGAAGAGGATAAGCAGCACAGAAGTGATACATTCATGTGATGTCATTGCTCTGAAATGAGTGGGGTCACATACCTTCCACTCTTAGGTCATTTACATTTGTTTTAGGATCTGTCTTTTACATTACCATGATCCGTGGGTTCATTCTTCCTTCTTTGTATGTTAGATTGTTGAGTGCAATATACATGAATGTATCACATGTGTATGGTCAACATTTTCTCAAAGGAATGCCAGGAAATATAAATGTACCCATTAATTTAATGAGGAGGAATTTACTTTGCTACATCAGCCTTTCTAGCCTATGTTCTGGAGTGAGCACATAAATTATTAAGGACTATGGTAGTTGTACATTAGGGCCATGGCAGTTCCCCTTATGCACCAGAAAGTCGTAGCATACGTTTGAGCTATTATTAATCCAAGATTTTGGTGCAAGCTGTAGTAAATTAGTCATATAGTTTAAGACAATGCCCTTTCCACTAAGCCATGGCCCTCAGCGAACAACTGATAAAGTTACACTTACATTTGTTTACATTGTTTAATACAATGCAAAAATATGTAACTTTTTATATGTCCACATCTGGATTCTAAAGATATATCAGGTGCAGTACTGAAAAATAATAATAATTCCTTTATTTATATAGCGCACACAGATTACGCAGCGCTGCACAGAGCTGGCCAACTCAGTCCCTTGCTGTGAACTTTACTGGGCGCACCAAAAATGATGCAAATATAATAGAAAAAAGAAAAACTTTATCCCAACACCCTTCTAAGTGTTATTTTTGTCAGGATTTGCAAAATTTTAATTTTCTATCTCGTGCACCTTATTTATGTTTCATTGAGACTAAGGCCGGCTCGAAGGAGAATGTACTGATGGGTCTCTGGCCCACGTGAGTTCTCACTGAACTTCATACACATATTAAGTAAAGTGAATATTCAACATACATTGGCTAACAGAGCTAAGACGACCTAAGTTCAAGTCAAGAGCCAGTCAAGTTACTGACAGGACAGCTAGGCCATAATAGTCCATGAAAAGGGATAGGAAGAAATTAACTGCTGAAAGAAATTAGCCTCAGGTTTTTGTGCATGGGTGTCACATAATACTTGCATTTGCATAATATTGGCATGTCTACAGTAGTTCGCGTCATGAACCAGATTTTACCTGTCCAGAACCAGAACAAGAAAAACAGAAAACTAAAGTTACAAATGCTAAATATATCAGCTTCGTTTATGACAGTAGTGCCTGACTTCAGATTAGTTGCTTTTATTTACACCAGGAAAATAATGTAAAAAGAAACACCCTTCTATATGAAACCACACCCCTTTGTGCCCCAGTATTTTTTAATAGGGGAACTTGCCTGATCATGAAATTGGGGGCCCATTTCCATAGTTTGAAAGGAGTTAGATTGTCACTTTAAAAGATGCAGTATCGACAGCAAATAATTTATTTATATACCATATATACTCGAGTATAAGTCAACCCAAGTTTAAGCCGAGACCCCAAATTTTACCACCAAAAACTGGGAAAACCTATTGACTTAAGTATAAGCCAAGGGTGTGAAATGCATTGGTCACAGGCTCCCAGTATATAGCCAGCCAGTCCCCAGCAGTATATAGCCAGCCAGTCCTTAGTGGTATATAGCCAGCAAACCCCCAGTGGTATATAGCCAGCCAGACCCCAGTGGTATATAGCCAGCCAGTCCCCTGTAGTATGTAGCCAATCCCCTTTAGTATATAGCCAGCAAGCCCCCTGTACTTTATAGCCAGCAAGTCCACTGTATTTTATAGCCAACCCCCTTTGGTATATAGCCAGCCCCCTGTAGTAAACAGCCAGCCTGTCCCCTTTAGTATATAGCCAGCCAGCTCCCTTTAGTATATAGCCAGCCAGTCCTCTTTACTATATAGCCAGCCTAGTGTAGTATATAGCCAGCCGAGTGTTGTATTTAGCCAGCCAGTCCCCAGTTTGCCCAACACTTAAAAAAATAAACTTTCATACTCACCTTCCAGCGCTCCCGATGGTCCCTGTGCTCAGCCAGCACACAATATGATATAATCAGCGGCGACACCGCACATGTCGCCGCACATGGCTGCGCCTTTACCAGTCTAACACTATGAATGAGTGAAATTATCACATGTTAGATTGTTATTAGTAAAAATATAGTCTGAGAAAAAATAAGGCATATTCATCAGTTTGTTAAAGAAAATCTACCATCAAAATCCATGATAACCAGGGACACTGACTCATATATCCAGGCACTGTGACTGTGATTATCTTTCTTCGAAAAGAAAGGTTTAAAATTCTGCTAATGACAGTCCATGTATCATTGACCTATAGATAAGTAGCGTCTCCATGTGTTTTAACTATGGACCACTGAATTTTATGGGTTGCAACAAGTAGTGAAAATCTGGGACATAACCGACATGCTGTAAATTTAATCAATTCTTTAGAGAATGTTCCAAAGCCAAATTTACATCCCCTGTTGTGTAACTAGCTAAAGATTATGGTTATAGAATCTTCCACACACATTTTTCCATTATAATAAAATCTATTTTTTTTATGAATAACAAAATTACAAAATAAGCATTGGACACTCACTGATCTTAGTGAGAAACTATCATATGGATATCTTATAAATATTTGTAGTCATTTAAGCTATATTTCACTGTTGTTTAAACATGTCAACCAAAATGTAGCTTCCTGCATACAGATATATTCTGAGGAGAGGAAAAATTAGAGCCTACTTAGAACACACTGTACGCCTGGCAACTGACCAGAACTGCATACTAATAATATTGACACATAGAACACCAGGATATTTAATAAATACACTCTCAGCCAATATCCTGTTATTTTAGGATTATTAAAAGTGACCAAACCAGGAATACTTGAAATGTTAGAGATTTTGGCGAAAGCACCAAATGCCTTATCTGTTCAAGGACTTCTTTTATGAGCTAAGGATTATGGGATATTAGTCATTCCAAGAGTTTTATTTTCAGTGGTAACTGAATAGATTTTATTCAAATTACTAAATTGAATATTTTATATTACAGGTACCAGGTGTGTGATGGTGGCTATAGTCTGGCTTGTGGGTATTGATGTAACATTCATTGTTGGCCACTGGAGTCTCAGGCTTTTCATCAAAACAAGAGTGTGCTGGTAAGTTACAGACCCCCTTGGGAGTCCACTGGAAATGAGTCATGATTTCCATATGTCCTCCATACATCTGTATACATTACTTGACTTGAGAAATGAGACTTCAAACAAGAGTATTAAAGATATATATTTTAGGGTGTGCCTATACACTGAATATAAAGCTTTTATAAACAGAAGAACATAGAAGTGACTAAAGATACTTTGTCTCATATGTAGTTTAGTAATTTATAGATATTTTCCCACACATAAAAAATTATTTTAGCTTTGTTACATATTGCTGGATGATTAGTTCAGCCCACATTTATCGGATGTGTTTATTTGTTTCCTCTCTATATTATTGGATATATTAAGTATTCTGATTCTGACATCACCAAATTAACCATATAGAAACCCCAGGAAAAACACTTTAATTGCATTAATCTAGTCTAATATATAAAGAACCTTCTAATATCTTATATTTTGTGTTATATGGAATGTTTTATTTATGTGAGCTATAGATAAATATGGTTGCATGGGATCCTATGTTCACACTGTAATTTGCTTTGTCCACTTACCCCTTACGTAATGTAGGGTCCAGTCAATAGAAGATATATAGTACAAGCTTTCTTTTTAGCCACAATATTGTTAGATGCCTGTAATATACTACTCAGCTGCAGCTCCAATGGGGCCCGCAGTGTCAACCTGCCACACTAAAGAATGGAGAATGTGCACCATTATATACAAATTAAGCTGCGCATTGTACAGCATAATATGTATATATCAGTGTAGGATGGCAGGATTAGGAATTTATTGTCTATACTTGCCGACTACTTCCCCCATGTGATCAGCAGCTCCTGGGATAAGTGAGTGAATATATACATATGTTTGCATAAATGTATGGATGTATATATTTGATGTGTATATGCTGTATGTGTGTCTATATGGTGTGTATATTCTGTATGTGTATGTATATGTGGTACTTCTGTATATGGTATACAGACAGTCCCCGGGTTATGTACAAGATAGGGTCTGTAGAATTGTTCTTAAGTTGAATTTGTATGTAAGTCGGAACTGTATGTTTTACAATTGTAGCCCAAGCCAAATTTTTTTGTGTCTTTGTGACAATTGGATTTTAAAAATGTTGGGTTGTCATAAGAACCCGGATTAACAATAAAGCTTCATTGCAGACACCTGTGATAACTGTTACAGATATTTATTATAGCCTAAGGCTAAAGTACAGGAAATTACTAACATCCAGAGGTCCGTTTGTAACTAGGGGTCGTATGTAAGTCGGGTGTTCTTAAGTAGGGGACTGCCTGTATACAGTGCCTTGCAAAAGTAAGACTATGCATAGAACAACAATCAGTCGTGCGCTGCACAAATCTGGCCATTATGGAAAAGTGGCAAGAAGAAAGCCATTTCTCAAAGAGATCCATTAAAAGTCTTGTTTAAAGTTTGCCACAAGCCACCTGGGAGACACCAAGCATGTGGAAGAAAGTGTTCTGGTCAGATGAAAACAAAATCAAACTTTATGGCCATAATGCCATCATGTGTTCATCACCCTGAACACACCATCCCCACTGTCACACATGGTGGTGGCAGCATCATGGTTTGAACCTGCTTTTCTTCCGAAGGGTTAGGGAAAATGGTTATAATTGATGAGAAGAAGGCTGGAGCCAAGCCAAATACAGGACCATTCTGGAAGAAAACCTGTTGGAGTCTGCCGAAGACCTGAGACTGAGATTTATCTTCCAACAAGACAATGATCCCAAACGTAAAGCAAAATCTACAATGTGATGGTTCACAAATAAACATATCCAGGTTATAGAGTGGCCAAGTCACAGTCCAGACCTGAATCCAATTGTGTAAAGAGCTAAAAACTGCAGCTCACAAACACTCTCCATCCAACCTCACTGAGCTTGAGCTGTTTTAAAAGGAAGAATGGGCAAGAATTTCAGTTTCTAGATGTGCAAAACTGATAGAGAAATACCCAAGCAACTCACCGCAAAAGGTGGCGCTACAAAGTATTAACTTAAGGAGGCTGACTAATATTGCACCCCCCACTATTCAGTTTATTATTTTTTACAAAAGTCTAAAATATCTAATAAATTTCGTTCCACTTCACAATTGTGTCCCACTTGTTGATACTTCACCAAAAAGTTACAATTTATCTTTATGTTTGAAGCCTGAAATGTGACAAAGGGTAGAAAAGTTCATGGGGGCCAAATACTTTCGCAAGGCACTGTATACACTGTATGTATGTTTGTGTTTGCTTTATGACTGTATATAGTACTGGGTATGTGTGTATATGCTGGATCTGTGCATACATGGTGTGTATATACTGTGTGTATATGTGTATATGCTGTGTGTATATGTGTATATAGTGTGTGTATATATTGTAAGTGAGATAATATGATTTACATATTCACGGCAGGTTACGTACAAGATAGGGTCTGTAGGTTTGTACGTAAGTTGAATTTGTATGCAAGTCTGAAGTGTATATTTTATCATTTTAACCCCAGATAAAAATTTTTTGGTCTCTGTGACAATTGGATTTTAAAAATGTTGGATTGTCGTAAGAATCGGGATTAACACTAAAGCTTCATTACAGACACCTGTGATAACTGTTACAGCCGTTTATTGTAGCCTAGGGCTAAAGTACAATAAATTACCAATATCCAGAGGTCCGTTTGTAACTAGGGGTCATATGTAAGTCGAGTGTTCTTAAGTAGGGGACCATCTGTATACTATATGGGGCATATTTATCAGGACCTCTGCACCACGATAGCTTATTACTAGCACTTGTGACTATTTTACCCTCTCCACCTCCTTCATATGAAAAGTTGCCGGCTGCGTTTATTTCTACGCCTGCGCCTCTTGATTTATCCCGCTGCAACTGAGGGGCCTCTCATATGCAGTGACGGGCCTCTCATATGCCAGCGTTCGAGCCAGCCTATGGGGCATATTTATCAGGACCTCTGCGCTATGCCAGTGTGGCGCAGAGGCCCTGAAATAATCCCAAATGCTAGCTTATTGCTAGGTTTTGCGATTATTTGCCCCAATCCGCCACCTTCATGCCAGTGGGGCGTGAAGGGGGGGGGCGCGGCCGGCCGAGCGGAGGGTGCGGCCGGACGGGAGTGGGCCTGTGCAGGGTGTTATTGTCCCCGCGCCTGCGCACTTCCTGCTGCCGGCGACTTTTCATACGTGAAAAGTAGCCAGCTGCGTTTCTTTCTACGTCAGGCCCTGCCTGGCGTAGAATAAATGCTTTGCACCCTCCCGCCCCGATACATCAAGAGGCGGAAGCCTCTTGATGTATCCCGCTGCGAACATGCAGTTGCGGTGCTGCAGCGCACGAGCGCCAGCGTATGATAAATATCCCCCTATGTGTCTATGTTTGATGTGTATATGCTGTGTATATAAGATGTGTATATACTGTATGTATAAGTGTACAAATGTAAGTGCATAAATGTGTGCGTAAGTGTGTAGAACTGTATGTATGTGTGTGTGTTTAAGTGTGGAAAGCTGTGTGATTGTATAAACATGTGTGAGTACAAATATGTCAGCTATGGGGCCCAGCCTCTCCTAAGTACATCCCTGATACTAGGCCATTTTGGACTAACAAAGCATATCTGTAATGTCCTTACCAGAGATTGTTGACAGATTTATATTTTGTTTTAAAACACAATATACTCTTAAAATCCTGACAGAGTGAAGCAAGATGCTCTTAAGTACCACGAGAATTTGCCTCTCAGAGTACAGAAATACTGAGTTTCACACTATTTACTTAATGATTCACTTGATTTAGTTTAAGAAATTGGGCTCCAAAGAGACTCTTGACAACTTATAACAGAGCTGCAGGTTAGGACATATCCCAGTTTAAAGGTTCAGATCCTTATTTCAACAAAGACTATTGACAAAATAGACATACTATGCCTGCAACTTTATTTCTGGGTTACTTTTAGTGTATATCATTCTTGTTGCTGATGTGACATGAAGGACAAGTCTACTAAATGTGAATAATACTACTTTTCGTAAAAAAAAAATTTATTATTATTTCAGACCCTCTAAGGTGTTTTAACCCTGCAAGGTTTGATTTCTCATACTCAGGGGCGTAACTAGGAGAGGCCCTATAGTAGATTTTTGCATGGGGCTCCTCTTCCCCTTAAAAAAATGTACATTTTTGTACAGGCATGTTTATAAGATTTTACACATTTAAACACTTATATCTCCTTCACGCTCTACGCCGTACATAGGTGTAGGAAGAGGGCTCACAGGGGGGGCCCTCATCATATAGAGGTTGGGTTCGCTGCATATTGCAGCAAACACCTACTGCTGATACCCGCGATTGGTGCTACCAAGGGTATTAACCCTTTGACTTCATGGGTGCCGCTATGAAATCGCTGCTCCCCTTGACATCATCGGAGAGCGGCGATTGGTTGCCATGACAGCCTCGGGTCTCCGTCAGACCCAAGGCTGTCTGGTTTCTGCAGTTTCCTTACAGTGAACCAGTGGCACAATATAATGAATCTAATGTAGAAACTCCATATTCTGCAACACAGGAGTATATGGTAGGAACGATCAGACCATCTAGGGTTAAAAAACCCTAGATCGTCTAGAAAATAATTATAATAAAAAAAAAGAACAAAACCTAAAAATTAAAACACACCCCTTTCCTTAGAACTGATATAAAACTAAACAAACTATAGCAAAATATAAAAACGGTTATTACCGGCGATGAACACAATAAAACTTGTATAAATTTGGTATCACTCTGATTGTACCAAACCAAACAATTAAGTAGAAGTATCATTTGGAGTGCACATTGAAAGTTGTAAAAACTGAGCCCACAAGAAAGTGACGCAACTGCGTTTTTCGTCAATTTCACCACATCTTGATTTTTTTTTCCAGTTTCCCAGTACACGGCATGGAACATTATAAATAATGTTACCGAAAAAATAAAATTTGTTACACAGAAAATAAGCCCTCATACAGCTTATTTGTGGAAAAATGAAGAAGCTGTAGATTTTTGAAGACGGGGAGTAAAAAATTAACGAAAAAATGCTGCCTCCTTAAGGGGTTATACACATATAAACTTCTAAACTCATACACTCACTTTTCTACTTGCACCCACATACATAAATGTATACATTATATGCACACATTTCTTTACTCATATATACAATTATGCACTAATACATATTTACACACAAAATCCCCATATACTCTAAAAATATTGTCGAAAAATAAAAAAGTAAAAGATTTTTAAAAATTATTTTTAAAAAACTAAAAGTTCAAATCACCCTCTTTTCTTAGAACTGATACAAAAATAAACAAATGAAATCTTAAACATATTAGGTATACTTGCATCTAAAAATCCATCTAAAAATCCAATAATCACCACTTTTTTGCCATTTTAGAAAACAAACTAAACAATGATCAGAAGGTCATAAAGTCCAAAATGGTAATAATGTAAATGTCCTCCTGACGAAGCTGAGAGTGTTAAATGTGCGTCGGGGTTCTGTGAATTCCCCTGCTGTGTCCTTATATTTAAACATGCCTACAGGTAAAGATTGTACTATGATTTAGTTCATAACATATTAGAATTGTTTCACTCTGTGAGCATCTTGGGTTATTTATTGTGCATGGATATTGGTCATTAGGTCATTGGGTATTAGTCATTACTTTTGTGATACGGATTTCAGGGCAGTGTAGTTGGGGGATTATTTGTATTTTTTGTATGAGGCAGTCCCGGGTTACGTACAAGATAGGGTCCAGAGGTTTGTTCTTAAGTTGAATCTGTAAAAGTCGAAACAGTATATTTTATAATTGTAGATCCAGAAAAAAAAAATTGTGACAATTGGAGTTTAAACATTTTTTGCTGTAATGGGACCAAGGATTATCAATAAAGCTTCATTACAGACACCTTACAGCTGATTATTCCAATCTGGGATTATAGTATAGCATTAAGTAGGGGATCGCCTGTATTACATTTACTGTGACCATTGTTGTGAAAAAGAACAGAGAATTTTTTATATGAGGCAATTAGACTCCTTTTGTGGTTTATACTTTGCTATTAGTTTTTTTTTTTGGTGTCTTGGCACTGTGTTACAGAAGGTTAAGCACTTGTGAATTTCTAATTAATTTTTGATGACAGCCTATTCATTTCAGGAAATGGTGAATGGAGAAATGACATATATTACAGGGAAATACTGTAGCAACCAATTCTAAGAATAGACAGTTGTCTGATATTATATAACAGTATTACTCCTGCAAATGACATATATAAATACCTAGTGATGTTACAGGAACACAGAAAATCCACAAAAATCCAAAATATACCAGCTTTTCACTTTTAGCCTTTATTATTCTCCTTCACCTGGAATCTATTTTGTGTCATATTATAATTAAAACTGAGAAATTCTATATATGTGTCTTGTGCCTTATCCACCCCTGCTTACAATCTTGTGTCGGTCTTTAATAAAAATGAAGGAATGTTTCTTGTAGTTGGCTTATGAGGCACAATGTGCTTGCATCAGGAGCTACCGGAATCAAATGGAAATGCTGGTGGTTTAGGGGTTTAACGCCTAGTTATAGGTTTCCCTTTGCATATATGTAACCACAACATTGCTCTAATTTTTCTCAAATGCAGGCTACAACAACTGAAGACAACCAATCACCGTTACATCATGACTCCTTCAAGATCTGACCAAGCCACCATTACACATCTGCTTTGTCAAACTGACGTTAAATGCAAGTGAATATCCCCTTCCCCTTGTACACTGTAAAGAACTGCAAGTGCCTTATATGAAAGCTTGGCTTGCCATTCATTGCGGTCTAGTTCATGCTTTCAACCCAAAGAGAACCAGCTGGAGGCTAGCAGTCTCCGTCCCAAGAAATCTACTGTGTCAAGAGACTCTAGTTTAATCCGTGGCTTTTTTCAATATTTGTAATTACATTTTAAAAAAAGTCTATTTTTTATTTTAATTTACGCTGTATGTTTCCGAATAATAAGATATGTAAAAGAAAAAAAAAACTGAAAACGTAAGAACTGTATTTTTAAAATATGTCTGTGCTATATGTGTGAGCTGTACATATTCGTAGATAAGCTGGCCCCCAGTATTACTATGCTTTATACCAATATAGTAGAGGGAGCCAATCCGAGTAGATAGGTGATTTCTAGTTGTACTTAATATTATAAAGAAAGAAGCGGTTAATTTAATAAGAGAAGATTCTCTGTGAGCCTGTTGTATGTGAATTATGTTGTATGGGAAACCTGTGGAAAGTGCATTCATTATATTACCTTTACAAGTCCTTCAGCCCAGGTATTGCACATTGGATGGGGATGACCATTTCTGGTGAGAACTACCTGTGTATTCTTTAGTCTAATCTCTTTAAACCTGAGTTAACTCACCATTTGAGTGACTCCTTCCCCATGTTCATGCTTTTATTGATTCCCAGACATATACTTGAGCCAAATCAATTTACATTTGTTGTGAAGTTGGATCAAATTTATTGTTCCCATTTTAGGCTGGTAACATGCTGAGTGTTGTATTTTTCAGTGACATTTTGGCAATAAGTTCAAACTACATCTTCAAGCCCATAATTGCTTTGCTACATCATATATATCTAAATCTAACTTTCCAAGTTTTCCCAGTAACTGAATGTATAGCATTGGTATGTACTCTTATAATACTGTCATCTTGTATTTAAAGTCGTCTTTAACTTGGTTGCTAATACGTTTAAGATAAGCATAACAAAACTCTATTATGTTAATGATTTTTTTCGTCTGCAGAACAGTTATGAGTGATGTGACTGTTATAAGACCTAGCTCTCCTCACTCATTCCCTCCTCTTTGATAGAGCTTTTATGTAACCTAAGCTCCATTCCTAGTTTTGATTCATGCAAAGTTTGTTGAAACATCAGAGACCATTTAAAGCCAGGTGTGACTGTCTTTACATTTACTTTTTATACTTTTTTACATCCACTTTTTACACTCTTCGACCTCATGCAGATGAGAATAGCCATTGTTTCTGTGGCTAGCACACACCCTTATTTTCTTCTGTGGGCTCATGCCAACATGTTGACTGTGGATTCTATGGCCATGTGCATAAGAATACTTTACAGGCCTCAAATTAAGGAGCAAGGCAAACTCCTGCTGCAGTTTTTGGACTTTTTCTATTGTTATAGGCATATAAGTGTTACTCACAAAGGCCTGCAGTTCCGGAAACAACGCACGGTCATCTACATGAACAACCATTTTGTCGATTTTTTTTATTTTGAGTTTTGATTTTGTTTTAACAAAAAGCTTTTTCAGTATTTAGAATATTTTACTTTCTGTTCACAGTGTTGAGGTAGAATTTATAGGTTACCCAGACCAATGCAGAAATGATGTAAAGTTTAGGTTCAAAATGACCTCATTACACATGCCATGGTTGTCATTATGTCATTCAGGGTTGGCTGTCTTTTCACATTTTTCCATTGAAAATAAACTCTACTGATCATTGACTAAGTGATATTCAGAGGTGTACACAGGGAGATGTCATTCCAGGACCATTTCCTCCCTATTGCATCCCTTAAAAAATACATCTGGCTTTTCCCCTTAATGCAATAATATTGTAAAGTAAATCCAGGAATTCTGCAGCAGAATAAATCGGGGAGGTTATAGACCAGTGTCTTAAAATTGGTCACTGAGGAAAACCATACATCTTCAATATTCCTTCTGACTTTCCTGAACAGTTGGTTCGGCTAAACATGCAGTTATTGTGGGTGGGAGAGGGGACACTATTGCCAGACACCTGTGACTAAATGATGTCCCCTGTGATCGAGCATTAACAGAGTACCATTTTGTCCATTCGCTGTGCTGGTCTAGTAGTGCATCTCACCTCAATTCAAGTGAATGTAAAGGAGCTACAATACTAAAAACTGTCCATGGCAATAAGTGATACTGCAGATCAAGGAAAGCCTAAAGAGTTTTAAGTCCAAAATATCCTCTCTGTAATTCCTCCAAGAGGTTAACTCTCTTGTGTTATGTTTCCTATCTATTTCTAATATTTTAGGATTTTTAAATATACATTAAAGTGTAAATGTTGTCTAGTAAACTTTTCAGTTTATTAAGTTCAGGTTTTAATATATATGTAAGGTATCTTTTCAGAGGAAAATGCCCCCTCTTGTTAGCAGCCTCCTGCCTCCTAACCTGCTCAGTTTACTGTTAAGATGTTTATTCATAGAAGACTATGAAGAGAGAAGCTGGAGCCAAGTAGTGGACACGCAGGCACATCGGAGAACAGCAAGCAAATGGCAGATTTCTTTTATAGGAAAATTTCTGAAGTTTTTAGTATGGATGTGAATCTGTGATGAGACATATCTTACTGTTATCTGCCCACAACGTCTTTGTCCATACACTCTTTACAACTTCTCCATGAAGACTGGTCTGAGCAGTGAACGTAGTTCAGAAGGCAGGAGAGGACTGATAACAGGAGCCAAATTTTCCTCTGAAAAAAAAATATTATAGGGTTTCTAATATTCACCTAAACTATTAATTTAGAAAAAATATTTGAAATGTCTGTTAAATATTTAGGCAATTTGCAATGGTTTCAATGTAAGTAGATAAAGAGATTCTATGACCCTTAATTAACAAGGTCTTATTTGCAGGTTTCTGCGGGTTTCTTTAGCATAAAATATTTAAGACAAATAAATTGTTGATCTGCGCCAAGAAGTACATATACTGCTTCATGCTTTTTAAACATGTCTAGACCCTGTGGAATGGCTTTGTTGAGTCTTAAATTATGCAAGCTCTGCATACTGTAAGCCCAAAATGAGGAAAACATTAAAAGCAAGATGCCCCAAATCTATTATACTGTGTGCATTTCGATGAAGAATTTGGGGTTTCTTGTGACTTCAGGGTCTGGGTTTATGAAAAGTAATAGTTAGCCTTACTATATGTGAGGTATTTATGCCTTATTGAAAGAGTCAAATATATGCACTCTGAAGTCTATCCTAGTATAAAACTGTACAGAAAATGATGGTTGAATGTTTCATCTTTTATTCAATTTGTATTGTACACAGACATTTACAATATATGGTACTACTTTAAAAAAAAAAACTATTTCTATATAAATGAAAATACGAAAGGAAATATCAGCCTTACATTGTGCCTTATAGGGATTGTTTTATGATGGTTTACATTTGGTGCTAAACATAGGACTAAAAGGCTTGTAAATGACAGATATTTATAGTAAATGTTGCATTTAACTCACCAGGCAATGATTTAGCACCTAGTTATTCAATTCTCTTTATCTTCCTTGTGGATACTGTACAAGTCTTATGAAACACTGATCATCCTTCCCATAGGTTAAGCAGATAAAATCAGTATTTGGACTCGGTAGACAGCTCGCTATACACAATTTTATAGTGTTCATTGGGGAAAATTGTATTGGGGAAAACATATTTGGCACACAGAGGTACTGAAAATACATTCAAATATTCTTAGAATTGCATTACTTCTCAAGTTACAACAAAAACGAACTTTTCCCGATGCTCGAGTGCTCGTTTCGAGTAACGAGCCCCATTGAAGTCATGGGAGACTCGAGCATTTTTCAAGGGGACCAAGGCTTGCACAGGGAAGCTTGGCAAACACTGGGAACCTCAGAAAAGGATGGAAACACCACGGAAATGGCAGGAAACAGCGGGAAAGCATGACATGGATGCCTTCTGAGGCTGCATAATCGCACCCTTATGCCAAAATTATGGGCAACAGCATTGGCATGACAGAGTGGACAGAATGAAGCTAGTAGCATCTTAAAACATCCAATAATGACCGGACACTATAGGGACGGGCATGCAGAGGCAGCGGCAGCAGCGGCAGGTAGAGAGTGGCATGGCGACCATACCCTAAATGGCTCAGGCTTCAACCAATGGATGGCAGAGAGGAACCAAAGGAGGTGGCAAGAGCGCTGCAAATAATATTGGTACATGATAAAGTTTGCAGTATATTTTGTGGATTACAGCCGGGTGGCGACAAAAGTTAACATGGAAGCCATGAAAACAACCCAAAAATTGCTGCCTGACACAGCACGTTTGATAAGGCGCCCGGTATGGAGGCAGTGAACTAGTATAGATTAAAGTGCTGCAGTTAAAACATGTTAGTTGGTTCTTGGCATGGAGATGGCGCTCCGCTGGCCAGGCGCGCTTCGCCGATCAAGCCCGAGTATACTAGGCTACTCCCCAAACAGCACTTCTAAGAACCTTTTGTATAAGATCCAGTGTAGTAGCGTTTATAAGTTTAGGATATGGCGGGTTGACGGGGAATGTAAACACTGCGCAAGAAGCGCTGAAAAATATCGTTAAATGGTCAAAGTTTTGCCAGTGTATTTGTGGAAACACAGCAGGGTGGCGACAAAGTTAACAACTTTGATGTGGAATCCATGAAAACAACACACATTTCGGCCTGACACACCTCGTTGATAAAGGGACGATGTATGGAGGCAGCTATAGGGACGACTTTTGGAGGTAGCAATGGAGACAACGTGTGGAGGCTGCTTGAGACATTCCATTTGGATAGTGCCTGGTATGTGGCAGTACCAAAAAAAGTTTTCAAACCAGAGGGAGCAGGTGGTGGCCCTCCATAAAAATGAATAGATTGAGTGCCTGTATGTGGCAGTCCAAAAAGTTTCAAACGGGAGCAGTGGTAGGGGCCTCCAGAAGAAAATGAATAGATGGAGTCCGTAGTGGCACTCCCAAAAATTGTAACAGAGGACCGGGTCAGTGGCCCTCCAGAAAATTAAATCATAAAGTACTATGCTAGAGCCAGTGGGCACTGCAAAAAAATAGCCAGTTTCCTCGTCTTTACTGTACAAAGAGGGGAGAAGGAGAAGAAATGAGGAGGAGGAGAGTAGTGGATAAATTATCAGGTGAGCTTCTTCACCTGGTGGAGATGGAAATTAGGAGAATCCAGTGCTTATCATCTGATAAGCGTCAGCTGTCAGCGCTGTCAGTCACAGGCGTGTACCTTATCGGGGATGATGCCACCAGCTGCACTGAAAAACCGCTCGACAAACTAGCGCAGGGCAGGCAAAAACCTCCAAGGCGTACAGCCAGTTCGGCACAGTGTCCAGCTTTGAAACCCAGTAGTTGTAGGGAGCTGTGTGAGAATTTAGGACATGGTATGGTCAGCTACTACTCCCTCACCATCTTCTGTAAGTATCAGCCTCTCTGCCGAACTGGGGACAGTGACAGTGTCTTGCTGGGGTGACATAAACTGGCAAAAGCCTTGTAAGTGTACCCTGACGTGCTGGACAAAGCTGCCTGCTCGCTACTCTCTCGCTACTTGTCCCGCAGATACGCACTCTGCCGCTAGCGGTGTCGAAGGGAATTTTACTGTTCAGCTTGTGCCCACCGGGTCCGAGGTATTATGCATTCTACACTCTTTCCTCTCCAGGGATGAGAGTGGAAGATTTTGCTTGTACCGTGGGTCAGGAGAGTGAACCCCGTAATCGGTGCTGGAAAAAATTCTTTTGAAACGAGGGTCAAAGGATAGGCAGCCTATATGAAATGCATGCCAAGTCAAGCTAAGAATTCACCCCCTACTGGCTACGTCCATTTCCTCCTCCTCCAACTACTCCACTCCTTTTTTGCCCTTACAAGATGACAGTGAAGGATACAATTGGTCCCATTTTGTCTCCCACACTTCTCCTCTCTTCCCCCTCATTCTCCCTCACCTCTCCGATAGCGTGAGACACCAGACAAGGGTGCTTTGGCTATCAACAAGGGAATCTTCTTCCCCCGTCGTGTGAGGAGCGCAAAGGCTTTTACCGACTCAGTACCAGAGAGTTTTCAGCAGGCCAAGCCAGCGGGATGGTGAGGCTGATGATGGCGGCATCGCCACTGACCATCTGTGTGACTCCTCAAAGTTACTCAGCACCTGACAGATATCAGACATCCACGTCACTCCTCATTGTAGGACTTGAGGAAGCTGATGACCTGACTACCACTGTCTGGTGGAAGTTGACATCTGGCAGTCTACAATCGCTCGTGGCTGCTGTAAACTCTGGATAACATGCAGTGTGAATTCCACCCGTGGGCAGTCGCACAACAGTCGGTGAGCGGGCAGTTGGAGGGCGGCGCGCTGCCCTGAGAGTGGCAGCATCTGTGCTGGACTTCTGAATGCGCACAGATGCGGCGCACCTTCGTGAGCAAATTCAGACAGATTGGGGTATGTCTTGAGGAAACGCTGAAATATCAGAGTTAACACATGGGAGGCAGGCACATGTGTCAGTCTGCCGAGTTGCAGAGGCCACCAGGTACAGCCGTTGTCACACACAACCATGCCTGGCTTCAGGTTCAGCGGTGCAAGCCACAGATCGGTCTCACGCCGTGATGCCCTGTAATAGTTCTTGGGCGGTGTGCTTTTATCGCCTAGGCTCAGCAGTTTGAGCACCGCTGCTGTCGCTTAGGACGGCACTGCGCTGTGCCTAACTACGAATGATGGCGCCATGCCCACGGATGTAGTTCGGAGGAGGAGGTGGAGGGAGGGGTGGGAGGGGAGGAGGCATAGTAGGCCTAAACACTGGACCGAGTAGGCCCCCAATCCTCGGCAGTACGGCAGTATATTGACCAGCCGCAGGGTCAGACTCGGTCCCAGCCACACCAAGTTAAACCAATGTGCCGTCAGCGATATATAGTGGCCCTGCCCGGCAGCACTCGTCCACGTGGCCGTGGTCAGGTGGACCTAGTCAGAAACGGGCGTGGTCAGGGCACGGATATGTTGTATTGAACGCTTGCTGGTGCAGGGCTGGGACGGCAAAATCGGGAAAAGTAGTGGCGGCTGGGGACTTGCCTTTCTATCAGCTCGAACCAGTCTGCCCATTCTCCTCTGACCTCTGGCATCAACAAGGCATTTCCGCCCACAGAACTGCCTCTCACTGGATGTTTTTTCTTTTTCGGACCATTCTCTGTAAACCCTAGAGATGTTGTGCGTGAAAATCCCAGTAGATCAGCAGTTTCTGAAATACTCAGACCAGCCCTTCTGGCACCAACAACCATGCCACGTTCAAAGGCACTCAAATCTCCTTTTTTCCCTATACTGATGCTCGGTTTGAACTGCAGGAGATTGTCTTGACCATGTCTACATGCCTAACTGCACTGAGTTGCCGCCATGTGATTGGCTGATTAGAATTTAAGTGTTGAGGAGCAGGTGGACAGGTGTACCTAATAAAGTGGCCGGTGAGTGTGTGTGTATATATATATATATATACTTTTGAAATTTTTTCAAAATGTCATGCACAAGGGTATGCATGACATTCACCATCGATAGCACTACTTGGGAACGATTTCCTGTGTATGTTACTTAGCATCTATTTTTTAAATCCTTTGTGAGTAATTTTTAGCAACCATGCTTTTGTTTAGCGCATGCGCATAATTGCTGCTTTGGCGTCGTCATCGCTTGTATCCTCGTCAGTGGCTTGTTACCACTTGGTGCATGCACACTCTATCGTTTTCTGTGCCCTCGTACCGCACAAACTACAGCGCATGCCTGGTGTTTTGTTTCCGGGTTGGGGTTCATATTTCCTGTGTGTCCACACGGACATCATGCCTCATACACGTGATAACAAGGTATTGACCTGATTATTCTTCTCATATAAGCGGGATAGAACTATAGCACCTTCACTACCCCTGAGGAAGTCACGGTAACGTGACGTAACGCGTGGGGTCTCCCACCCACACTCCTCCTCCCTTCCCCCGCCTGACCTACCTCATTTACCTTCTTTTGTTGTGTTCTGGGATCATACTAATTTCCTATTTGGTGCTCTTGATAGGTATTGTACAGCACTACGTCATCTTTACTGTTGCCAGGACCTTTTACACATTCAGTAGTAGTAGGGGGTTACCAGAGGGGTTTGGAGTCAGTGGTGGGGGTTGTTCCTGGGTTTGGGACTAGGTTCCCTCTCCCAGTTGGAGTTATTGTGCCATTGTGTCATATTTTTAATTGTTTTTATCATTGTGGTGTCTTCATTTTTTTTTATATATGAATTGTTCAAATAAAGTATTTTTTGCATAGGCCAGTGTTTGTGCATCCCCTTTAGTTCTTTTGTTTGCATATGGTGCCTAATTGGGTGCACTTGGCCTTAGTACATATCCATATAATAATTTTATGCAGTGCCGTTCCCTTCCTTTGTGCATGTAAGGGCAGTATTATAGTAACTATATTCCCGTACCTAGGGGGCAGTATTATAGTAGTTATATTCGTGTACATAGAGGGCAGTATTATAGTAGTTATATTCTTGTACATAGGGGGGCAGTATTATAGTAGCTATATTCTTGTACATAGGGGGCAGTATTATCGTAGTTATATTCTTGTACATAGGGGACAGTATTATAGTAGTTATATTCCTGTACATAGGAGCAGTATTATAGTAGCTATATTCTTGTACATAGGGGGCAGTATTATCGTAGTTATATTCTTGTACATAAAATGCCTTATTATAGTATATTTTACTTAGAGGCAATATTATAGTAGTTACATTCTTGTTTATCGGAGAAGGTTTTGTAGTAGTTTTCTTTCTTTGTATATATAAGTCAGTATTAAGTTGTGCTCTTTTAGAAGCTTTATTCCTTTATAAGGGAGGCAGTGTGTCTCTTTCGCTGGGCTGTACATGTTGTTTTAGACCATCTATAAACAGTTTGTGTGGAGTTTGACGACGCCCACAGAATGGAGCCACTTTTACATTTTTTTCCAGGGCCACTTTAAATTCCCAGTCCGTCCCTACATGTGCCCCAAAGAGTACACACAGCGAAGTTGTTTCAATAGTCCAACTGGGTATTTCAGAAAAAAAGACAGGTTAGACCAAACTTTACTTCGCTGGCTGCAGTCTATATTTACCAGTACTATTTACAGCAAATGATTAACTGCATCCATGTATTTCTTAATAGCAGTGTCCATGACCACTGGATATGTTTATTCCTAATGCTGTGCCTATGGCAGTACTAATTACATCTTTATCTTCATATTGTCAGGACAGAGCCAGGAGAGGTTGCTAGGATAATAAATTAATAAAGAAAATGAATAATAAGTAAATAATGTGAAAAAGCATATGTATTAGACCTTGTCAATGCTGGGGTCACATTTTGCCCATATCACAGGTTAAAAAGCCAAAATGCTTTTATAAGCAGAAAACCTCAGTTAACTAATTGATGTTTCCAATTTTAATATCCTATGAACAAACTACTTTTACAGAAAAGCCAATTTAGCCTTGAATCTGAAATCCATCAACAGCATTGGCTTATCTCTATGAAACAGCATGTCGATTATGTTGAGAAAAATGTCACAGATTTTAATAATAGATATTAGCCACTGCATTGAAAGGGTAAAATTTATGACAAATCCCAGGAAAAATCTGCATGTAAAAAACACAGATGTTGCAGCACAATCCTACCGCCTGGTACCCCAAGAACTCATAAAGGATAATGCTGCCATCTGTAATATAGAAAAACAGCTTTAGAATTATGTTAGTTTTCAACAACTAGATAAAAATATTTTATTTTGAATTCATGGATATGAAAGTTTCTTTTAGACCTCATTTGCAATTTTTGCATGAATATCACACTTTCATCAAGACATTTTGATCTTTTTGATTCGAAGATTAATCAGTAAGATGGAAACCAAGCGGTTATTATTTATCCATGCTGATTACATTTTTATTCTCCACAATATCATACTTGCAACAAAATGTCAAGTGTTTACATAGATGTTTGTCATTCGTTTGTCCCCAAATAGCAGGCCAATCACTATGGAATCCATGGCAACATAAAAGTGAAATTGCAAATGGAAATTGTAAGAGCTGTGTGAATGCTACATATTTTGGTAATTTTTGCATTTCGCACATAGGTGGTGGGTAACTTAGTATGTTTATAAGTAAGTTTGTGAAATAAAAATACCAAACTACTTTCTTTTATATTTTTGTTATATTTGTTTTATATTACTCTCAATATTATTAAAAGCTTTCAGCTCACTTGCTGATATTTCTAAACAAACATTAATTGATGTTTTATTGTTATTATTACTATTGAGCATTTTGTATATAAAAATAAAATGTTTCTTTTATTCATATTCATATAAGTATTTGTATATGAGTTGCTTTGATATACAGTGTGGAATGTTTTTGGCCTTCTATCTGGAGAAAAGGGAAAAGGATTGAGGGGATCTTTGAATTGTTTTATGAGATAATTAAATGTTATTTTCACATTACTTTGGTATCCCTGTTCCCTCAAAGACATTTAAACTAGAAATGGGCGAATTTGTTGAAATTCAGTTTGACCCAATTCGTTGAATTTTTTTGAAAAATTTGATTCGTCCTTAATCAAATCATGGCGAATCACATGAAAAAGGGGTATTTCCTGGCTACAGAGAGCCTGTAGGGTGTTGTGAAACATTGTGCCATGCTCAAATATGCATAGGGAGCGTGGTTTGGTCTTCAACCAATGATGTGTTTTAATATGACACGCACATGACAGCCACCACTCTTAGAATCGCTTCACTCTTCAATTCCATGGGCACTTACAGAGGCCTACTTCACCAAAAAAGTGAAGCGGGAACACAGCCTGACAAGGTAATGATCCAAAACAGAGATGGCCAGTAAATGGGATATTTGCATGTCCTCTGTGTTCTGTATCCACTCCTGCTTCTGGCTATCAATCCTGAGGCTTTTTATTCCTCCTGACAGATGAAATGAAGGGGAAAAACAAACATAGTGGCAAACTCATAGAGTGGTGGAGGGTGAAAACAGCATTATGAAAATCACAGGGTGTTCCAGTGAGATAGCGGTCAGTTGGCAGCACCATGAGTAGGCTGCAGAGTGGCACAATGACAAATTATGGAGGTGGCAGCAACATGGTAGGCCACAGAGTGGCAAATGAGTGTGGAGGTGGCAGCAGCAGCAGGAGGTCAGAAAGTGGCACAATGACAGAGTGGAGGTTGCGGCAACATGGTAGGCCACAGTGTAGCACAATGACAGAGTGTGAAGGTGGCAGCAACTTGGAATGCCCCAGAGTGGCACAATGACAGAGTGTGGAGGAGGCGGTAGCAGCATGAGGTTGGAGAGTAGCACGATGACAAATTCTTTCGGTGCCAGAAACATGGTAGGCCATATTGTGGCACAATGATGAAGTTTGAAATGAATTTGAAGTTTGAAATGAATTTAAAGTTTGAAACGCATTTGAAGTTTCAAACAAATTCAAAGTTTGAAATGAATTTGAAGTTGAAATTTTCAATTTAAATTTGAAGATAACATACTCCACATGCATCCTTAATTACAATTTTCCTGAAAATATCATGGCTTTGCCAAAAAACAACTGCAAAGGTGGCTCCAACAGCAGCATGAGTTCAGAGAGTGGCACGATTATAAATTCTTTTGCTGGCAGCAACATGGGATGCAACATTGTGGCACAATAATAGAGTAAGGAGGCAGCGCTGATCTTCAGTTGTTGGGGAGAAAGCCACAGATTGATTTATTCTTGCAGGACACAGAACCGTTCCTCCCCTGTGTGACTTCGTTCATCCAGGCAAACCAGGTTTGACAACGTGGAGGAGAAAGAGGCGTCTCTTGTTCAAGTTGTTGGTGCGGCTGGGCAGGAAGCACATTCACCCAGTGGGCAGTAAAGGACATGTACTGGCCCTGACCATAGTTACCTGCTCCTCCTGCCACCTCTCTGTCTGAAATATTCATTAACCAACTATGTTGATTTGACATGGATCTACTTTATCTACCAAACTATCTACTGCTATTTGGGGTATACAGATCCCCCAAAATGGACACCCTGGGATTGAAGCAGAAATCACTACAGAAAGTATGTGGATTTTACACAGAATTCTTCCTATTCACTTCAGCAACAAAAAGAGAACTGCTATTTGAGGTATACAGATCTCCCAAAATGGACATCCTGGGATTGGAGAAGAAATCACTACAAACAGTGTGTGGATTTTACACAGATTTCTTCCTATTCACTTCAGCAGCAAAATAGAACTTCTATTTGGGGTATACAGATCCCCCAAAATGTACACCTGGGATTAAAGCAGAAATCACTACAGAAAGTATGTGGATTTTACACAGTATTCTTCCTATTCACTTCCGCAACAAAAAAGAACTGCTATTTGTGGTATACAGATCCCCCAAAATGGACACCCTGGGATTGAAGCAGAAATCACTACAGAAAGTATGTGGATTTTACACAGAATTCTTCCTATTCACTTCAGAAACAAAATAGAACTGGTATTTGGGGTATACAGATCCCCCATATGGACACCCTGGGATTAGAGCAGAAGTCACTAGAGAAAGTATGTGGATTTTATACCAAATTCTTCCCATTCACTTCAGCAACAAAATAGAACTGCTATTTGGGGTATACAGATCCCCCAAAATGGACACCCTGGGATTGGAACAGAAATCGCTATAGCACAGTACAGTACAAGCAGCTAGACGCTGTAGACAGCACATGCAGTGTGAAATGCAGCAATTGGCTGCCTGATTTTATAGGCTGTGTGACATCACATAATCCTGCCGGTCGCTGATTGGCTTACACGTCTGCACATGGGATCGAGGGTGTTCCTTTCTTCTTCCCAGAGTTCTCTGCCCCTTGTAACACGTTGTGCTTGCGCCCATTTTGGTAATAAAGGAGGGAAAAAAATTGTTCCCAAGAATCACTGTAAACCATCTGTAATTTTAATACATTTTTCATCCATTTGCAGCCATGCCATTCTAAGTCAGGTCCTTACACATCTATCTTGCATAATAGCACAAGGTGCCACAAAAAACTTTTTAACATGGTTTCTCATTTTGCTGTGATTTTTATTCGGTGGATACATATTTTGTTCTTTTAGAGGTGGGGAATAAAGAGCTTTCTTGCTTTATTAGTGATGTTCTCTTTGAATTTGTCTTAACATTAATTTATTACATAACTTTACACACGGTCATAAAATATCATAAAATTCCTGAATTCCACTAACTGAAACTGGAACATAGCCCAAGTTAAGACTAAATAACCTCCTGCAGTTACTCAGCACTGGTACAAGAGAAGGAAGTCCTATGGCCACCTCTTTTACTATACTGTATGTAAAGCTCTCATTGAGAACTAAGGGGGGGGGGGGGGGTTAAGACTGGCCTCTTAAAATCCCCCTCACAGTATATGTATTACTGTGATTAATTTTAAACAAGTATTTTAGTGGAAAGTTGTGGTTACTACTAAGAGGCCTTGAGCTCTCAGTAGATCTGGATGGGGTTTCCTCCAGGTTTGGACCTTGTTAAACCAGGTCTGACCTAGTGTAGATTTTAGCTATAGTCTCCACCTGTTTTATGGTGGAGTGTAAAGTATATATGGCAGGCTGGGGCATTTGCCTCACTCCCTGCCTTATCAAGCCCAAATTGGTGTGCAGGGTAGAAAAACCAGGAACCACGCAGGCTTTATAAATTCCCCCCCTATGTATCCAAAAATCAGGTAGTTAACTTCTTTATAAGGAACCAGTGATCATGCAACTGTAGGCTGTGCAGTTCCATTTGAAAACATTATTGCATAGATGTTTGCAGATCTGCCTGACATTTAATTAATGTCCATATTAGGTTGTAAAGTGGGTACATTTCTTTTTTATAAGTGTCCAAAATCTTGACTGTAAAACATATGTATTAACATATACAATAATTCTTTTGTTGTTCTACAAAAGAATCAACATATTTTTGATCAAAACACTGACATGTAGATATTCATTTGACATCTCTAATGCTTCTTGAACACTTTAGAAGGGCCTCTGTCAATTTTGTCTTTTATAAAATGTTCACATATGACATATGACATATCTACCCAAAATACAATATCCCAACTGTGATTTACTATGACAGGTAAATTATATATAAGTAAAATCTTTGAATATAAAGAAACTAATTGAAGTATAAATTGTTAAAATTCATGAATAAGATACATAGGTGCACTTTCCCATGTTTTGGTCTGCTGTAAATGCTGCATGATCAAGTGCAATTACCATACAGCTTGTAATTATGATAATTAATTCTACTGGAAAGTTTGCATGTGTATGCAAAGAAATTCCTTTACTTTTTTTTGTAGAATGTCAAAACTTTTCATTTGATGGCATTCAATAAAAGCATTTATTTATTAAGAGATCTGAATTTAATAAGAGATCTAAAAAAACACTTAATCACTGCATCACCATTCCATTTCATGCCCTCGCATTCGTAAAGCAGTTTATGAAAAATGTAAACACCTTTTTAGGTTGATTTTTAGAATAGTATGATATATGGATAATACATAAACATGACACTAGTCTCTGAAAGGTAATTAATGTTTAGCACTAAAGACGGAAATTAACTTTTTTGAAGTTCCCTTAGAGTTTTTCCAAACATAAATTTTTGAAATGTATTGAAATGATCTTCCGCAAAATCTTTAATGCATTTTTAATTCCACATTCCAGATACAAATAAATAGGTTTCTGCATATTGATCTTAAAACTGTGATTGAGGAAATGAATTAAGTCTCACATATGTATTTCACAGCGCTGGGTGAAATATTTTTTCTTGCAGAAATATATTTTATGCTTGCTATATCTGAATACACAAAAATAAACTCTATTTGATTCAAAGCCTCATGCAAAGGAAATTTAACACTGAAATTAGTTTTATTCCAGAAGCTGAGAACAGAATATTTTCTCCATTTATTCAAGTATGAGTCTTAGAAGTGTTTTTTTTTTTTTAACTAGAATACTTTTGTTATTATTTTTCAGTACCATAGACAATCAGATGACTTTCATTCCACCTCAACAAGACGAAATGCTAAGGGTGGGTGCATGTAGTGCACCAATTCACCACGGGCCAGGAGACAAAAAAAGCGCGAGAGATTCAAGTGTATTTCTTATTAAACGAGAGCTAGGTCAAGAAGAATGGTTCTCACCTTGTGAAATTGCAAATTAGGCGTATAGCTGATCGGAGAAGGAAGCCTCTGCCAACGGGATACCAGGTCCGGACATATAGCAGATGACGGACTTGGCGGACAATGCGGAGAACCACGAGATGCTTGAGGTATTATCCCGCTTCTGGAGGCGCTGCTACTGATGTAGAATGAGTGTGTACACTCGGTACGATAAAAAACATTTTTATTTGGAAACACTACGCGTTTCGGCCCCGGGCTGGGGCCTTCGTCAGGTGAAATAGTAACATACAATTCCAAGAAACAATAGGCATTTAAATATACAAGGGTTTGGCGTCACTGATGACGGTAATCGGAAGTGACGTAAAAGACATTGATAAAGATTGATTGTAAAAAAATGTAAAGAATGAATGTAAAAAGACTTGTACATAAAATCAAATAAATATATTAATAAAAGATTAAGAAGCACCATTACATTTACCTGCGGACGTGGGTGACAGAATTGGAAAGGAATGTAGAATGTGTGTGGAGCACGGGAGTATGGCGCACGGAGGAAGGAGGCGGTGTGTATGAGGCGCACGGCTAGTGTGTCTCAACTGGATGTGAAAGAACGGGGGGATCGCTAAATGTATATATGGGAACGTCTGCACGGCTGACTGATGGATGGGCGAGAGTGACTGGTAAATGTAAAACAGACCCCTTAGGTTGTTACGTGGTGGAGAGGAGAATCAGGGGAGAATATTGGTGGTTATATGAGAAAAAATGATTATACATGTTCGATGTCTTCATTTAATCCATCAGGTTGAAGACTTTTGATCTTGTAGATCCAGAAAGATTCTCTTTTATTTAGTCTTTCATGTCTGTTATTGAGATCTTCTGCAATCTGTTCTATCCCTATGAGTTTTAGCTGGTGAAAATTTTTATTGTGTGATAGGGTGAGGTGTTTTGATAGACTTTGTTGTAAAAAGCCTGACTTGGTTTTAAAACGATGACCATTCATACGCATCCGTAGGGATTGGGCGGTGCGACCTACATACTGGAGCCCGCATTCGCACGTAATCAGGTACACTACATACGAAGAGTCGCAGGTAATGTGTTGTTTGCATGGATGTGTTTCTCCGGTGCTTGTAGATTTAAAAGTTTGTTTTCCATTGTCGATTATATTGCAGCATAGACATTTGGGTTTATTGCATTTGAACGAGCCTGGGATTTTTTTATGAGAGCTAGACAGGTTGGTGTGTTGATTAATGTTTTTTAGCTTGCTAGGAGCTAATATGTTTTTAATTGACCTGGCCTTCCTATATGTAATACTAGGTTGAGATGGAAGTTCTTTTTTGAGAATCGGGTCCTGTAGTAGAATGTGCCAGTTTTCTTGCAAAATTTTTCTTATGGCATGATGACCTTTGTCAAAGGTGGTGACGAAATTATAGTTAAAACTGTTTGTGTCTGTCTTTTTTTGAAGGTGATTCGATTTCTTTTTTTCTTTGTTAAGTTGATAGGCTGTCTGGATAAGTTTTTTTGGAAATTTTTTCTCATTAAATTTCTTGGATATGATTTTTGCTTGTTCATGATAGTCCTTGTTTAGGGAGCAGTTTTTTCGGATTCTGGCAAATTGGCTAAACGGTATATTTTTAAGCCATTTGCCATAGTGGGCACTTCTGTAGTTAAGGTATCCATTGCTATCAACTTTTTTTAAAATGATTTTTTGTAACAATGGTGCTCGAATTGTGGCCTATTTCGAAGTCTAAAAAAACCATAAGGTCTTTGCTGATGTTCGCCGTAAAATTGATACCCCAGTTGTTGTGATTTAGTTCTTCAATGAATATTTCTGCCTCCTGTATTGTACTTTTTGCGATCATGAAAATGTCGTCGATATAACGACGGTAGTATACAATATTTCTGACCCAGAATTGGGAAGCGTATACCATAGAGGACTCGAAGTGGCCCATGAATAAATTAGCGTAGCTGGGTGCCACTCGAGTCCCCATGGCCGTTCCCAATATCTGATGAAAGATTTTTTCTTGGAAGGAAAAGTAATTGTGAGTTAAAATAAATTCCAGTCCTTGTAATATGAATTTGATTTGTTCTGGGGGGACATCCAGTTGTTGGTTGAGAAAAAATTCCGTGGCTCGTACTGCCAAGGTGTGGGATATATTTGAATATAGGGAAGTGACGTAGATGGAAACAAAAATGCAGTCTTTTTCCCAGTGTATTATATCAAGGTCTTCTATGAGATGACCGGAATCTCTCAGAAAGGAAGGTAACTTTTTTACTATCGGTTGAAGAAACAGGTCAATGTAATGTGACAGTTGGCTGGTGAGACAGCCAATCCCCGATATTATAGGACGGCCAGGCGGTTTTTGTTCGTTTTTATGCACTTTGGGTAAGTGATTAATAGTGCTAGGTTGGGTTTATCCATTAGAAGAAAGTTTTTTTTCCGTATTGTTCAAAATGTTTTTGTTAAATGCCTCATTGATTATGTTGTTGTACTCATTTTTCCATGTGGCAGTAGGGTCTTTTGATAGTACTCTATAGTATTTTTTATCGGTGAGAATATCACAATGCCCCCCCCCCCTTTGTCTGCTGACAGAATAGTTATTTCGTTGTTTTTCTGTAGTTTTTTGAGGGCTGTCTGTTCAGCTTTAGTAAGGTTATTTTTGGGGGTTTGTTTGGTTTTTATGTTTCTAAATTGTTCTGATACTAAAGTGTAGAAGGTGTCCACACAGTGGCCCCGATGGTGTACTGGATTGAATGTGGATTTTATCTTAACCGGTTGATGGAAATAAGGCTCTATGGAAGTGGAGATTTCAGTACTAGTAGTTTGTTTGGTGGAAAAAAATCTTTTCCTAGATAGGTTGCACACAAACTTATTCAAATCCAGGAATAATTCGAAGTCGTCTGTTGTCTTTTCTGGGCAGAAGTTTAAGCCCTTTGACAATACTGAGACCTCGTTTCTGGATAACTTCTTTTTTGAAAAATTGAATATTTTAATAGTAGATACGGTATCCTTCTTATTCATTTCAGAAGGTGATTTTATATTGAGATTTTGCTTTTCTTTATTTTGTCTTGACTTTTTTCCCGAAAGTCAAGATAGTGTTTCCAAATAAAAAAGTTTTTTATCGTACCGAGTGTACACACTCATTCTACATCAGTAGCAGCGCCTCCAGAAGCGGGATAATACCTCAAGCTTCTCGTGGTTCTCCGCATTCCACCTCAACAAGTTTACGGTGAACAGGAAATCCTTTATAGATCACCAGGTCTTGTCAAACCTGTAGATAACCTAACATGTCAAAAAAATTGTCAACAACATACACAGGCATTAAACAAAGCAAAAAGGTTTTTACCATAGCTAGTTATCTAACTGACAGAAGGAGATTCCCAATTTATAGAGCTCCAGTGAGAACACACCCCAAGTAGAGATGGCAGTGTTAGAGACCCAACCTACAAAATGACTTGAAATGTCCCTATTGTTAAGCGAAACCTAAATAAACCAGTAGTCCATTGTCTACATAAGGGATTACATGGAATTCAGTCATTATGTGACTTGTATTTCTTAAACCAGGCTCGAGGTCTGATCTGTCTTTGGTTGAGAGTTGGTGAGGAGAGATTTAGCAGCTAGGGATTCACATCCTCCCTTCTCCAAAGAGCTTCAATGGTACTGGTGTAAAATACAGCATGTCCCACATAAAAGTAAGCCCCAACTAGCTCCATAGAAAAAAAAAATTAAGTATTAAGGCTCTTGGAAAAAGGTGATGCAAAAACTGCATATTTTTCCACACATTGGGGCACATTTACTAAGGGTTGTGTAACAGTATTCTGTTGGACTTTGCATGTCCTTTCATGTGCAAACTGCTTGTTCATGCAGATCATGTGTGTCACATGCAACCCTTGACACAAACTTTGTCATTGAAATGGGCATTGCGGTGCACAGTCTGACCATGCACCACATTTAACAAGCAAAGTCCAACAGAAGTGTGTTGCACGCCCCATGTTAAAGGTACACCAAAAAAGTTAGTGAACTCTGTCCGGGCAGTGCAGGGAGTGCCAGATTCATGAACAATGGGCCCCACAATTCATGAATCTGGCACTCTCTGCATACCACACGGGCAAACATAGTTACATTTACACTGTTTTTAGTATATGTGCCCAATTATGTGTTATTCTGCCAAATTTGTAAAGCATAAAAAATATAGAAGTATGATATTGCTATAAAAATAATGGCCCATTGACTAAATGTAATATATTTATCAAAAAATAATTAATTACACAGTTATTTGTGGTGCACGGTTTGCCCAGTAAGGAGCTACTCATGGTATAAGACTGGTCCACACAGTCTTAGAAAAAGTCCACAGAAATAGAGAAAATAATTTCACTATGACCGGAGCGCCCAATATTACTATTCTCCCACGTTATTCCATCTTTATCCACCGATGAACGGCACTAATCCTCAGTTTCTCCTGCTGAAAGTATGTCACCATTCAGACTAGCACCATCGAGCTTTCATTATCCTCCTTTAATTATATTGTAGCTGGAAGAAAATATGCAGGCAGATGGTGTGGTACGTTCCAACAACGTTAAAATTTACTTAGGTTCATCATACTCACAAGAGTCAATTAAAACTGTGCATATCACAAGTCAAAATAGCGGGACGCTAGCTTTTATGTCTGCCCGACCCAGGGTTTCACCGGCAAGGCTTCATCCAGGGCGTTGCTCATTTTTAATTGACTCACAAGATGGAATAACGTGGGAGAAGAGCTCTGGTCATAGTGAAATTATTTTCTCTATTACTGTGATCTTAATAATTAGTTAATTGAGTGTCAACTCTTATAACATACAGTAGATCTTTTTGGGTCCCTCTCAAAAACAATCTCAACAGTTCTATGTCTATGTTTAATAATCTTATTGGCCCTTCCATATTTCACTCAGGGTAGGATAGGCAAACAGCTAGGGGGATCTAGATACAGTGTTTACTATCCATGTCTATCCTACTTTTCCACCTTTGTCCTTCTATTACAGCAGCATTATAACTACTTCAAAAAGAAAGCTACTAGTTACATAATAGTATTTATGTATGTACACACATTGGAGGGAATTTAACCCCTTAAGGACGCAGGGTTTTTTCGCTCATTTCTCGCTCTCCACCTTCAAAAATAACTTTTTTATGTGTACAGAGCTGTGTGAGGGCTTATTTTGTGCGTAACAAATTTTACTTTACTTTACTTTGTACTGCGAAGCTGAAAAAAAATTCCAAATGTGGAAAAATTTAGTTCTTGTGGGCTCAGTTTTTACGACTTTGACTGTGCACTCCAAATAACACCTCAGCTTTATTCTTTGGTTCGGTGCGATCGCGGTGATACCAAATTTATATAGGTTTTATTGTGTTTTAATACATTTTCAAAAATTAAACGAATGTGTACAAAAAAGAAAAAAAATTTTGCCATCTTCTGACGCTAATAACTTTTTCATACTTTGGTGCACGGAGCTGTGTGAGGTGTCATTTTTTGCAAAATGAGCCAACATTTGCATTGCTACTATTTTGAGGTCTGTGCGACATTTTAATAATTTTTTATTTCATTTTTTATGTGATGTAAAAAGGTGTAAAAGTCGCATTTCGGACATTTGGGCGCCATTTCCCGCCTCGGAGGTCACCGCCGGCCGTAACCGTTTTTATATTTTGATAGATCCAGCATTTTGGGACGCGGCAATACCTAATGTGTCTGTGATTTTTACTGTTTATTATGTTTTATATCAGTTCTCGGGAAAGGGGGAGGTGATTTGAATTTTTAATATTTTATTAATTTTTTTTTTCACTATTTCTTAGACCATCTAGGGTACATTAACCCTAGATGGTCAGATCGCTCCTACCATATACTGCAATACTACTGTATTGCAATATATGGCATTTTTGCAGCTCATTCATTACAATGAGCCACTGGCAAACGAAGACCCGAGGCTACCATGGCAACCGATCGCCGCCCCCCGATGACGTTCGGGGGAGCGACGATTGTAATAAAGATGGCAGCGCCCATGCGCCGCTGTCTTTTAAATGCTGCCGGCGACTTTGCTGGTGGCAATGAAAGGGTTAATAGCCACGATCGGTGCAAGCACCGACCGCGGTTATTAGCTGTGGGGGTTTGCTGCAATATGCAACACCCCTGTATGAAGAGGACTCAGCCCGTGAGCCCTCTTTATACATTCCCTGTATGAGCGTTAAGGGGTTAATATGACTTACTGACCAGATTCTGACATACACCCAGAACTTCACCCTCATTTATTATTGCTGTGCACCAAAAATAATAATGGTATTTTTTGGTGCTCATTTAGTACTGGCTGCACAAAGTATATTACATCTGTGTACCACATTAATCTATTACAGCACAAAACTGACAAAAAACAGTCATGTCCCACGGCACAGGTAATAGATTACTAACATATTTGTAATTAAAGGGCAATCTAGGGATAACTCATTATAAGGCATTTATAATTTTGGATTGAAATTTCTACATCCACACATGATGTAACTATATATGGAAGAAATCTACTTACGTGAATAAAATAATTGAGGGAGGTTATGAATTACACAGGTGCAATCATTTTTAATTTCCAGATTAATAAAGTTTAAAGGCTATGAAAATATTACGTGTAATTAAGGTGAAATATGTTTCATTAATGAATATTTTGATCTTGAAAATACATGAAATTCTTGTAATGTCTTTGTAAGTCTTTCCATTTAACAATGTGATGGTTTTGCCTCTGGAAAAAGGAGGTGTGAGCAACACCAATTGCCAGCATTGAAAATGAATCCACTTTAACCTTAATTATTTTTCTTGGTAATTTTGACTGCATAATTATTTCTAAGTGTCCTTTAAATCATGACACCCATGACTTTTTGTTTCCAATTTATGCTAAAAACTTGCTTTGATCCTTTGACTTTTTATTGGATGAATTTTTATTTTCTAGGCAAACATGCATGACAACATAATTCTTCACACTCATTATTATTCAACATTGATGCTTTAATGAGAGGAACTGCAAGTAAAGGGATGTCATTGTGTTATTTACAGGAATAAGGATTTTTAAGAGAATTATACTTTTGTTTCTATTTTAAAATCCTGAAATGCTCACTTTGCAACAAACATAAGGCCCCTTCTACACTTGCAGCGCGTGCTGCCAAGATCGCACGGCCCAAACGCTGCAAACCGGAACTGAACTCAGCATGTCAGTTCGGTTCCAGTTTGCAGCGTTTGGGTCATTCGATGCTGGCAGTAAGTGTTGCAAGTGTGATGTAAGTGCGTCGCATCACACTTACGAGTGAAGAAGGGGCCTAAAGTTATGCAAAGAGTCATGCAGATAAGCATTCGATCAAATTATAGTATTTGTAAATTCACCCTGGTACTGCAGAATCTTTAATGTACTGTAAAGCCCATACATTGGGTCTTTACTAGAGATGAGCGAGCACTAAAATGCTCGGGTACTCGTTATCTGCCAGGCGAGCTTTCGCCAATCCAAGCCCCTGTCTCTAGGCTACTTCCCAAACAGCACTTCTAAGAACCTTTTGTATAAGATCAAGTGTAGTAGCGTTCTTATAAGTTTGGGATATGACGGGTGAGGGGAGCCAAAAAGCAAAACGGCGGGAGCTGCCATTTTCTCGAGCGGGCAAAATACTCGTCCGAGCAACGAGCAGTTACGAGTACGCTAATGCTCGATCGAGCATCAAGCTCGGACGAGTATGTTCGCTCATCTCTAGTCTTTACTGTGGTCATATGATGCTTTACTAATTTGGTTAATTTTGGTACGTTTTACTGATATACTGTACATTTATTGATAAAAATGCTTCAGAACTGGTCTGACTATAACTTTCCTGACGCCAAAACCCTTTTTACCATTTTTTCAGGATATTTACCTATTTAAATTAGCTTGTTTTGCAGCTGGTTGCATAGTTTGCTTAAGGCTAACTGGTTGTGATCATGTTCTGCCTGTGAAAACATACCCATGCACTATTCAAATCCCATGTAGCAAACATAGAGCAGTAGATGGGTCAAGCAGATGAGTCCTCATATTGTACAGTAATATTATACAAGGACTCCCCGTCTGCCAGCACAGGTTCCCACGGGACAAATACATTTGTATGCAGAAGGCCTGACCTTGTGTTAAACCAAAATGCAGGTAACCGTCTTAACTGATCTTATGCCATCCACTTGAGGCGCAGAAATCTTTTTTTTCAATCCCACTACATATACGCTTTATATACTTAACTTTAAAGGTTTCTTCTGAGTTTTCTGCAAATCTGACTCATAGAACGACATTTTATAATCAACACAAGTGTTTCTGATACTGAGAGTGCATTTCCATGTTAATACGTTTTGATGCAGTCTTTCACTTTCAAGTGGATTCCAAATATGAGAAGTTACACCTGTCATTTATACTTTCATTCCCATTTTGATCCTGGTTTGGCTTCAAAATCTTCATTTAAAAATCTGGATGTCTAAATGCATCTTAAAAGAGCCTTAATATGCATTTATACATCCAATTTTAAATGAAGATTTTGAAGCCAAACCAGGATCAGAATGAGAATGAAAGCACATTAATATGTACTACTCCTGGTCCGTATGTCATTAGTGTGTGTCTCAACAAAAAGGCTCATGTCTCATCTGTATGTTATCTGTTTTTTATGGGTATGCAACAGGTGAAAGTTACTATAATTTAGTGTACATCTAAGTATATAAGCCTATCGATGTGGATTATACTCTTTACCTTATTATACTGTTTACCTCTTCATGATGGGACATCTTTGGTATTGGTTTCCTGGTTTCCGCTCCTGTGTTCAGGGGTGTGTCACCTGGGTGAAGTGTGGCGGTGTGGTATCTGCATATTTCACATTCTAGTAGACTTCCATATGAAGGCAGGGAGAGGATCTGCTCTCAGTTTTCTACAGCCTCCAAGTAGATCTATGCAAAAGCATATAAGAGCACATTTAATTACCTGTCCAAGTCGTGATCCCCGATCTGGAATGTCCGCCGGAATGCACATCTGCCTCGATCCACGTAGATCCTGCGCCTGATATCCTGCATGTGTTGCTCCCCTCTCAGGTCCGTGGAGTTCACCTTCTTCTTCCCGGTGCATGTAAGTGCCTGGCTTTGGACACAAATTTGAAAGTTAAATCCCGCGCTTAGTCCGAATCCGTCTGCCCCTTGATTTGTGTTGCGCGAAAGCTGGCGCGATTGCAACACAATCCCCGTCGCGATCGCCAAAAAGTGGAAACCCAAAGAAAATGCAGCCAAGGGACCCTTAGTAAATAAGCCCCATAGTGTGCAAAAACATAAGAAAAGGATATATATCGAGGTCAGCATGTTACCCTGCTATGCTTATACAATTATCTTAGGATAAAATTTACTTTAAAACTCAATATTTTTATGTCAGTGGCAATTCCTGCCTGTACTGGTATCACTTCCATCTGATATTGATCATCTTTCCTAAGGATACATACTCAATTTTTAAAACTTGGAATACCTCTTTAAATTCCAGGTCGAATTGATTTATATAGATTGACATTGTTCTCATTTTCTTAATAGAAGTTTTTACACAGTCTATTTTATTATTCACATTTTGTCGATGGATTATTGAAAGGTTAATCCAGTTCTGTTTTGTAAAAAACTTCTCTAAACGTGTCTTACTGCTAGCCCACTGTTACCGCTGAGCATTCTGCATTGCAGCATTGTTAATATTTGGGTATTGAAGGAATGCTGGGGATGAAGTTATTTCATTATAGATAAAAACACTAAAACCGATACTTCACCTTATTTTGTTGTAAAACTGTATAATGATGAGTCACTAGAATTCTTCTTTATGATGCCGTATCCTCAGTCTGACACTTGGATTCCCCACCGATCATATTTTTGAAAAATTCATAGCACTCCAGTAAATGCTGTTTCTTCTTCAGACCTATCATGTCATATCCCTCAGTCACATGACCTGTTTCGTCAAGTGCGAGTGAATGGAGCTTAATTGTAATACCAAGAATGTCAATTATAAAATGTACTAAGTAATGCTTGGTGCACTGTGAACAAACCATAATTGTTATGAACACTACAGTTTTTAATAACACCTGATAGTGGTGGTGCTGGGTATCAGATATCCTGAAAAATGTATTGCAGTGGACGAAATATGACAGAAGGACTCCCTGTCCACTAGCTGGGGCCTGCTATGGGATCAGACGGAATATTCCTTATTGCCCATGGAAACCAATCACATCTCACCTTTAAAATATTCATGAGCACTGGTAAAATGAAAGCTGACCTGTAATTGGTTCCTAAGGGCAATTAGCTTGATAAATCTGCCACATGGAGGTGGAGCCAGCCTCAATCTGATACTAATAACCTCTCCTAATAAAAGGTAATCAGTTAAAAGAATTTTGGAATACCTCTTAAGCCTTCCTGGATGTAAGGCCCAAGTAGAGGTTGTACAGTATAAAGGCACATCTGTTTTGGCTTCAATTAGATTATAATAATGAATTAACATATTGGGGCACATTTACTTACTTGGTCCATGGAGTTCCCCGAGAGTGCATTGTCTGATGACTCTGCCGCGATTCACTAATAATCCTGCATGTGTCACTTCCCCACTCAGGTCTGACGGAGTTCCCCATGTATTTTGTGGTGCATTGTCTTGCGACACAATTTGAAAGTTAATTCCCGTGCTAAGACCAAATCAGTCAGATCGTCCAATGGCACGCACCCCAATTTCTGCTACATGAAAGCCAGCGCAGCTGCGCCAAATTCCGTTCACGTGCGACACAATGCCAGTTCAGACCCCTGTTAAATACTCGTCAAATACACGCAATCCCCGAAAATGTTGGAGAGTCCGACAAACGTGTGCAGGCCCTATTGTATGGCATAATGGTGTACTTTGCTATTCTTTGGCCACATTTGCATATGATATAACAGCAGAATACACCCTTTAAGCAGAACTAGATGTCTTGGTATACAGCATCTATTTATGAAAGCATATTGTTACATTGGACACAACAGAGACTCTCAGTGTAAATTCACAGATTTTTGTGAACTGAGGATAAATATACTTTGGTTTTATTGGAGGTGAAAGCAAAGTTAGCTTTTGTTACTGGCAGAAACACAGAGCCATGTGTTGGTAAGAAAATGTACCTTCTTGTTTTGTTAGTCTCTCTCTCTCTCATAGTATAACTATATTATTAGGGAAATTAAAATATGCAACTATGTTACAGAAAACATATCTATCATATTCCAATGTACAAACTACAAGCTGTTTGCAATAAATCAATGAAACAAGAAAAATATCAAAATCTCCAACTACAACATGCAGTTTCTCCTTTTTCATCACTCAGTGTATGAACTTTTTGACGGGCTTTGATCTTTCTGCTTTCTAAGGAATCTGGTGGTAGGGATGTTGCACATGATTCAAGGACTGCCTGTCTGGTGGCCAAACAGCAGGGACAGCAACTGTCAGCGACATGGAGTCATTACATCACATTTTAGTATGATGTAAGGGCTTTTGTTTCACTTCACTGTGCTCCATCTGTGTGATCTGACCAGCGAATGGGTCCATTTCCATGGGTCCATAGACCGAGTACATTTATGAGCAGCCGGCCCAAACAAGGAAAATGCTTCTCTTAACTTCTAGACTATTTTCTTGACCTAGATATGTATTTAACAAACTTGATGCCAATCCAGGCATTTGATGAATTTAATCTCAAACTCAACTGATGCTACCTAAAAGGACCTTGGTTCCCTGCATCAGCTGTGCTTTAGACAGTAGGGGGCAAATTTACTTACCTGGTCCAGTTGCGATCCCCGATTCGGACAGTCCGACAAGGCGCAATTCACGAAGATGTTGCACCCAAGTTCCTTAGTAAATGAGCCCCTATATGATTCACTAATTTGGGCTCTTATCCAGTTTACATAAACATCATAATTCTGAGACAGCAGTAATCAGGAAAAGTGCCATTTGGTGTTTCATTTATTTTATATATATATATAAGTTGTGTTGAGCTAATTAAAACATATCTTGATGTATTTTTATGTAAGAAGAGGAACTTAATTTGTCATGTGGATTTAATACTCTTGAGTGAAACTTTAAATGTTTTATTTAATGTAAGGCTACTTCTATGATGTGTTCCTTCTATAGCTTTAGGGTAATGCTAGGTAATGACAGATTAAACATTGTGATAATTACTGTTCATTTAGCAAAGGTAACATAGAATAAAAATAATCATTTAATACAAAAGCAATTCATTCCAATTGTGAAATGGGTATTACCATAATCACTTTCATTTTATAGCACCTAGTGAGTTATGTGAAGCAACAATGGAGAAATGTCTATAATTACTGATATTCAGAAGTGACTTAATCCATTCTGCTTTGTAACGTTAGTATTTCAGACATGATGCATTCATTCTTTAAGCTTGGCTTATCGTTCTGAGATCCTGTACTATTTTATACTTTTAGTACTTCTTTCCAATTGCTGTAATCCTGATTACATAATAATTTAGACTTCAACAAAAAAAGTTTAATAGTTGATCTACAGTACACTGCAAATGGAACTGGAAACAAACAACTAAATCTGTAATGTAGCAGCCACCATGTCTCACCACAGGGACTGGTTTCTTTAACCTCAAAAGTGGTGGTGTGCAGTGATGATCAATACACTAGACATAGTGGTGGTGTTCAATGATGGTCAATAAACTAAAGAAAGTGATGGTGTGCAGTGATGGTCATTACTCTAGAGAAAATGGTGGTGTGCAGCGATGGTAAATACTCTAGAGAGAGACTGGGGACAAGGAGAAGCCTTGGTGAGTACCTCTACCGATTTGTATGGGTGTGGGATGAATTGTAGGAAGAGTTATAGAGCAGCTGAAGAGCTGTGATAAGATCTGGCTGGAAGCCATAGCGCTCTAGTACTGTAACCTCTTCACGCTCTGCGCCATACATGTACGGTAGGTGTTGAAGTTATATGAAGAGGCTCACAGAGGTGAAGTTTGCTACATATTGGAGCCAATATCCTAGCACCAATCGCAGGTATTATCCCTTCCGATTCCGCCGGCAGGGCCTCCAGTGGCATTTAAAAGATTACATTGCATGGGATCCCCAATTATTTTTGAAATTGTCGCTCCTCCAAACATCATCGGGGGAGGTGATCAGTTGCCATGACAGCCTTGGGTCTTCCACAGACCCTAGGCTTGCTGGTTTCTGCAGTTTTGTTACAAGTCAGTGACTCGTGACTCGTAATGAATATTGTTGAAAATTTCATATACTGCAATACAGTAGTATTGCAGTATATGATAGAAATGATCAGACCATCTACAGTTAAAGTGCCCTAGAGGGTTTAAGAAATAGTAAAAATAAAGTTCAAAAAAGTTCAAAAAATGAAAAATACTAAAAATTCTAATCACCCCCCTTCTCCCTAGAACTGATATATAACGTAAAAATCACAAACACGTTAGTTATCTCCACATCTCAAAATGCCCGATCTATCAAAATATAAAAGTGGATATTTCCGGCAGTAAACCCCATAACAGAAAATAGCGCCCAAATGTCCAAATTTGTTTTGCACCATTTTGCATGACATTAAAAATGTAATACAAACTGATCAAAAGGTTTTACATTCCTCAAAATGGTAGCAATGAAAACGACAACTCGTTTTGTCAATGATACCTCACACAGCGTCAGAAGATGGCAATATTTTTTTTTTCTCTACACATTCGTGTTATTTGGAGCGCATAGTGAAAGTCGTAAAAACTGTGCCTACAAGAAAGTGGCGCAACTATGTTTTTTTGCCCATTTCACCATATTTAGAATTTTTTTCCAGCTTCCCAGCTTTAATAAATAATGTCACTGAGAAGTAAAATGTGTTACGCAGAAAATAAGCCCTCCCGCAGCTCTGTACATGAAAAAAATTAAACAGTTATGGCTGCATCTGCCATGAAGCGAGATGAAAAAGGGCGGCAGAATGTGGACCTCTTTTAGAGCGGCATTTTTCAGCTCCAATGTGGACGATTCGGTGGCCGTCGGCGCCCGAATCGTCCTCCAGATAAATTGCACTGTTCTCTTTAAGAAACCGATGCGATTTACATGCGGAGTGGCGCAGCGCCTTTCTGGCTGCAGTGACACAGGCGGCGGCTGATGACGTCACATCGCCTGTGTCACTCAGCGGAGCTGCGGTTGTCAGAAGAGCCGCATGAATATTGGAGCCGCGCGCCGTGGGAGCACCCTACTGTGAAGTAAGTATAAGTTTTATTATTTTTATTGTCCAACTATTCATTAAATGTGGCCATATATATATTAGGGGGCGATTACTGCTGTAACGGGCGGGGGGTCTTCTATATATACTTATATGAAGCCAGATTCCTTTTATGTACAAGGGAGGCTGTGTACATTTATAAAGGGCCAGATCCAATTTTTCCTGGGGTGGCTGTATATATTTATATGAGGGGCCAAATTCTTATTACACTGGGAGGTGGGGCTGTATATATTTATATGGGGCCAGATTCTGTTTATTCTGGGGGGGGGGGGGGGGGTGTATACACTCACCGGCCACTTTATTAGGTACACCTGTCCAACTGCTCGTTAACACTTAATTTCTAATCAGCCAATCACATGGCGGCAACTCAGTGCATTTAGGCATGTAGACATGGTCAAGACAATCTCCTGCAGTTCAAACCGAGCATCAGTATGGGGAAGAAAGGTGATTTGAGTGCCTTTGAACGTGGCATGGTTGTTGGTGCCTGAAGGGCTGGTCTGAGTATTTCAGAAACTGCTGATCTACTGGGAGTTTCACGCACAACCATCTCTAGGGTTTACAGAGAATGGTCCGAAAAAGAAAAAACATCCAGTGAGCGGCAGTTCTGTGGGCGGAAATGCCTTGTTGATGCCAGAGGTCAGAGGAGAATGGGCAGACTGGTTCGAGCTGATAGAAAGGCAACAGTGACTCAAATCGCCACCCGTTACAAGCAAGGTAGGCAGAAAAGCATCTCTGAACGCACAGTATGTCGAACTTTGAGGCAGATGCGCTACAGCAGCAGAACACCGGGTGCCGACTCCCTTTCGATCCTAGAACGGTGAACTGAGCACAGATTTGCACAGAGCTCATCGAAATTGGACAGTAGAAGATTGGAAAAACGTTGCCTGGTCTGATGAGTCTCGATTTCTGCTGCAACATTCGGATGGTAGGGTCAGAATTTGGAGTCAACAATATGAAAGCATGGATCCCATCTGAAGTATCAACGGTTCAGGCTTCGGTGGTGGTGGCATTTTGTCATGTGAGGGGATATGTTCTTGGCACTTATTGGGCCCCTTGGTACCAATTGAGCATCGTTGCAACGCCACAGAGTATTGTTGCTGACCATGTCCATCCCTTTATGACCACAATGTACCCAACATCTGATGGCTACTTTCAGCAGGATAATACGCCATGTCATAAAGCTGGAATCATCTCAGACTGGTTTCTTGAACAAGACAATGAGTTCACTGTACTCAAATGGCCTCCACAGTCACCAGATCTCAATCCTAGAGCTCTTTGGGATGTGGTGGAACGGGAGATTCGCATCATGGATGTGCAGCCGACAAATCTGCGGCAACTGTGTGATGCCATCATGTCAATATGGACCAAAATCTCTGAGGAATGCTTCCAGCACCTTGTTGAATCTATGGCACGAAGAATTGAGGCAGTTCTGAAGGCAAAAGGGGGTCCAACCCATTACTAGCATGGTGTACCTAATAAAGTGGCCGGTGAGTGTATATTTATATGGGGAGAAAGATTCTGTTTATTCTGGGGGGCCGTATATATTTATATGGGGGGCCAGATTCTGTTTATTCTGGGGGGGCTGTATATATTTATATGGGGGGCCAGATTCTGTTTATTCTGGAGGGCTGTATATATTTATATGGGGGGCCAGATTCTGTTTATTCAGGGGGGCTGTATATATTTATATGGGGGGCCAGATTCTGTTTATTCTGGGGGGCTGTATATATTTATAGGGGGCCAGATTCTGTTTATTCTGGGGCGGGCTGTATATATTTATATGGGGCCAGAATCTTATTTTCCTGGAGGGGGGCTGTAAATATTTATATGGGGCCGGATACTGTTTATACTGGGGGGCCTACAAAAATAAATTTTATATATATATTAGGGGGTGCTATCTATTTACATTAATCAGGGCACTCTTGTAAAGTAAATTTTTTTTGGGGGGGTCTGTATTAATAAATTAGGGGTGTTGTATATTGATTGGTGCTGTGCATGCTATAATTCCAGTAGAAATATATATATATATATGAAGGGATGTTTTATATGTGGGGGAGAGCGTGGTCAGTTGTGTTGTGAGGGGTATATATTATTTAGGAGCACAGTGTTGTTATCCAGGAGACTTTTTACCGTAAGTGATGAGAGGAGAGGAGACTTTTTAGGGACGCCGGGTGGAGATGTGCTGCACGGAGCTGAAGATATTTGGCCGTGAACTCAGCAGCAATATGTCATGGATTGGAGAACCCGGAATAAAGTCCTACTGATGGAAGAGATTGTCATCCATAAGGTACTAGATGCTACTAATGACTCCCAGAACCTGTAGTCAGTCACACAGTGTCAGTGAGCTGCCTGTGGGGATGTTAATTGTTAGTAAAGTTTTCAGCATTTGCTGAACAGGGAGCAGGCAATGGAACAGGTGTGGGAGAGCAGCATTTTAATATTTGCCTCAGGCAGCAAATATATCTATATCTAGAAAAAACAAAAGCTAAGGGGAGCACAAACGGTGGATAATGTTCAAATTCATGCAAATGTTGTCTCTATGGATCAGGGTCAGGAGGAGAGAGTTACTGCATTGAGCCATTATGAAAGTGAATAGTTTAGAGTTCAAATTAAGAAAGTAGATGGGTCTATATTTGCTTGGGTAAAATGAATCTTTAGTCGGCTTAGGTATGACCCAGCATTTATAATTTTTGTACTTTCTTTTTCTTTTTTTCTTCTATTTTGCTTTTGTTTCTTTACAATGCACCAGATTAACCAGATTAACAGGAAACCCATTTTTATTCATTTTCCCATATACAGATCAAACATGACAGTAATCAAATGGTAACAGACCATTTGATCAGTGATTTGTATTCACAGACAAAGAAGATGCAGATTGTATATTCTCTGTATGTCTCCAAGTCCCTATTAATGACATCCCCTAATGAGTCCCTTAGCAACCATCCGAATGTAGAAGCAGTGCTATGCCTATGTAGGGTCTCTTGTAACAGTGTAAGCAAACCCTACACAAATATGAATAGTTTTCAAGCACATGGAACATCCCTTTAGCCCATTAATATGTGTTAAATGTCACCAATTGATAATGGGTTAAAAGAAAAATTAGCTGCCATTGGTAACTGTGCTGTGTGGAGATCCATTGTTAAAGGGTATTCATACAAAGACAAGATTATTAACCCCTTAACGACTTGGCCTTTTTTAGTTTTTTCACTTCCATTTTTCACTCCCCACCTTCAAAAATCTATAACTTTTTTATTTTTCCACATAAAGAGCTCTGTTATGGCTTATTTTCTGCGTAACAAATTGCATTCCAAATGCAGTGAAAATGGTGAAAAAACACATTTGCAACGTTTTCTTGTGGGCTTGGATTTTACAGCTTTCACTGTGTGCCCCAAATGACATGTCTACTTTATTCTTTGGGTTGCTACGATTATGTGGATACCAAATTTGTATAGGTTTTATAATGTTTTCATACATTTAAAAAAATTAAAACCTCCTGTACAAAATTTTTTTTTTAAATTTTGCCATCTTCTGGCGGCAATAACTTTTTCATACTTTGGTGTACGGAGATGTGGGTGGTGTCATTTTTTGCGACTTTTGATGGCGTTTTCATTGCTATCATTTTTCGGACTGTGCAACCTTTTGATCACTTTTTATTAATTTTTTTATATTTTCCAAAATGGCAAAAAATTTCATTTTTGACTTTGGACGCTATTTTCTGTTACGGGGTTAAACGCAGCTAAAAAACGTTATTATATTTTGATAGATCTGACATTTTCGGACGCGGCGATACCTAATGTGTTTATGATTTTTACTGTTTATTCATATTAATATCAGTTCTAGGGAAAGGGGGGGTGATTAGAATTTTTAGGTTTTTTTATTATAAATTTTTTTTTTTAAACTTTTTTTTTTACTTTTACTATTTTTCAGACTCCCTAGGGTGCTTTAACCCTAGGTTGTATGATCGATCCTACCATATACTGCCATACTGCAATATGGCAGTATATGGGGATTTTACTCCTCATTCATTACAATGTGCTGATAGCACATTGTAATGAATGGGTTAAAACGAGACAGCTTCGGGCCTTCGTGAGACCCGAAGCTGTCATGGCAATGGATCACCGCTCCCCGTGACGTCATCGGGGAGCGATGATCCGCGGCAAGATGGCGGCGCCCATGTGGCGCCATCTTTATGAAGCCTCCGGCAGCATTGCCGGCGGCGATCACAGTGAAAACACCTGCAATCGGTGCTAGCACCGATCGCGGGTGTTACCGGTAAGCCTTTGCTCTCCATGCACCGGGACCCGCAAATACAGCATTTCACAGATATAATTCCAACTTGCCTCTATGCGTCCTGCTGTTTACAATTTTGGTTGTCCCTGGATACAACCATAAATCTTCTGAATATGGTGGGATTCTTCCTCTCAGTGCAGTTTTCCTCACTAATGTACAGCAAGCAACACATTCATAAAGACAGGAGTTTGGACTTGCTGACATAAATGTGGTGTTCGGTGCAAATACATCCCAGAACGCCCCTTTCTGTGCACAATACTAGCGCAAACACTTTATAAATACAGTACAGACCAAAAGTTTGGACACACCTTCTCATTCAAAGATTTTTCTGTATTTTCATGACCATAAAAATTGTAGATTCCCACTGAAGGCATTAAAACTATTCAGTAACTGTGGAGGCCAGATCATCTGGCGTAGCACCCCATCATTCTCCTTCTTAGTCAAATAGCCCTTCCACAACCTGGAGGTGTGTTTGGGGTCATTGTCATGTTGAAAGATAAATGATGGTCCCACTAAATACAAACTGGATGGAATAGTATCCTGCTGCAAGATGCTGTGGTAACCATGCTGGTTCAGTATACCTTCAATTTTAAATAAATCCCCAACAGTGTCACCAGCAAAGCCCCTCCACACCATCCCACCTCCTCCTCCATGCTTCACTGTGGGAACCAGGCATGTAGAGTGCAATTGTTCACCTTTTCTGTGTCACACAAAGACACAATGGTTGGAAGTAAACAGATGTGCACTGGTCTAATGTCCATTCCTTGTGTTCTTTAGCAAAACAATCTCTTTTTCTTGTTATCTGTCCTTAGCAGTGGTTTTCTAGCAACTATTTTACCATGAAGCCCTGCTGTACACAGTCTCCTCTTACCACTTGTTGTAGAGATGTGCCTGCTACTAGAACTCTGTGTGGCAGTGACCTGGTTTCTAATCTGAGCTGCTGTTAACCTGCAAATTCTGAGGCTGGTGACTCGGATGAACTTATCCTTTGCAGCAGAGCTGACTCTTGGTCTTCTTTTCCTGGGGCGGTCCTCAGTTTATTTGTAGCACTTGATGGTATTTGCAACTGCACTTGGGGATGCTTTCAAAGTTTTCCCAATTTTTAGGAATGACTGTCCCTCATTTTTAATGTAATAATGGCCACTAATTTTTCTTTACTTAGCTGCTTTTTTTCTAGCCATAATACAAATTCTAACAGTCTATTCAGTAGGACTACCAGCAGTGTATCCACCTGACTTCTGAACAACACACTTGATGGCCCCAACTCCATTTATAAGGTATGAAAACCCACTTATTAAACCTGACAGGGCACCTATGATGTGAATACCTTTTCTTGTGACAACCTCTTGATGCTCATCAAGAGAATGATCAGAGTTTGCAAAGCAGTAATCAAAGCAGATTGTGGCTACTATTTAGTTCCACATATAGTATATATTATATAGCATATAATTCCACATGTGTTAATTCATCGTATAAAAGAAAATAAAGTTTTTGATTATACATTATTACATTATAGTTTTTTGTACAATATAAATAGTATAAATTATGCCATTTACTATATATGTATAAAATATAAAAAATTAACCCCTTAAGGACGTAGCCATTTTATAGTTTAAGGTTCAGCCCCATTGTTTGGATTCTGACATGTGTCGCTTTATATGGTTGATTGTTTTTTCCTGATAAGTTGTACTTCATTGCAGTGGTAAATTTTGGTTGATATTTTTTTTTCCATTTATTTACAGAAAAAAGAAAAAATAATGAATTTTTTGAAAAATGTGCCATTTTCGAAATTCAAAATCATCGCAGATAGATTTACCACCTAAATAAGTTGCTGAATAACATTTACCATATGTGTACTTTACATTTGCATAATTTTTCAAATGTCTGGATAATTTATTTTGATTTTATGCGGCTTAAAATTAACGAAAACGCTATTCCTTGTTTTCTGAATTGACTATTTTGGGGATAAATACTGTTTTGAATGAAATTTTAAATATTTGGCATTAAAACCACCCTACATAATCAACCCATTGTCAAATCTGCAACCCTCAAGCTATCAGAAACAGCTTTTAGGAAGATTGTTAACCCCTTGAAATCTTCATAGTAATTGGATCAAATGGAAGTGAAATTTAGAAAGGTCAAATGGTTAAAGGGGTATTCCGGGAATATGAACCTCTGACACAAAAACCCATGATGATATAAATAAATGAATACAACAAAGCTCAATTTCATTAGTCACAAAATCAAGCTTAAATAGTTTGATTTTATGATTTACAAAATTTATGGCCTCTTAAAAGTAGGTGGAGTTATCAATAAGATGGCTGCCACTGGAAACTACAAGTTCCATGATCCTTTAGTTCTCAGTAACTCCTCCTACCTCTTATGCTCTGCTCCCAGTGATAATGTAACAGACTTTCCTGCTCTGTTACCATAGTAATGACGTGTAACTGCCATTACCACAACACCGGCCATACTGGATGCACTGCAACCAACCAACTACAGCCAAAAGTAGTGGTGATCACATGACCTGCCCAGGCAGGTGCAGGACATGTGATATGGACATGTGACCAGCGGCCATCTTCTCTCCTGTGTCTGCTCTGTAACGGACCGCGCGGAGGAAATTAACGGACTGATTAAAGGGCCAGTAGCATTTTTAATTCTCCATCATGTATGTCACCAGCATTTTCTGCTTAGGGGAGCAAAATGTTTAATAACAACTAATTACACATTAGCTTATATTTTAATGACCGATTGCTATATGAATTTTGCTTATTCCTGGAATGCCATTTACACAAATTTACACATTTCCAAAATTTCTCCTGAGTACAGAGACACATGTGGCTGTTACTTGTTGTATGGCACAGCAAGGCACAGGAGGGGAGGAGTGCTCTGCAGCTGCCAGGATTTTAGTTTTCTCATTGGCTCCTTTTGTACGCTATAAAATGTTAGCGTTTTTGTTCTTTGGGCCATGTGACGGATGAGATGCTTTTTCCAGTGTTACCATTTTGGGGTTGGTATCCCCTATTGTTGAAAATTTATGAACTTTTGTTTAAGGGCAGGAGTAGAAAAGCATCATGGCAAAATGCCACCGTTGCAAAAAAGATTCTGCTGACATCGCACATATCCTTTGGTTTTTGCCCCGCCATAATTGAGTTCTGGCAGGAAATCTTCGTAGAGGTTCAGAGAGGCTTAGACATCACCCTGCCTTTTGACCCCATTCTGGGAGTCCTCGGATATACTGCAGAAATAGCTACGACCAAAAAATTGAAAACCCTAGTTTCAAAATTACTATTTCTGGGTCGTCTGATTATCATCAAGGACTAGAACGGGGCAAAAAAACCAGAGGTTAACAATTGGCGAAGTCTAATGGGGATAGTTAGTAGGTATGAATCTAGTATTAGAATAGATGGTAAGGAAGCTGAAATATGGAAAGAATAGAAGGTCTAAGAGCTCGAGCCCTCGAGGGTTGTTGGGTCCTCTCCCACGTTATGTGTTTTTTTTTTCTCTCGTAGTGTACTCGACATTGGGGGGAGGGAGAGGGTTTAAGATTTGGATTAGTAGACAGCTTAACTACACTCACCGGCCACTTTATTAGGTACACCATGCTAGTAACGGGTTGGACACCCTTTTGCCTTCAGAACTGCCTCAATTCTTCGTGGCATAGATTCAACAAGGTGCTGGAAGCATTCCCAGAGATTTTGGTCCATATGGACATGATGGCATCACACAGTTCCGCAGATTTGTCGGCTGCACATCCATGATGCGAATTTCCCATTCCACCACATCCCAAAGATGCTCATTGGATTGAGATCTGGTGACTGTGGAGTCCATTTGAGTACAGTGGAACTCATTGTCATGTTCAAGAAACCAGTCTGAGATGATTCCAGCGTTATGACATGGCGCATTATCCTGCTGAAAGTAGCCATCAGATGTTGGGTACATTGTGGTCATAAAGGGATGGACATGGTCAGCAACTATACTCAGGTAGGCTGTGGCATTGCAACGTTGCTCAATTGGCACCAAGGGGCCCAAAGAGTGCCAATAAAATATTCCCCACACCATGACACCACCACCACCAGCCTGAGCCGTTGATACAAGGCAGGATGGATCCATGCTTTCATGTTGTTTGAGTCCAATTTCTGACCCTTCCATCTGAATGTCGCAGCAGAAATCGAGACTCATCAGACCAGGCAACGTTTTTCTCGAACCAGTCTGCCCATTCTCCTCTGACCTCTGGCATCAACAAGGCATTTCCGCCCACAGACTGCCGCTCACTGGATGTTTTTTCTTTTTCGGACCATTCTCTGTAACAGGGGAAATACTCGTCCGAGCAACGAGCCGTCTCGAGTACCTTAATACTCGAACGAGCATCAAGCTCGGACGAGCATGTTCGCTCATCTCTATTGCTCACTCATATGACTATTATTTAGGCTCATTATCACAAGAGCCTTAAAACTCAGTTGTTTTCATCGGCATTATGGTCCTACTTGGCTTTCATAGCAAAACTTTTTCCAACGAGCATCCCCGTTTACCTGCATGTTCTAGCATGAGCCAAGCTTGCCTCAAAAATCCTGCTTAAGTTTTATGTATTTATTTCAGTTCATTCTTTTACATATTGTTTTTCATTACATTTTCATAATGTGTAAATTTATTGCTGTCGTTTAGTAATCCAGTCTTAAGTGTTTTTGATTGAGAAGTTCACCTGTCAATCATGTTTTGTCTACTTCCTGCTGTCATGTGTCAATCATGTTTTGTCTGCCTTCTGCTTTGTCATGTAGTTACACAATATTATATGCTTTTGATTGGCACATGCACCAATCAATCATATTTTGTCTCCTTCCTGCTGTCATCTGTCAATCATGTTTTGTCTCTTTCCTGCTGTCATCTGTCAATCATGTTTTGTCTTCTTCCTGCTTTGTCATCTAGTAATATGATCTAATATGATTGGGCAATTTATCTGTCAATCATGTTTTGTCTCTTTCCTGTTCTGTTTAATGTGCTTTTGATTGGGACATTTACATTTTTTTCACTGCATATCTATGTACATTTTTAGTCACCTGAAAAATGCTTAGGTGCTAAGATGAATCTTGTAGTGGGCAACTATTAATGTTTACTAATAAACTAATAGTATTGCGCGGGCTCCCGCTATTAGCGCTCAGCGCAGTACTAGTACAGGTGGCCGAGGTAATCTACCGCTGACATCCCCGAGTAACACCTTTGGTACATCAATATTGCAGAGTATTATCATGAACCCAATCAGTTTGGTGCCTTGTTGTCTTGTAGAGACTTGGCTCTGGTGACTTTTCTGAAATGTTTTTTCGTTTTGTTCTCATCTGTTATAACTTAGACAGCCCCTGCTCAATTTTATCAGTTACTTGCCACCACCTATGGTGGTTTTGAGAAAGTACCTAGGAAAAGATCGTGCTTCTGAGTTCCTGCATCCGCCAGAGTTCACCTTCTTCTTCCCGGTGCTCGTAAGTGCATCTATTGCGCTCAATTCTAAATGTTAAATCTTGCGCATTGTCGGAATCCGTCGGGTTGTCTGACAGCCTGCCCCCACATTTCTGTCGAGTGCAAGCCGGCGCCGTTGCACCAAAATCCAATCACAGGTGCAAATATACCAGGGCAATTCAGCGCAAAACGGAAATTGTCGGGGAACCCGACGAAAATGCGCTTAGTAAATTAGCCCCATTATGTCCATCAGAGGAGGTTAAATGTTAATAATCCATAAAGTAGACTATTGGGTGTGGTGCATAATTAGTGTAAATTAGCACATCCTCGGCCACACTTCATTGACTGAGGATGGTGCTCGTAAAAATATTAAGACTAAACAGCCATTTAGGGGCACTCTGAAGTTATTTATGTTGCTATTTATAGGCTGCTATAGTGCCAGTGTTCTTAATATTTGCATCATACAATACTACCTTAAAATGCGTACAGTTCAACCATAAAGTGCCAATCTTAGTACAATTTGCATCATACAGGTCTACATTATAGAAGCAGTCTTCTATTTGTATCATACAGTTCTACATTACAATATTAGTCTAAGTACTAAGTTCTTAGTTACAGTACCTGACTTAGTACTAAGGTACATCAAAACCTTACACTAACAGTCTTAGACCTACGATTGATACTATAATACTGTATGATGCAAATAGAACTATTTTAATTATACAGTTCTATGTTATAGTATCTTCTTATTATACATACATACAGTAATAGAAATAGGAGAAAGTAGGCAGCACTCCAGGACATCCAATATAGGGTGCTGACAGGTACAATAAAGTGCAGCAACGTTTCGGCTCACTTGGAGCCTTTTTCAAGCCAAGTAACAAGAGTGAACATTACATATATATATGTAATATATATACATCAGGGTAACATATTGTAATTATGATAAACAAACAGGGTTAGATTTAGTAAATCGCAAGTTAAAACGTGGTTCTCACCACCATGTCCACAAGTTGTATAAGGAAAACATCCGATCGCACGCCAGTATGTAACAGGTTTGGCACGCCGGTATGCAGTGAAGCTGACACACATCAATGGAACGCAAGTCAGAGGGTGCTCAAATGCGCATGTTCCAGCATTCCAGTTGTCAAGGTACCAGCTTGCATCATAAATAAACAACCATAATGTGTGCTGCGGTGTCACAATGTGAACGGCAATGTGCCGAGGTAAGATAATGGGGAAACGAGTATAAAATGGCTACTGGCACAGCACAGGGTGGGTAATAATGTATATAATGAAATGAAATAAATAACGGGCTGAATAGTAGAGGAGCAAGTGTGCTATTAACCCCTATTGAATGGGGAAAGTGCGCCACGCGTATGAATATTTATTCCCTAGGGTCTATGTGAGGCACGACAGGGATAAGTAGTGACAGCACCACTAAAACTCCATAGAGCCTTGTATAAGTGTGTCAAAACTCCCGTTGGCACAGGTTTGTAGCCATTGAACCTTAAGTAAAGTAAATGGCAGCATAAAGCCAACGAAATAAGGGAGGCTACATCATCCCAGGGAGGCCAATAGTGTCAGGGAGTGGGTCCATTTTTTTCCAACATTGCCACTTTTCTAGACAAATCTCTACGGAAATTCTCCATCTTTGGTCCATCTTACATACAAAATACCACAGATTTAATTAACAAAATAGCTGAGGTGAACACTTTTATCACAGACAACATCCTTTTGACGTCATTTGATGTTGTATTGTTGTACACATCGATTGACCACCAAATGGGCATCAATGCAGTAAAGCGCAAATTGATAACCAGTGACTACACACCTGCAGCTAATGGGGGTCGCAATGGGTGCCAACATGGCGCCCACATATGCCAACATTGTCATGGAGGTCCTGGAGGGGGACATCATCTATGCCTCCACTCACTTCAGGCATCGCCTGCGGTGGTGGAGGTACATAGATGACGTCTTCCTCTTATGGGCTGGCACTGAACAGGAACTCCTTGAGTTTCACACGTACTTGAATACCATTGACGATTCCATAAAGTTCACCTTTGTACACTCCAGAAGTGAGATACAGTTTTTGGATGTCCATGTGTCACTTGGACGCGACTTATATGTTAATCCCACTGACAGGAACACCCTTTTAAGGTTTGAAAGTCACCATCCATGAGCTATTATAAAAACTCTTCCCTACAGTCAACTCCGCATTTCTACTGATCCCCGCAAAGTCAAAAAAATTTTAACAATATGATCAACAAATTTTCACAACGGGGTTACCCTCGCAGGATTATTAACAAAAATCTGGATAAGGTACAACACATAGATAGAGCCACTGCCCTCTCTCCTACTATCAAACATACAGACTTTGTTAGAATACCCTTCGTGTCTACATATAGTAAATACAGTAACGCTATTTCCAACATCATACGTAGACATTGGTCCAAATTATCAGGCAGCCCTGTCTCTGCCCCTGAGTTTAAAAACCCTCCACTTTTCTCATACTGGAGGTCCCAATCCGTAAGAGACCGAGTAGTCAAGGCCGATTTAGGGCCCTCGCGCCTTAGTAGACAAAAAGGGATTTTTGGACAGCTTAATAAAGGCTCGTTTCCATGCCGCAATTGCATAAACTGCAAGCAAATGAATAGGGGTGGCTCTTTTTCCCACAACAATGCTGAGTACAAAATCAAACATTACCTCAATTGTGACAGCTGTTTTGTTATCTATATGCTAAACTGTCCTTGTGGACTTTTGTATATTGGTGAAACCACCCTAGAATTCAAAATAAGATTTAACCAACATCGGTATACAATCCGAAGCAACAGACGTGATTTACCTGTATCCAAACACTTTGTAGAAGCTGGACACACTGAAAGGGATCTTAGATTCCAATTAATAGATCATGTACCTCCCCTACGAAGAGGTGGCAAAAGGGAAAAGATCCGCAAAAGAAAAGAATTACAGTGGATCCCCACCCTTAATACTTTACGACCTAATGGACTTAATGTAGACTTCAAACTTACCAATATTTAACATTTATGTTGCATGTCATATTCTGCAGTCTTCCTTGTTCTGTCAAACATTGTTGTAGACTTTTAGTAACAAGACCCTTTTTTAACATACACTAATGCTCAAATTTATTTTTCTTTCTCCTCAGATCTCAAGCATAAAAGAAAGCCACATCGGGAATTATCTCACCAGCTCTTTCCACAATGTATTATTTTTTACTCACGTCCTTCGCTGCCCTTTTTTCCTTTTTTTGGAGGTCCACAACCCCCTTTCCTTCGATGATACCTATGTGCTGCTATTTTCTAGCCTCCCTTATTTCGATGGCTTTATGCTGCCATTCACTGTACTTAAGGTTCAATGGCTACAAACCTGTGCCAACGGGAGTTTTGACACACTTATACAGGGTTCTGTGGAGTTTTAGCGGTGCTGTCACTACTTATCCCTGTCGTGCCTCACATAAACCCTAGGGCAGTGATGGCAAACTTTTTGGAGACAGAGTGCCCAAGCTACAACCAAAACCCACTGATATGTCACAAAGTGCCAACATGACAATTTAAGCAGTAACAGATCCCTGCTCAATCACAGGTTTTAATCGTATTGGGGTCCTGAGTTCACCAATACAATAGAAAGATGATGGAGAAATTTGGATTGAAGCTTCCCACCACGGTCCCCTGAAGAGGAAGAATCAGGGGATCCAGAGCAGGAGCTCCAATGATAATCCATCTCTATCCACACCTTCTGGCTCCTCCTGTAGTCCTGGGAGCCAAGGCTCTTGCTTTAAAATGTTGCTGAACATGGCGCGTCCTGGGCTGTCTTGGACCACAGGAGGAAGCCTCGAGTAGTATCTGGCAACTCTGTGTTGGGGTGAAGGCCTGGGTGCCCACAGAAAGGGTTCAGAGTGCCACCTCTGGCACCAGTGCCATAGGTTCGCCACCACTGCCCTAGGGAATAAATATTCATACACATGCCGCACTTTCCCCATTCAATAGGGGTTAATAGCACACTTGCTCCTCTACTATTCAGCCCATTATTTATTTCATTTCATTATATACATTATTACCCACCCTCTGCTGTGCCAGTAGCCATTTTATACTCGTTTCCCCATTATCTTACCTCGGCACATTGCCGTTCACATTGTGACACCGCAGATTATGGTTGTTTATTTATGATGCAAGCCTTATACAACTTGTGGACGAGGTGTGTTTTAACTTGTAATTTACTTAATCTAACCCTGTTTGTTTATTATAATTACCTACACTAAAGCACCTTACTGACACAAGCACCTTCGGTGTCAACTATTTTCTGCTTTTCATACTGTATATGCACTTGCACTTTACAATATGGTACCTTGATGTATTTAGTGCTGCTATTTGATTTGTAACACATTAAATTAGGTCACTTTGACGAAAAACATGTTAATAAGTGGGAGGGACCAATTGTATCATGTGATCACCTATGTTTGCTATATATATTTAAAGTTCACTCTTGTTACTTGGCTTGAAAAAGGCTCCAAGTGAGCCGAAACGTTGCTGCACTTTATTGTACCTGTCGACATGGAATAAAGAACCCACTTTCTACACCCTATATTGGATGTCCTGGAGTTCTTCCTACTTTCTCCTATTTCTACCATTGAGGGATCTGAGGCCCGGTCCCATTGTGCCCGCACCACCTTTACCTCTGTCGCCTGTGTGCTGCTTACAATTTCCTCAAGTGCATACAGTAATACCTTTCTATACCAGTATAAGTACTATTTGCATCATAGAGTTCTAAGCTACAGTACCAGTCTTAGTGAAATTTATATTTACAGCATCATACAGTACTACCTTACAGTATCAGTCTAAGTACTATTTGCATCATATAGTACAATCTTACAGTACCAATCTTAGTGCTAATTGCATAATACAGTTCTACGTTACTGTACCAGTCTTAGTACTATTTGTATCATACAGTGTTACATTGCAGTACCAGTCTTAGAACTGTTTTAATTCCCAACATCATATAGTACAACCTTACAGTACCAGTCTTAGTATTCATTATATAATACAGTTTACGTCACAGTACCATTCATAGTAATATTTGCCTCACACAATATACCCTTCAGTGAGTAAAATTCCTCCTTCTCTTCCTCCTCCAAAACTGTCTCCTGTTTGGACAGTACAGTATTCACTATTGAACCAACAACCCACCCTGCGACCCATGTGTGGACTAGCCTGACACCTCTTCCTCCTATGTTTTGTTTGTCAGGAAAAGGATGTTGATAGGGATGGATTCTATATCCCCTCTTTAACGCTTATTTCTCTTTAAGAAATGTGTGCTGAATAAATGTGTTTCATGAAGAATATGAATTGTGGTCTGTACAGATGACCATAATAAACTTTGATTGGTTATTAATACTCATGCAGAACTCAGGTTTCTGTGACGCTGTCCAATGATTGTAAGACTGCATAGAAAGTAACCACCCTTCTTTTTGGGTTTATAAGACGGTGTATACTTACCGGTAATAAAGATTGAGCTTTATCCTGAGAACAAACCTATGTTTCTGATTAACTCCCGAACTCACAATCATCCTGAATGTGGCTCCTCTCCAATATATTGACCGGTTAACCTTGAGGACCGACCTAACAATGAGAATGGTAGCACTGATATTGGTGATGTATTGGAAGCACCACAGCACTGCACAAATGTCCCTCATGAAGGTTTACTCATCAGTGTGGAATAATGATGGTCAGGACTTTGACTCCCCTACATTCTGTAACTGATACTCAACTACTGCTTCCTGCTGCTTACACACCCATTCCAGCATATGTAATGTGGAACTGTGTTTGGCACATCACATATTAGGCAGTGGGTAGGAAGGACAATTTTCCTTAACGTAGAATATAGAAAAGCAGTAGAAGTGTGTGAACGCTGTAAGTGCATACAGATGGCTTACACTTTGGGCCAGATCTATTGAACTGGCTGCGCCAGTTTTCTGCCGGACATTGCACAAGAATGAGTGTGCAAATTCCTTGCACATGTATATGAAGTATTTGTGTAAGTTTTATGGCATGGCTGCACTGTGTCCGCTACCACACAAAATTTTGAAGCTAAAGGGGCATTGGACTGTGTTCTGCATTTATTACTGCAAAAAGTTGGGAACACCGATTAAACTGAGTGCTCAAAAAAATTCTGGTGCACTCAGTTTAAGTACAATCAGATTGTCCAAGGTGCGCCAAATTATTGAATACCATGCAACAGTATTCAATAATATGGCTCATCCAGCACAAAGTGCAGTTTGCAACACTATTGATAAATTTGTGTGTTACTTTATGTACATTATACTCCCCCGGCATGTTTGTATAATTGGCCAGGACGCTTTGCCAAGCTGGGCACAAGTGCAAAGCAAGGGATGTGCATCAACCTGGCTTCGCTATAGGTTGCTACATGGTTACACCTGCTAAGCCTTGTTAAGGCTTAGGGTTCTGTGACATGGAAATAAAACTTTCAGTAAATGGTTGTGGAAGTGTAGGCATCCAAGCGCTTCCTGCCTCGGCCGCAGTAGCAACTCTATTAACCTAGTAGCCAGTTAAAGAGATGTAACAGCCCATGGTTACTTGTCCACATGTGAATTATAATGTGCACCTTGTTGCTGATGACATTGTGCAGTGGACACCTAATTTTCTCCACAACCTGTTGGTGCAGGGTGGGGAGTACTTGCCAAGTACTAGTGACTGGGGATGACATCTTGTATACCAGATTGGAACCTTTTCAACACTTTTGCAATGCTTAAGTCCAGCGCCCCCCTCAGATCTTCTTCCAACAAGCCCACACCTCTTCCCTACTTGTCAGTCTCCACATTGCAGAAAGCCGCAAAAGTTGCAACTTTGGTTTCATCATCATGCAATTGTCCACATCATCATACTCCAATACAAATTGTCGGAGAGTTATCATAGACCATTAGTGACTATTTCCATTAAGAATATTATGCAAAACCCTGGCACCTGCTTGCACCAGAAGAGCAGGCACTGATGTAACATGTCCTCTCCCTGCTTCAACAGCTCCATCACCAGCAGTAGCATCACATCCCTGTCCTTTATTGAGTCTTACTTTATTTTAATACACTCGTCACTGCACTATAAGATAGTAGATGTATACACCTGCAGTTACTGTTTTATAAGAAGAGACGCGATTACACATGCAGATATCATCTTCACACTGCCTTGAAAAGGCCAGTTATTTGTAATTTCTAGCTGCCCCTCACTGTCATTTTTTCTAGCTCCTCTCCCATGAAAAACGCTGGTTCGGTCCACTCATCTCTATTCATATTGTCTTCTAGTGCAGTGACATTAGCAGCATTTAATTTTTTGTTTACATTTTTAATTATTTCTTTAATTAATTTATTTTATGTTATTATTTTATAGTGTTAAAATTGTTATTTTTGGTGTTAAAATTCAGGCCCCAATTGCCTTTAATGCGATTTATGTATGTGGTTAAGGTCAGGGTCAATTCCAGTTCCCAAAGCAATTGTTTTTCTGATATTTGTCCTTTCTCCACAGGATAGGAGGTACCGGTAAGTTTTGGAACAATTAAAGCCCTAATCACCTACAGTAATTTGAAGAAAGATATTCTTACAGCTAATAGAGAGCCAGTGTACAATAATTCCTACTGGTGCCATAGAAATGAATAGAGTTAAAGCAAGTTTTAACAACCACTGGTTGTATGTGAATTTTTCTTTGGTAATTTCTTTATTTCTATAGTTTTTCTCTTAGAAAGCCTCAAATTTCCTGTAAACGCATAGGAAGAAATAGATTTTCTTTGCATACTGAGATGTGATAAAGGAAAAAGTTAATCTTTAACCAATTAAGGACCAAGCCCTTTTTCATTTTTGCTTCTTTATTTTTCACTCCCCACCTTAAAAAATCTATAATTTTTTGATTTTTCCATGTAAAGAGCTGTGTACGGGCCTGTTTTCTGCCTAACAAATTGCACTTCATAGTGGAGGTATTTAATATTCTATGCCATATACTGGAATCTGGAAAAAAAATTCTGAATGCAGTGAAACTAATGAAAAAACACATTTGCCCCATTTCTTGTGGGCTCGGAATTTACGTCTTTCACTGTGCGCCCCAAATGACAGGTGTACTTTATTAATTGGGTCAGTATTAGAGATGAGCGAGTATACTCGTCCGAGCTTGATGCTCGTCCGAGTATTAGCGTACTCGAAGCGGCTCGTTGCTCGGACGATTATTTTGCCGGCTCGAGATCGAGCATTTACTTAAGAAAACACAGTGAAGAACAGTGAAGAATACAATGAAAAGAGTAAACACAGGATCATTAAAGTGAAATACACAGTGAAGAACACAGTGAAGAACACATCGCAGATGTTTATGTACATCTAACTTATTTGAAGACAAGCGCGCCGAACGGTGTTCTTCACAATAGTATGTGAAGAACAACATCTGCAATGTGTTCTTCAGTGTTCTTTCAATGTCTTCTTTCAGTGAAAAATGCTCGAGTCTCCCATTGACTTCAATGGGGTTTGTTATTCGATACGAGCACTCGAGCATCTGGAAAGGTTCGACTCGAGTAACGAGCACTCAAGCATTTTAGTGCTCGCTCATCTCTAGTCAGTATGTTCATGGGAATACCAAATTTGTATAGGTTTTATAAAACTCCTGTACAAAAAAAATTCTTCATTTTGCCTTCTTCTGGCGCTAAATAACTTTTTCAAACTTTGGTGAACAGAGCTGTGGGTGGTGTCATTTTTTGCAAATTTTGATGAAGTTTTCAATGCTTCTATTTTTAAGACTGTATGACCTTTCCATCACTTTTTATTGAATTTTTAATATTTTTCAAAAAAGGCAAAAAAAAATTCCATAAGCGACTTTCCGTTACGGGGTTAAACACAGTGAAAAACAGTTATTATATTTTGAAAGATCAGGCATTTTCGGACATGGCAATACATAATGTGTTTATGATTTTTACTGTTTATTTATATTTATATGACTCCTATCTATTATAATGTGCCAATCGCACATTGTAATATATAGCCTAGATCATGCTACGCCGGCTCGTTAATGCCACTGGCAGCTATGCCGGCGGCAATCAAAGGGTTACCACAAGCACCGATCACAGGTGTGACTGACGGGCTTTTGCTTCATTGGGAAGGAAACACCTGGTGAGTATGAAGAGGGCTCAGCAATTAGGGTAACAAACCTAACTACTTAGTTTCTTTAAGGCAAATTCCTTCTACTTAATGTGGTTGAGTAACATATTATCAGGCAAACTTGAAACATTCCACAGCAAAATGTTCATATTATAATTTTTTTTCAAGAGTGATTTGAGGGTTACTCATACTATTTGGTCTTTAACCCAATGTCCTGTAGCAATGTTAATACAACAGATAACTGAATGTGCCAAAACAAAACAAAAATACAGATAATCCATATTGAAAAGCATAATAAAAGCGGCAAAAGCAGGAAAAAGAAAACTTTAGTCATGTAACTTGACAAAACATTACTGTTCCATTAGAACATGGTGTTTGAAAAGAATATGATTTTATGTACTAAATAAAAGCTTCCCTTTATCACTAGCACAATTTTGATTTAGCAATGTTATAAACTGCATTGAAAATATTGTACTAATGAAAATGGCAACAATGGAAAGTGTCTCTGTTTTCCATAGAAAGGTTAAATGTGCTTATGAAACTGAAATGTTTTGGTGAAAAAACTGTTTTGTCTGTATCTAGAGCTTACAAAGCTGTGATCTGCAAAGGTCAAAAAGTTTGTCAGGCAGGTTCTGGTTCATGCACAACATGAACAAGATTTTCAACCACAGCCAATACCACTTAGGGTTTCTATCATTAAAGTGCATTCAAAACAATGCAGTAGAAAATATTGTTTGAACACCGATACAAGTAATTGGGGACATGGGCACAATGTACATGTCACAGGTGTCCCCTGTGCTACAGTGCCAAGTAGTGCAAATAAGGTCAAAAGTGCATTTGGCATGCAAAAAGTAAAAATGGCAAGAAGTGAATTCAATGTATAAACACAATACATAAATACTTGATAAAAATGCATTCTAAAGGGAAATACATAGTAAAATACTATGAGCAAAGTGCAAGACTGTAAGCTTACCCGTATTTTTTGGACTATAAGTCCAGTGCGCCTTATATATGAACCATACTTACAGACAACAGCTGCCTTGAACTGGGCACAGGTCTGCCACCTGCTGGTCATTCATCATAATCAGGTGCGCCTTATACTCCGGTGCGCCTTATATATGAACCTAGACGTTTTAGCAGGCATTTATTGATGGTGCGCCTTACAGTCCGAAAAATACTGTATACAATATTGTTTGTAGCTATGAACTGTAATACGTGTAGCAACAAGCGGAACTGAAAGTTTGAGTTTGTAAAAAAATTTGCGGGTTCCCACCCCTTACCTCGAACTTCATTAGAAGTTATTTAAATACTAGTGGCCACGTGTGGCTGCACTAACTGTATCACACAATTATTTGCTGTTTTCACATGAAACCAGATGGAACAAATAGTCAGTGTTCAATTAGGCGACTTCCTACTCCTCTATAGCCAACGTCACATTGCAAACCACCTACACATCTTTCTTTGAATAGTTTAAAATGGCAAAACTTTATTCATTAACTTGATAAAAATACAAGTAAAATCAATAGTATTCTTACTATTGAACCTTCCTTTGGAGAATACTTTATCTTAAATTAATTTCCCTTTTTTTTCCTTTTTGGCGCATTGCAATTTCTGCACCTTTTTGGGGACATTTTGAAATGTCCACCAAACAGTGAGAGACATTTATCTGCTAAATGTCGCAAATCACATTTATCATTTTCAACTGTCTAAAATCTGCAACATTTTCTGCCACAAAAAACTCCAGATGAAACCATACTTAAGGAAATATTAGAAAATCGAAAGAAAAGACTTGAGATATTTGAAACAATTCTGAAAAATAAAACATAAAACACAAGGAAAAGTGAGATTGATAAATTACCAAAGTAGCAGAGAGAAAAAAAATAAAGAAAAAAGGCAAAAACTAGCCAAATAAACAGATAAGATAAATGAATTCCATAATGTCCTATCTATCAAGGGAGCTGTAGAGGGGAAACTCGACCCACTACAGTTTGCCTACAATGAAAAATTGGAAGTTGAGGATACAATAATGCTTCTATTACACAAGGTCTACTCCTATCTGGAACAAAGGGACACCACCATGAGGATAATTATTATAACTATTATCATTATTTTATAGTGCACCATTAATTCCATGATACTGTACAATCACATACATTACATTAAGAGAAAAACAGGTGCAAGTATGAAATACAAAACTACAGTGATCAGGAAACAAGTAAGAGGAGGACCCTGCTCGTGAGGATAACCTACATGCTATTAGGAGAAAAAATGATGAACCTGGACTTGGATCTAATAGTAATCAATTGGATCTTTGACGACCTAAGGAAAAGGCACAATTTTGGACAAATGGGCAGGGTATTTAGTAGCCACTGAGCACCACAAGTATTATGCCCTGTTCCTTTTTACTTTTTATACCTCAGACTTTAGACACCAATTGGAAGAAAGTCATCTACAAAAATTCCCTGCCTCTATTAAGGACAGGGAGGCCAAACTCTACCAGGAGGTCATCTAGAATAGTAATAGCCTGTAAAAATAAGTGCTAGTAACAGTTCTCTATTTATCCTTTTTTTACTTTTATTATTGCACTCACTTGTAATTGCAATAGTTATTAAATACTTCTACTATTTGGGTATTATTGTAACTTAAATATCCATGTAACTACAAGGTTAGTTTTCTTTTAAAATAACTTGTTACTGATGATAAACAAGTAAATTATCTCATTAACTGGAAAAGATTACAAAAAGACAACAAAGACCTACTCATGAATCCATAAATATCCTGTTAAATCAATTTAGCGTTTAACAAGCTTAAGGCAAGCAATGTAGAAAATAATAGCTATAAAAGACCTTGAACTTCTCCATTTCACAGTATAATGACAGTTTTATGTATTTATTTATAAATTTTATATATACTTTTTGATTAAATACATTTGTTAAAATATAATAGCCTTTCAAGCATATAATACCACTATTTGCACAAAGGGTTCTTATTGCAGGCTCCAATATTTAATGTGGAAATATTGTGTGGCTTATTGTCCTAATAGGAAGACCTGTTTTAGGGATCCAAGGTAACGTGGAGCCTTATCCTAATGGTTTTCAATTTAATTTTCATAATTCTCTTCATCATTTTGTATAGTATCTCATTTCAGTTGTTATTTTGTTTAAAATGACCTAAAAAGCCTTGATTGAAAAAATTAGCAACAATATATTTACTACTGTCTGTAAAATCAACACACATCAGTTAGTCCATCTTTATATGGAATTTAATTATTCATTGTAGGAAGTTATAAATAGGGGGGTGTTAGTGATGAGAAGGGTATTTTTAAATAGAGCTTTAGATTGAGAAATGGTCAAATCAAATCAATCGGATCCAAAAGTTGCCATGAGAAAATGACAAACTTATTGTAGGTTATAAAAACAAAGCCATTTTTCCATAACTCCTGAACATTTGGATTTTTTTCTGAGCTTCCCAGTACACGTCAAAGAATATTAAACAGTGCCAGTAGGATGTACAATTTGCCCATCAGATAACAAGGCAATGTAAAAACCACCACTCATTGGACTTTATTCAAGTCTTCGACTCCCCACATGTTCAAAATGGATTTTTGCTTCAAAGATGCATGCATAAAACCACAACTGCTTGTACTGACAAGGAGTAGGGAGGTGTTAAGGTCCACAAATTTAGTTAGTTGATAACACAATGGGGCAGATTTACTTACCCGGTCCAGTCGCGATCCAGCGGCGGGTTCTCCGCCACTGATTCGGGTTCTGCCGGGATTCACTAAGGTCCGTGCGCCGATATTCACCAGGTGTCGCTGCTGCGCCGAGGTCCGCCGAAGTTCACCTGCTTTTTTCTGGTGTATGTGAGTGCTTGATCTTGCGAAACAAATGGCTTTTTAAATTCTGCAGTTTTTCCGAATCCTTCGGGTTGTCCGGTGGCCACGCCCCCCGATTTCTGTCGCGCGCGATTTCGCCAAAAATCGATCGCGTGCGCCACAATCCCGTGAAATACAGCGCAAAGCGGAAATATTCGGAAAAAACCCGACGGATTCGCGGCTGAAGACCCTTAGTAAATGTGCCCCAATAAGTCGGTGTTGACAGTGGTGTGAAACTACATCGAATGAGGATCGGGATCAATTGAAACGTATATAGGAATTGCGGTCATAAATAAGAGATGATATGATTATTTCCGCCTACCCAAGAGATGAATAGATGTTTGAGAGAGGTAAGCTGTGCCTGAATTTTTTGGAAAGTGGGAAGGAAGTCTGCTGCACATAATTTCCTTGACTATATTGTGAACTGGATGCCTTAATATTTTCTCTGGTCTGCAAGCCAATGAAAGGAGCTAAGTTTCTGACATTTTGAGCTTTGAATTTGGAGTAATTAGTCTTAAAGCCCCCAGGGTTGCAGAGCTATTAGTTCCAGTATCTGTCCCTTATTATTAAAGATGAGAGAATTTTTGAAAAATTCAATTTGCCGAGTTTGCCGAATTTTCTGACAAAATTAGTTTCAACCTGAATTGAATCATGGCGAATTGCGTTAAAAACAGGCATTTCCTGGCTGCAGAGAGCCTGTAGGGATGTTGTACAATGTTGTGCAATGCTCAAACATAGGGAGCAAGGTTTGGTCTTCATACAATGCTTTGTTTTAGTATGACACGCACATGACAGCCAACACTCTTCAATTCCATGGGCACTTACAAGGGCCAACTTGACCAAATAAGGGAAGCGGGAACACAGCCTGACAATGTAACATCTGTGCCAGCTTGAAAGGACTGAGCTGAGGGCCAAGATCCCACTATAACATTAAAGAGTGCACTCTTTTTGCACTGACATCAGATGATTCCATAGTTTACGACATGCAGATACATGTGGAACCCCCCCCAAAAGAGTGGAGAGGGCGTCGGCAGTAATTTTGCATTGACGTCACTGATAATTTTGACCTTCTTTTCATCTGTTAGTGTCCGCTTTCAATCGGTCAATAATCCATCAGTATTGCTAAAGCCAAAAGCAAACAGGAGTTGATCCAAAACAGAGATGACCAGTAACTGGGATATTTGCATGTCCTCTGTGATTTGTATCCACTGCTGCTTTTGGATAATAATCCTGAAGCTTTTCATTCCATCTGACAGATGAAATGAAGGGGAAAACCAAACATAGTGGCTATGTCATAGAGTGGTAGAGGGTGGAAACAGCATTATGGAAATCACAGGGTGTTCCAGGGAGACAGCAGTCAGTTGGCAGCATCATGAGTAGGTTGCAGAGTGTCACAATGACAAATTATGGAGGTGGCAGCAACATCGTAGGCCAAAGTGGCAGAATGACAGTGTGTGGAAATGGCGGCAACAGCATCATGAGTAGGCCGCAGAGTGGCACAATGACAAATTCTGGAGTTGGCATCAACATGGTAGGCCACAGTGTGGCACAATGACAGAGCTTTGAGGTGGTGGCAGCAGCATGAGGTCAGAGAGTGGCACAATGACAAATTCTGGAGGTGGCAGCAACATGGTAGGCCACAAAGTGGCTCAATGACAACGTGCAAAGGCGGCGGCAGCAGCAAGAGGTCAGAGAGTGGCCCAATCACAGTGTGTGTAGGTGGGTGGCAGCAGTAGCAGCAACATGAGTCCAGAGAGTGGCACAATGACAAATTCTGATGGTGGCAGCAACATGGTAGGCCACAGTGTGGCACAATAACAGAGTGTGGAGGTGCTGGTAGCTGTAGCAGCAACAGGAGGTCAGAATGTGGCACAATGACAGAGTGTGGAGGTGGGGACAATTCCAGTCCCTGGTAAAGATGGTGGGAGGAAGATGGAGCAACTGGCAGCATATTTGTAGCATCAGGCAGGTGGCAGCATCAGAATAGTTAGAATCTAGACTCATTTCTCAACGTTTGGGGGAAGCGTCATTGCTGATCTGATGCATAAGGCATTGGTGAGCTGAAACCCTAGCTGAATTAAGCCTGATTCATCTTGAAAAAGGTCAATAGGGGGTAATGATGGCCCCCGCCTCACTGAGAAACTGCTCTGATGCCACAATACTGGCTGGGCAGGACAGTTTCTCTACTGCAAACTCTGCAAGTTGTGGCCACACATCAAGTTTGGCTGCCCAGTAGTCCAGTGGATCCTCTACCTGGGGTGTTAGAGTGCTGTCCATTTATGCCACCACCTGACATGCTCCATGTCCTGCTGCTGGTGGCGGAGAACCTCCTCACTTCTGTAGGCGGATGAAGTAAGCTGCTCTATAAGGACTGCAGACTTAAGCTGCTGCTGATGCTACCTACCCCTCCTCAACTCCCCACAGCAGCCATGGCAGTAGTACTTGAGCGATGACTGCCAGGAATCAACTGGTCAGACCTGACAGAGGATGACAATGGCACAATTAGGCAGTGGCCAACTGTCTGCAAAGTATTTCTCTATAGTATGCCAGTTGTTCCTCCCTCTCGGCAGCTGGAAAAAAGGCACCCATTTTGGACCAGTAGCAAGGGTCCTCAAGGGTGGAGAGCCAAAAGTCATCTCTGTGCCGCATGTTGACTCTTCGGCCAGTCACTAGTTAGGCAAAACAGCATGCTGTGGGCAATCTGCGCAAGTGACGCTGAAGGACTCCCGGCCTCCATCTCCACTGTATACTGCCACAGTGCTTCTGGGTCATCTGCCTTGTCTTCTACCTCCTCCGGATGCTCCTTCCCCTCCTATCCTGTCTCCTGAGTAGAAAACCCACTAATTGCACCAGAACCTGCTTGTGCTCCAATGTCCTTCCCCTCCTCCAGTTCACCCCCCACTGGAATCATGTGTCCATGAGATGTAGTCGCCACTACTCCAGTGCCCTGACCAGACAGATTTTGCAGCATCTGTTCCGCGACATGAAGCAGTGGAATGACATTATTCATTCCGTAGTCCTGGCGACTGACAAATAGTGTGGCCTCTTCAAAGGGCCTGAGGAAACAGCTGGTGTCCTGCATGAGCTGCCAGTGGCTGATATCAACGTTACATAGGGGAGTACTCCTGTCCGCTTGCATCATCAAAAAATCATTAATGGCTTTTCTCTGTTCATACAGGCAGTTTAACATATGGAGACTGGATTTCCAACGGGTTGAAACATTGAATATCAGGCTATGTTGGGGGAGGCAGTTCTGCCGCTACAACTTAAGCAGGGTGTGCTTGGCTTTGTAAGAATGGATGAAGTGCGTGCACAGTTTCCTGGCCATTTTTAGTCTTGCAGATGGGTGGAAGACTTCAGGAACCTTTTGACAACCAGATTGAACACGTGCACCATGTAGGGCGCATGGACCATCCCTCCTCAGTGCAGCACGGACACCATGTTCCTCCCATTGTCTGTCACCATGGTTCCGGTTTGCAGATATCCAGGAGAAAGCCACACATTGATTACTTTTTTCATGACAATGTTGCAAAAGCGTAGCACAAATTCAAATGCTGGGTAGGCGTAACCATTATGCAAATGCCAGTATTAATGCAACCAAAATGCAAACGCCACATGAAAGCCAAGCAAACGCTGTGTAAACTTAAATAAACACGACAAAAGCAAACACCACATAAGTGCAAATAAAATTCAAACGGCACATAAAGATTCTATGTAAATTGCAAATTCAATAAATCATAATATCATAGTATTATAGTTTATATGGTTGAAAAAAGAAACATGTCCATCAAGTTCAACCAAGGAAGGGAATGATTGGATGAGAAAAGGATTTAGGGGAAACAATTCTATATAACATAATGGTCAATGCTATTTATGTGTAAAAAGACATCTAGACCCATCACGTAGTGATGTCACATACTGCTATATGTAGTCTTTTAGTAACCCTTTCATGGTTTGCCATGCCATGCAAATGCTATGCAAACACAACGTATAGGCATCCGCCAGCGAAATGCCATGCAAGTGACATGTTAATGCAAATGCAACCTTTCAACAAATGTAAGGAAAACGTAAATGCAATATGTGTGCTGACACCATGTATATGTTATGTTTGCGTAAATGTAATGTACAAACTTTTACATCACAATTTATGTTTACATCGCTTTTGTGGTAATATTACGTTTAATTTAACATTACATCTGCGTTCACATCATGTTTACATCATGTTATCAAGTTTGCATTCACATTGCGTTTGTGGTAACATCGCATTTGGTTTCATAACTCGTTTGCGATGTAAACGGAACATGCAATTTTGTAACATTATGAATATGTAAACGCAGTGAATATGCAACGTCAACAGAATGTTAGAAGATTGTGTATGAACATGAAAAAAGTTACAATGGTCAGATACCAAGACTGATATCTCTGCAACCGCGTGGGCTAGAAAGAAAATTCTAAGTGCTCCTGAATCTGTGTAGTAGCCCTTACAGGATTGTATGTTAATCTCACATGTGTGAGGTGGTGAAAGGTTCCTTTTTAAACAAGGATGTCAGCTGTAAATTGTAACTAGAATTCTGTGTTTTCCAATGACAGTTCAGTTCCAAAGAGGAGCTGATCCTGCATTGGCTCCTTGACATACTTTTACTCCAGTAATAGTTAAGGAGCGCTTAGGGGTTAAACACCTCGAGCTAATATTTAGGTAGAAGAACCTCAATGTCAAATATTCTGTCAGTAACATTTCTTGTCACTCTTATTTTCCCTTCTAATATCTCAGTATACTTAATATTCTTTATGGCATTGTTCTACTATGCTCTGTATTGCTTTATATTGAATAACACAATTTGAATCTGAATGGTTAGAGTACTACAGCATTTCAATTGGTAAGAAAGCCAATTAAGTCGTCAAAACCAGAAAACGATCATATTTTAAGGTCAAATTTTTACAGATTGCAATGTGTGCCCCACAGTAGAAATTAAAATGTCTAAGAAAATTACATTCCGAGGGAGAAATACACTTTGTGAAGTTGGTAAATTTGCTCCACTGCAAATATGTAACTACACATTGTTTAGCTGTTCCCACAAGCAATGCAGCTCTATTCATTTTCATCATATAATTGCCGACAAAATACTGCTGACAAAAATTATAAATCAAATAAATTAGATGTATGTCAGACTCCTATAAATAATGAATTAAATGCTGGTCTACTCATAAATATATTAGCAAAAGTCTGTAGAGTCAAAAAGAACATTTCCCTTATGGTTTACATTTTTAAAGCATATGGGTATATATCCGTTTATGAGGCTGAATTATATATTTTGGAATATATAATTAATGTAAAGAATTAGTATGTCATCTAATATGATAAAGTATATCTTTTTATTACCATAAATATATGCATGAGGCTCTATTCTATCAGAGTCCAGGATGGTAAGAACTATGTTAGTGTTATAAAATTTATTACAAATATGACTTTTTGTACATTTTTGTAAATGACAAATACTCAAATGTCAACCATAACTTGATATATTATCAGCGACGGTTATAAAATCACTGCATAAATCATGACATATGATTAAAAATGACGATATGAACTCTTGCCAAAGTGTAGGTTTTGATGCCAGCTTCTTTTATAGGTAACTAAAGTCACTTGATGTTCTCGACTTTGTTAAATGTGTAATTTTTTTTTACAGTAAAAGCACAGGTATTTATTGTACAATATGTAGTTTTTTCAACTAAATATTATTTAACCCCTTAAAATAGGCCTTAAGAGTCCTTAACTTTAAGGACAGCCCAATTTTTTTAAAATCTGCCCTGTGTTACAATGAAAGCGTTATCGGAAACCTCCGCTAACAGCACTGCGAAGTACAATAGAAAAGCCGGACCGCCCCGCTCGCTCCATAGGCTGCAGTGACTGCCGCGTCATGCGGCAGTCACTGCCCCTAATGAAAACGCCGGACCGGTTTGAGAGCAGTCTGGCATTTCTATTGTACTCCACAGCTGTTTTAGATAGTGTTAGCAGAGGTTCCCAATAATGCTATCATTGTAACACTGCTGCGTTTGTTTTAGCACTAGGAGCTGCTTACTTAACTAACCAGCTCCTAGTGGTGGGTGACGGGTCCTCTTTAACATATCCAGGGGATTTTGAGATTGTTTTCTCGTGATACACTATACTTCAAATTAGTTCAAACATTTGAATGATATGTTTTGTATTTAGTTATGAAAAAAATGGAAATTTAGCAAAAATTTCTCTACTAATGAAGCAGATAGTCATAGCACCCAAATTAATTCATAACTTACATTTTCCAAATGTCTGCTTTATGTTGGCATGGTTTTTGAAGATTCCATGTATTTTACTAGAATGTTATGAGGTTTAGAATTTGGGGGCCATTTTTCACTTTTTTTTTAAATTGCCAAAACCAATATTTAGAGGCACCTGCTCACGTTTCAAATGACAGTGAGAGGCCTAAATAATAGCAAAAGTAAATTACCCCATTATGGAAACTACACCCCTCAATGTATGAAAAAGCACTTTTAAGAAGGCTGTGAACCATTCAGATATATTATATGGGTTAAAACAAAATGGAGGTGTGGTCTGCAAATTGTTATTTTATTGGACAATTCATTAATTCTAGGCGTAAAATTAAACATTCGTAATAGATTAAATAGAATGGAAGGAGCTCCACTCAGAGCAGATTTGCATCGTCAAATTGTACAGGCTATAATTGTTTTCTTTTCAATGTATATATATACGTACATAATTTGGGGGCAACTATAGCTTATTCATGAGATTTTATTAACTCTTTGTTGATGGAGGAAATTAAAATCATCAATTTTTTGGAATTTTTTTTGCTTTTTTTACTGGCCATTCGCCATACCATAAAGATGATGTATAAATTTTATTCTATGGGTCACCACAATTACAAAAATACCTAATTATTATAATTTTTTAATTTTTTTCCAAATTTTTCTGGATAAATACCAATTTGGAGAAAATCTTTTAAGAATCACCATTTTTGAGCGGCATAACTTTTTAAATTTTTTGGCTGACAGATATGGTTAAGAGCTTATTTTTTTTTAGAAGAGTCGTTGTTTTAGCAGTCTTATTTTGGAGTACATAACTTTTTTATCGCTTTTTAAAGCCCAGGTAGGATTATCCTTTTAAGGGCACATTGACATTTGTTTATTTTCAGTAAGACACATTTATCTAGTCCAGATCTATTCCAGATCGCAAATGACCTTTATCTTTTTAAATTGTCTAAAATTTGCTAAATTTCTCGATGCAAAAAACTCCAGATAAAACCATACTTAAGGAAAGCTTAGAACATGGACTTGGGACATTTGTGCAATTGAAACTAGAAATCTGAAAAAAAACATTTAACACCAGGAAGAAGTGAGATAAATTACCAAAGAAGCAGACAGAAAAAAAGAAAGGCAAAAGAAAGCCAAGACAAACAGAGATAAGATAGATGACCCCCATATATCCATAAGTACATAGGGACATATGAATTTTTAAGTCTTGGACAGGATAAATTGTACATCAGATATTTAAAATTTAGAAAGTTTTAGAAACGCTTTCAAACTAACTTTAATGACCAGACTATTTTTATCCTAAAAAGCCTAGCTTTTCTCTAGCTCTGTCATCAAAGCACCATTTTTTTTCCTTGGCTGCAGCTGTATCGAACTTGCACAGAGATAAAATGTATTTCTTAATTGGCCCATTTCAGGGTCAACAATAAAAATGTTGTATTAAAGTAAATATTCACTACAGAATGTCTATTCTCTGACTAGTCAAAAGGTACATGGTGTAAATTGCAGTGAAAGTAATCTTCTTACCAGTGACTGTATTTATGAGTTGAAAAATAAATTCTCACCGGAGCTCCCGATTTCCTTTCTTCGCTGTTTCTTTATTTTTCTAATCAGCAAATCAATCCATTTCCATTTCAACACGATCCACACTCCTCCAGCACAAAGAAATTGTGCTGAATAACTCGACTTATACTCTAATATATAAAGTATGCATAAATTTGATATTTCGTTATGTGTATTGACCCAGAGAAAAGTATTTTATTGCTTTTTAGGTTCGATGGTAGAGGTAGAAAATGTTTATTAGAAAAAATGTCAGATTTAGGTTCTTTTTAAAATATGCTGAGCAGAAAGCGATACGTAATAAAAGTTCATCAGTTGGATATATGAAACCCCAAATTGTAGTATTAAAAACAAATTTGTTTCCTGAAAAAAACATACAACCATAGCTTGGTAATTACCCCATTATGGAAACTACACCCCTCAATGTATGAAAAAGCACTTTTAAGAAGGCTGTGAACCATTCAGATATATTATATGGGTTAAAACAAAATGGAGGTGTGGTCTGCAAATTGTTATTTTATTGGACAATTCATTAATTCTAGGCGTAAAATTAAACATTCGTAATAGATTAAATAGAATGGAAGGAGCTCCACTCAGAGCAGATTTGCATCGTCAAATTGTACAGGCTATAATTGTTTTCTTTTCAATGTATATATATACGTACATAATTTGGGGGCAACTATAGCTTATTCATGAGATTTTATTAACTCTTTGTTGATGGAGGAAATTAAAATCATCAATTTTTTGGAATTTTTTTTGCTTTTTTTACTGGCCATTCGCCATACCATAAAGATGATGTATAAATTTTATTCTATGGGTCACCACAATTACAAAAATACCTAATTATTATAATTTTTTAATTTTTTTCCAAATTTTTCTGGATAAATACCAATTTGGAGAAAATCTTTTAAGAATCACCATTTTTGAGCGGCATAACTTTTTAAATTTTTTGGCTGACAGATATGGTTAAGAGCTTATTTTTTTTTAGAAGAGTCGTTGTTTTAGCAGTCTTATTTTGGAGTACATAACTTTTTTATCGCTTTTTAAAGCCCAGGTAGGATTATCCTTTTAAGGGCACATTGACATTTGTTTATTTTCAGTAAGACACATTTATCTAGTCCAGATCTATTCCAGATCGCAAATGACCTTTATCTTTTTAAATTGTCTAAAATTTGCTAAATTTCTCGATGCAAAAAACTCCAGATAAAACCATACTTAAGGAAAGCTTAGAACATGGACTTGGGACATTTGTGCAATTGAAACTAGAAATCTGAAAAAAAACATTTAACACCAGGAAGAAGTGAGATAAATTACCAAAGAAGCAGACAGAAAAAAAGAAAGGCAAAAGAAAGCCAAGACAAACAGAGATAAGATAGATGACCCCCATATATCCATAAGTACATAGGGACATATGAATTTTTAAGTCTTGGACAGGATAAATTGTACATCAGATATTTAAAATTTAGAAAGTTTTAGAAACGCTTTTAAACTAACTTTAATGACCAGACTATTTTTATCCTAAAAAGCCTAGCTTTTCTCTAGCTCTGTCATCAAAGCACCATTTTTTTTCCTTGGCTGCAGCTGTATCGAACTTGCACAGAGATAAAATGTATTTCTTAATTGGCCCATTTCAGGGTCAACAATAAAAATGTTGTATTAAAGTAAATATTCACTACAGAATGTCTATTCTCTGACTAGTCAAAAGGTACATGGTGTAAATTGCAGTGAAAGTAATCTTCTTACCAGTGACTGTATTTATGAGTTGAAAAATAAATTCTCACCGGAGCTCCCGATTTCCTTTCTTCGCTGTTTCTTTATTTTTCTAATCAGCAAATCAATCCATTTCCATTTCAACACGATCCACACTCCTCCAGCACAAAGAAATTGTGCTGAATAACTCGACTTATACTCTAATATATAAAGTATGCATAAATTTGATATTTCGTTATGTGTATTGACCCAGAGAAAAGTATTTTATTGCTTTTTAGGTTCGATGGTAGAGGTAGAAAATGTTTATTAGAAAAAATGTCAGATTTAGGTTCTTTTTAAAATATGCTGAGCAGAAAGCGATACGTAATAAAAGTTCATCAGTTGGATATATGAAACCCCAAATTGTAGCATTAAAAACAAATTTGTTTCCTGAAAAAAACATACAACCATAGCTTGTAGAAGGCATCGCTGGGAAAAAAATCTGAAAAATGGCCTGGTCATTAATGTGAAAAACAGATTTGTAAAATTGTTTTATTATTTTTTTTTTGTTTGTAGTCCCATAGAAAACTTATTTATTGTAGTGTATTATAGTATAGTAGTGTTTTATGGTCACTGTTGCACAGACAAGTGGCCTATTAGACCATTGGATGCAATCAGAACCCTCTAGTTTCAATAGGTGTAACAGTAAATCTGTCAGCAAACACAGAGGATGTGGTCACCAAAGACCATGACATCTTAGAGCTTAATATAAGATTTTCCTTCTTTTATTCACTTCCCTACCCACATGTGGGTCTGTATACATGGCTAGAATTGAGGCAGACAAGAGAGGGGAGGACTGGATCTATAATCATAGTGGAATTTGGTAAATTCACTAGATTTTTTACATTCTTATGCATAGTGGCTCAGCAACTCCAAAAAGTACAGGCAGTGTAAATAAATCTTTAATAAAATGTCAACCTTATATCCTCTCTTATAGACCTTAGATTTTATAAATTCTGGTGATCCTACTTAAGTCTGAAAGTAGGTTCATTTATTTCCTGCAGCTATTGGACCTCATAGCAGTACCAGGAAGCCAAGCAGTGTGGTCAGTTGGTATTAGATCACTGTGACATGCTGTTACATCAAATTCTTTATGGTATTTTACACTCACTACTCCATTCTCTGACATAGACATAGAAATCATGCTCTATTCACCAAGTTCACCAAGGATCAGAAAAACCTTGATCCTGTGGAATTATCCAGTCAGATACTGTGCTCCATTGTGACAAAAGCATTTAAGTGGTTTTGGCTCTTTGGGCATTAGATTGGCAACCTGACAACACAATTGCAGGGCAATGTCATTAATAGTTATCCAAAGGGCCTAATAGTAGCCCAAAGGTCTATGTGTATAGCCAGGGCCGGATCAAAGGAGGGGCACCTGGGGCTCCCACCACTTTCACTTTTAAGGGGCCCCCACCAGTTTCCGACAGTCAGCGACACACTGACTGTCTCTGTGTGCGATTCGCAGCAGCCCGTGGCTGCCAAAACAGTGCATTGGCAATCTCCCCCAGCGACGACAGCTGTTTCTTCAGTGGCTGGCAGCTGCCTGAAGAGCAAGGAAGAGCCTGCAGTGTTGTGGGATCACTAGAAGGGAGGTGAGGAAAGTAAGAAGTTTATTATTTTGTGGCCATTCTCTACAGTGGACTGGAGTCTAAATTCTACAGGGAGCTGGTGGCTGTATACTACAGGGGGCTGGTGGCTGTATACTACAGGGAGCTGGTGGATGTATACTACAGGGGGCTGGTAGCTGTATTCTACAGGCGGCTGGTGGCTGTATACTACAAGGGGTTTAGGCTATATACTACAGGGGTCTGGCAGGCTATAAACTACAGGGGTCTGGCAGGCAACATACTACAGGGGGCTGGCAGGCTATATACTTCCAAAAACATTGTTGGAAGGGCCCCCACCTGTTTGTGCCCAGGGGCCCCCACCACCCTTAATCTGGCCCTGTGAATAGCACAGTAAAAAATGTATACAATTATAAACGTTTTTAATGAAAATATAAACATATTACTGAATCTGTATTGAGCATAAGGCACCACTACCACACTTGAGCTATCCCACACAGTAAACACCATTAGAATTATTGTAAATAAAAAAATTTAAAAAAATTTGCATAAAAAACATTTTAAAAAGCAACAAATATTATTTATTTAAAAAATACAATTCATAAAACAGCCAGGTGCTCCAGAAAAGTTCAATTAACAGTAAAAAACTGAACATTTCTTTTCAAGAAACATTACACAAAAAGATTAACATTAGGCTTTTATTGAGCAAAAATAGTAGACCTTACCTACTACAATTTCATCAGCCCAAATAACACATTTATAGGGGTTTTAATCCCTTCCCTTTTGTATTAGGAGTTTCCTGTACATCCTGAGCGCTCTTCATAATCACCAGGTGATTGCTGCATGATGCAACAAATACCGTAAGACCCCACAGGTGTCAACCATTAAAGCTCTTTGGTCATTTGAAAGATGCCATCATCCTGGTTGTGATTGTCATTCTCTGTGATATCAAAATGGGGGTCAGGAATGGTCGCCATCACAACTGGAAGTTTTTGTTAAACTCCCAGGTCCGTCTAAGGCAGTATCTGTAATGGTGTGTGAGTAACAGACAGATGCACATGTACTGAAAATTCCCCATATACTAAAATGCAATACTTTAGTTTACAGCCAGATTTACGTGTCAAATCCACGTAGTTTATACAATGATTTTCGCTGAAATTACACTGTCAGTTGTGGGATATCTGTATAACGCACATTGCAATACATTTTGGGGGCTCTAGTTTACAGCCAGATTCACGTGTCAAATCCACGTAGTTTATACAGTGATTTTCGCTGCAATTACACTGTCAGTTGTGGGGTATCTGTATAACGCACATTGCCATACCTTATTGTGGCTCTAGTTTACAGCCAGATTTACGTGTGAAATACACATCGTTTATACAGTGATTTTCGCTGAAATTACACTGTCAGTTGTGGGGTATCTGTATAACGCACATTGCAATACCTTATTGTGGCTCTAGTTTACAGCCAGATTTACGTGTCAAATCCACATCGTTTATACAGTGATTTTCGCTGAAATTACACTGTCAGTTGTGGGGTATCTGTATAACGCACATTGCAATACCTTTTGGGGGCTCTAGTCTACAGCCAGATTCGCGTGTAAAATCCACGTAGTTTATACAATGATTTTCGCTGAAATTACACTGTCAGTTGTGGGGTATCTGTATAACGCACATTGTCATACCTTATTGTGGCTCTAGTTTACAACCATATTTACGTGTGAAATCCACATAGTTTATACAGTGATTTGCGCTGAAATTACACTGTCAGTTGTGGGGGAACCGGATATCGCACATTGCAATACCTTTTGGGGACTCTAGTTTACAGCCAGATTTATGTGTCAAATCCACGCAGTTTATAAACCACTATGTCAGACAGCAAGTTGGCAGGTGGAGCAGCTAGAGTTGGCAGCACAGTAAGGGGATGTCGCAGCAGGGGTGACTCTGTGAGGCCAGAACTACCGTTGTCATCTAGTGGCAGTGTGTTGATCAACAACCCAAAGGTTGTTGAATGGTTTACTAGGTCATCCAATTCCTCAAATATAACATCTGACAACCCCAGCATAGAGTCCGTGGGTTCCTCTGATACAACAATTAGTTGGCATGGCCCAGGAGCAGGTCAGCGGCCCTCACCTGTCCTCAACCAGGCTCTGTCCTGTTCCTTTCCCGCAGCTAGAGAGCTACTAGGTGGTCTGGGCTCAGCGTCACTATTCAGCGAGGATGAAGTGTTTGAGGACAGTCAGCAGCTGCTTTGCAGTGAAGAGGTGGGGCAGAGTTCTGCTGCTTCCTGTAGCAGGCAGGCTGTGCATACTGACACTGGTGAGGAGAGTAGCAGTGACCGGGAAACGAAAATTGACGATGATGTAGCCGATCGCACATGAGAGCCGGGTCTAGTTGGGGATTCATCGTCGGGCGAAGAAAGTGTCAGCTTGCGGAGTAGGCAGCAAGTCGCTACTGTGGTTGTGAGTCAGCAGGGTGGCAGCAGTGCGAGGACGGGAGCCAAACGTCCGCGGGGTACAAATCCCGATTCGCAGGCCCAAATAAGCAGTGGCACAGGGGCTCAGCGAAGCAGCGGCGGTAGTAGTCGCTCAGTGCAGAGTGTTGGCGGTAAAATTACCACCTCAGCGGTGTGGCAGTTTTTTGTAAAGAAACCAGGGGAGCCGAGCGTGGGTATATGTCGTATCTGTGGGCAGAAAGTGAAGCGTGGCCAGGGAGCTAACCTTGGCACCACGGCCCTGCACCAACACGTGCAGTGTCAACATCCAATGGCCTGAGAGAAACGGGTGTCAGATACGGTCCATCCTGCAGATGCAGCAACAGCAACAGCAGCAGCACCTAGTGCCACACATGCTGTTTCAGCAAGTCAAGGCTCCAGCACCTCTGCCGAAGGGAGCTGTGTGTCTTTGACATCATCTCCCTGTCCAGATGCTCCTGCTCCTCGCTACACATGGAGCAGTGGATGAGCGAGGCGATTACAAAAAGACAACTCTATGGGAAAGATTTACTTACCCCGTCCATTCGCGATCCAGCGGCGCGTTCTCTGTGGTGGATTCGGGTCCGGCCGGGTTTCACTAAGGTAGTTCCTCCGACGTCCACCAGGTGGCGATGCTGCGCTGAAGTTCCCCGAGGCCCGCTGGAACGCCCTGAAGTTCATCGGCCTATTGCTAGTGAAGGTAAGCGCAAGTCCAGGGACACTTTTTTTAAAAAAAAATGTGCCGTTTTTTCCGAATCCGTCGGGTTTTCGTTCAGCCACACCCCCCCCGATTTCCGTCGCATGCATGCCAGCGCCGATGCGCCACGATCCGATCGTGTGTGCCAAAATCCCGAGGAAATACAGGGAAAATCGGCGCAAATCGGAAATATTTGGGTAACACGTTGAGAAAAAGCGAATCGGGCCCTTAGTAAATGACCCCCTATGTGTCCAGCCATCCTAAGGTGCAGAAGCTGACCGTGCTCTTGTCGAAGTTGTTGGTACTGCAGTTTCTCCCTTTCCAAGACGTGGACTCTGCACCCTTCAGAGAACTAATGGCTTGTGCCGAACCGAGGTGGAGTGTTCCAAGCCGCAATTTTTTTTCCAAAAAGGCTGTGCCAGCCCTTCACCAATATGTACAACAGCAGGTGGGCTAGTCCTTGAGCTTATCAGTTTCTTCCAAGGTGCACGGCAGCGCGGACGTGTGGAGCTGTAATTATGGTCAGGGCCAGTATATGTCCTTTACGGCCCACTGGGTGAATGTGCTTCCCGCCCAGCCACACCAACAACTTCCACAAGAGACGGCGCTTTCTCCTCCACGTTGTCAAACTGCTGCTCCTGTGCCATTGTCTGCCTCCTCCTTCTCCACCACCACCTCAGCCTCCACAAGTGCTGCTCCATCATACCACATGTGCAGGGCACAGCGGTGTCACGCAGTTCTACACCTGGTTTGCCTGGGCGAACAAAGTCACACAGGGGAGGAACTGCTCCACGTCATGCAAGAAGAAATCAATGTGTGGCTTTCTCTGCGACAACTAAAAATCGGAACCATGGTGACAGACAATGGGAGGAACATGGTGTCCGCGCTGCACCGAGGAGGGATGGTCCATGCGCCCTGCATGGCGCACGTGTTCAATCTGGTAGTCAACAAGTTCCTGAAGTCTTACACGCATCTGCAAGACATTCTAAAAATGGCCAGGACACTGTGCACGCACTTCAGCCATTCTTACAAAGCCAAGCATACCCTTCTCGAGTTGCAGCCCCAGAACGGCCTACCCCAACATAGTCTGATATGCGATGTTTCCACCCATTGGAATTCCAGCCTCCATATGTTAGACCGCCTGTATGAACAGAGAAAAGCCATTAATGATTTTTTGATGATGCAAGCGGACCGTAGTACTCCCCTGTGTAAATTTGATGTCAGCCACTGGCAGCTCATGTGTGACACCTGCCGTTTGCTCGGACCTTTTGAAGAGGCCACATTATTTGTCAGTCACCAGGACTGCGGGATGAGTAACGTTATTCCACTGCTTCATGTCCTGGAACTCATGCTGCAAAATCTGTCTGGTCAGGGCACTGGAGAAGTGGAGACTACATCTCATGGCCACATGAGTCCGGTAGGGGCTGAACTGGAGGAAAAGGAGGACATTGGAGCACAAGCAGAGTCTGGTGCAATTTTTGGTTTTTCTACTCAGGTGACAGGAGAGGAGGAGCAGGAGCATCCGGAGGAGGTAGAAGACGAGGCAGATGACCCAGAAGCACTGTGACAGTATACTGTGGTTATGGAGGCCAGGAGTCCCTCAGAGTCACTTGAGCAGATGGCCCGCAGCATGCTGCTTTGCCTAACCAGTGACAGACGAATAGTTAACATCCGGCATAGGGATGACTTTTGGCTCTCCCCCCTCTTGGACCCTCACTACCAGTCCAAAATGGGTGACTTTTTTCCTGCTGCTGAGAGGAAGGAACAACTGGCATACTATAGAGAAATACTGAGCACACAGTTGGCCGCTGCCTATGTGTGCCATTGTCCATCCTCTGTCAGGTCTGACTGGGGGATTCCTGGCAGTCATTGCTCACGTACTACTACCACGGTTGCTGTGGGGAGCTGGGGGGTAGGAGCAGAAGCAGTTCCATCAACAGTCGCTTAAGTCTGGATTCCTGAATGAGCAATTTCCTTCACCCGCCAAGTGAGGAGGCTGGCCGCCACCAGCAGCAGCAGCATGAGGCAGACCCTACAGCAGCAGGTGGTGGCCTACTTGGACAGCACTTTACCACCTGAGATAGAGGATCCCATGGACTACTGGGCAGCCAAACTTGATGTGTGGCCGCAACTTGCGGAGTTTGCAGAAGAAAAGCTGTCCTGCCCGGCCAGTAGTGTGGCATCAGAGTGGGTGTTCAGTGCGGCCATCGTTACCCCCAGGAGAACTCACTTGTCCTACCGTAATGTGGAGAGATTGACCTTTGTCAAGAAGAATCAGGCTTGAATCAGCAAGGATTTCAACTCATCAATACCTAATGCATCAGATTAGATCAGCCATGACGCCTCCTCCAAATGTTGAGAAATAAGTCTGGGTTCTAACTACCTTCCTCAGCTACTATTCTGATGCTGCCTCCCGCCTGATGCCACACATCTGCTGCTAGTTGCACCATCTGCCTCCTACCATCTTTACCAGAGACTGGAAATGTCCACCACCTCCACACTATATCATTGTGCCACTCTGCAGGCTCCTGCTGCTTCTGATGCCACCTTCACACTATATCATTGTGCCACTATGCGGGCTCCTGCTGCTGCTGCTTCTGATGCCGCCTTCACATTATATATCATTGTGCCACTCTGCGGGCTCCTGCTCCTATTGCTTTTGATGCCGCCTTCACACAATATCATTGTGCCACTCTGCGGGCTCCTGCTGCTGCTGCTTCTGATGCCACGTTCACACTATATCATTGTGCCACTCTGTCACTCTTGCTGCTTCTGATGCCACCTTCACACTATATATTGTGCCACTCTGTGGGCTCCTCCTGCTGCTGCTGTCTTCTGATGCCACCTCACCTATATCATGTGGCCACTCTGAGGCTCCTGCTGCTTCTGATGCCACCTTCACACTATATCATTCTGCCACTCTGTGGGACTCCTGTTGCTGCTGCTTCTGATGCCATGTTCAACACTATATCATTGTGCCACTCTGTCACTCTTGCTGCTTCTGATGCCACCTTCACACTATATAATTGTGCCACTCTGTGGGCTCCTCCTGCTGCTGCTTCTGATGCCACCTTCACACTATATCATTGTGCCACTCTGAGGGCTCCTGCTGCTTCTGATGCCACCTTCACACTATATCATTCTGCCACTCTGTGGACTCCTGTTGCTGCTGCTTCTGATGCCATGTTCACACTATATCATTGTGCCACTCTGTCGCTCTTGCTGCTTCTGATGCCACCTTCACACTATATAATTGTGCCACTCTGTGGGCTCCTGCGGCTGCTTCTGTCTGATGCCACCTTCACATTATATATGAATTGCCACTCTGCGTGCTCCTGCTGTTAATCTGATGGCCGCTTCACACCTATCATGTGCCACTCTGCGGGCTCTGCTGCTGCTGCTTCTGATGCCACCTTCCACCCTATTATCAGTTGTGCCACTCTGTGGGCTCTCCTGCTGCATGCTTCTGATGCCGCCTCACATATAATCATTGTGCCATTGCGGCCCTGCTCTTTGAATGCCCCTTCCACACTATATTAATTGGCCACTCTGCGGACTGCCTGCTGCTGCTTTGCATGCCACGTTTCACAATTATCATTTGAGCCACTCTGACTTCGGGCTCCTCTGCTTCGATGCCGCCTCACACTATATCATTGTGCCACTCTCAGGCTCCGCTGCTGTGCTATCGGATGCCACCCTCACACTATATCTTGTGCAGCTCCTGCTGCGGTCGCCTGCTGCTTCTGATGCCGCCTTCACACTATATCAATTGTGCCACTCTGTGGGCTTCCTGCTGCTTCTGATTTCGACCTCAACACTATATCATTGTTCAACTCTGCGGCTCCTGCTCTTGCTGCTGTTCTGAATGCCAACATTCACACTATACATGTGCCACTCTGCGGGCTCCCTGCTGCTGCTTTGATGGCACCTTCACACTATATCAGATGTCCACTCTGTCTCTTTGCTGATTATGAGTCCACATTCACACTATAAATTGTACCACTCCCTGTGGGCGCCTGCTGCTTTCGATGCGCCTTCACACTATATCATGTGCCACTCTGCTGCGGCTCCGGCTGCTGCTGCTTCTGATGCCAGCTTCACACTATACACTGAGCCACTCTGCGGGCTCCTCTGCTTCTGATGCCTGCCTTTCACACTATAGATCATGTGCCATCTGCGGCTCTTGCTGCTGCTGGCTTCTGATGCCGCCTTCATACTATATCATGTGCCACTCTGACGGCTCCTGCTGCTGCTGCTTTGATGGACCGCCTTCACAGTAAATTATGTGCCACTTGCGGGCTCTACTGCCTGCAGCTTACTGATGCCGCTTCACACTATATCATTGCTGCCACTTCGGGCTCTCCTGCTTGCTTTGATTCTGTTGCCTTCACAATATATCATTGTGCACTCTGCGGCTCTGCTGCTGCTCTTCTGATGCCACATCACACTATATCTTGTGCCACTCTGCGGGCTCCTGCTGCTTCTGATGCACCCTTCACACAATATTATTGTGCGACTCTGCGGGGCTCCTTCTTGCTGCTTCGATGCCGACCTTCACACTATATATGTGCCACTCTGCCGACTCTGCTGCTTCTGATGCCACCTTCACACTATATGCTTGTGCCCATTCTGCGGCTCCTCCTGCTTTTGATGCCACCAACACTATATATCATTGTGCCACTCTGTGGCTCCTCTGCTGCTGCTATGATGCCACCATCTATATCATTGTGCCACTCTGCGGCTTCTGCGCTGCTTTGATGCACCTACCGCACTATATCATTGTGCCACTCTGGCAGGCTCTGCTGTTTCTGATGCCACCTTCACACTATATCATGGTGCCAATCTGCAGCTACTGCTGCTTCTGATGCCACTTACACATATATCATGTGCCACTCTGTGGGCTCCGTGCTGTTCTGATGCCACCTTCACACATTATCATTGTGCCACTCTGTCGGCCTGCTGCTTCTGATGCCACCTTACACATATATCTTGTGCCACTGCTCGCTCCTGCTGCTTTCTGATGCCACGTTCACACTATTATGTGCCACTCTGCGGGCTCCTGCTGCTTCTGTTGCCGCCTTCACAACGATATCATTGTGCCACTCTGCAGGCTCCTGCTGCTGCTGCTTCTGATGCCGCCTTCACATAATTATGTTGCCACTCTGCTGGGCCTCCTACTCCTGCTGCGCTTCTGATGCCGCCTTCACACTATATCATTGTGCCACTCTGCGGCTCCTGCTTGCTTCTGATGTCTCCTTCACACTATATCATTGTGCCACTCTGGGCTCCTGCTGCTGCTGCTTTCTATGCCACATTAACTATATCATGTGCCACTCTGCGGGCTCCTGGCTGCTTCTGATGCCACTTCACACTAATATCATTGTGCTACTCTGCGGCTCCTGTGCTGCTTCTGATGCCACCTTCACTATATATTGTGCCACTCTGCGGCTCTTGCTGCTTCTGATGCCACCTTCACACTATATCATTGGCCATTCTGCGGGCTCCGCTGCTTCTGATGCGCCACCACACACTATATCATTGGCCACTCTGGCTCCTCCTGCTGCTGCTCTGATGCCACCTTCACACTATATCATTTTGCCACTCTGCGGCTCTGCTGCTTTGATGCCGCCACACTATATCATTGTGCCACTCTGGCGGCTCTGCTGTTCTGATCTCCACTTCACACTATATATTGTGCCACTCTACAGCCCTGCTGCTTCTGATGCCACATTACAATTATCATTGTGCCACTCTGTGGCTCCTGCTGATATCTGATGCCACCTTGCACCTTAATATTGCCACTACTTAGCACCTGCTGTTCTTCTGATGCCGCCTTCACACATATATCCAATTGTCCCCTGCTTCAGCAGCCTGCTGCTTCCATGCCACGTTCACACTATATCATTGTGCCACTCTGCGGCTCCTGCTGGCTTCTGATGCCGCCTTCAACTATATCATTGTGCCACTCTGCAGCTCCGGCTGCTGCTCTGCTTCTGATGCCGCCTATCACAGTAAATTATTGTGCCACTCTGCGGGCTCCTACTGCTGCAGCTTCTGATGCCGCCTTCACCACTATATCATGTGCACTCTGCGGCTCCTGCTGCTTCTGATCGCTTCACACTTATCATGTGCCACTCTGCGGGCTCCTGCTGCTGCTGCTTCTGATGCCACATTCACACTATATCATTGTGCCACTCTGCGGGCTCCTGCTGCTTCTGATGCCACCTTCACACAATATTATTGTGCTACTCTGCGGGCTCCTGCTGCTGCTTCTGATGCCACCTTCACACATATAAATTGTTTGCCATCTGCTGCGCTCTTGCTGCTTCTGATGCCACCTTCACACTATATCATTGTGCCATTCTGCGGGCTCCCGCTGCTTCTGATGCCACCAACACACTATATCATTGTGCCACTCTGTGTGCTCCTCCTGCTGCTGCTACTGATGCCACCTTCACACTATATCATTGTGCCACTCTGCGGGCTTCTGCTGCTGCTTTTGATGCCACCAACGCACTATATCATTGTGCCACTCGGCAGGCTTCTGCTGTTTCTGATGCCACCTTCACACTATATAATTGTGCCACTCTACAGGCACCTGCTGCTTCTGATGCCACATTTACAATATATCATTGTGCCACTCTGTGGGCTCCTGCTGATTCTGATGCCACCTTCACACTATATCATTGTGCCACTCTTCAGGCACCTGCTGCTTCTGATGCCACCTTACACATATATCATTGTGCCACTCGCACCTGCTGCTTCGATGCCACGTTCACACTATCATTGTGGCCACTCTGCGGGCCTTCTGCTGTTCTGATGCCGCTTCACAACTATATCATTGTGCCACTCTTGCGTCTGCTGCGGCTTCTTTTGATGCCACCTTCACACTAATCATTGTGCCACTCTGCGGCTCCTTGCTGCTGCTGCTTTTGATGCCGCCTTCACACTATTCATTGTGCCACCTCTGCGGGCTCCTGCTGCTGTGCTGCTCTGATGCCGCCTTCACACTATATAATTGTGCCACTCTGCGGGCTCCTCTGCTGCTGCTTTGACCGCCTTCACACTATATCATCGTGCCACTCTGCGGGCTCCTGCTGCTGCTGCTTCTGATGCCACGTTTCACACTATATTGTGACACTCTGCGGGCTCCTGCTGCTTCTGATGCCACCTTCACACTGTATCATTGTGCTACTCCTGCTGCTGCTGCTAATGCCACCTCCTACTAAATCATTGTGCCACTCTGTGGCTATCCCTGTTGCTGCCACCATGTTGCTGCCACCTGTGGGCTCCTGCTGCTGCTTCTGCTGAGCCACCTTCACACCTTATCATTGTGCCACTTTGTGGCCTACCATGTTTCCGCACCTCCATAATTTGTCATTGTGCCACTCTGCAACCTACTCATGCTGCTGCCAACTGACTGTGTCTCGCTGGAACACTCTGTCGATTTCCATAATGCTGTTTCACCTCCATCACTCTATGATGTTGCCACTCTGTTTGGTTTCCCCTTCATTTCATCTGTCAGAAGGATGAAAAGCTTCAGGATTGATAGCCGAAAGCAGGAGGGATACAGAACATAGAGGACATGCAAGTATCCATTTGCTGCTCTCATTATTCTGGATCAATCCGTTTGTTTTTGGCTTAAGCAATGCTGATGGATTATTACCAATTGAAAGAGGACATGATGCGTGAAAAAGAAGGGCAAAATGATCAGTGACGTCAATGCAAAATTACTGCCGACATCCTCTGCACTCTTTTGGGGGGGTTTCCACATGTATCCACGTTTAACAGAACGGGTTATGTTGTAATCTATGGAATCATCTGATGTCAGTTATAAAAAGAGTGCACTCTTTGATGTTGTAGTGGGATCTTGACCCTCAGCTCGGTCCTTTCGAGCTGGCACAGACGTTAACCTGTCAGGCGCGTCCCGCTTCGCTTATTTGGGGAAGTTGCCTATGTAAGTTCACATGGAAGTGAAGAGTGAAGCGATTTCTAAGATTCTAAGAGCTGCGGCTGTCATGTGCGTGTCATACTAATACACAGCATTGTTTGAAGACCAACCACGCTCCTATGCATATTTAAGCATGGCACAACGTTTACAACACCCTACAGGCTCTGTGCAACCAGGAAATGCCTGTTTTTTAACTGATTCGTTTTATTCGATTCGGGTCGAATCGAATTTTTCGAAAAATTCGGCGAATCGGACGAAGCGAATTTAACAAATTCGGCCATCTCTAATGCCATGGATCGGACCCCCCCAGTGCCGAGTGACCCGCAGCATGCTCAGTTTCTTTTACACTTACACTGCCAATACATGTATTGCAGTGTAAAGTCTTGAACAAGCGATAGGATGAATGCTTGTTCAAGCCAAAAGGTGGAAAATGTATAAAGTAAAAAAAAAAAAAAGATTAAGTCATTTTATTATTATAAATAAATAATCGAAAGCAAGTCCCATAATCTACCCAGTTACAAATAAAATGCAAATAAATAACCCCAAAACACAAAACATACATATTGGTATCACCGCGTCCTATTAATCTGTACAATAAATCTAAATCAATATTGACCATTTTTCACAAAAATGTCCTAAAAAGTGATCAAAAAAAGTTACTTCCCTAATAAATGTGACTAAAATTAACAACTCTTTACATAAAAAATAAGCCCTCAATCAATCGACAACAGAAAAATACAGAATTATGGCCTGAAAGTTGTCAATAGTAAAAAAAAGTGATTTCCTCCGATTTTGTTTTGCTCAGTAAAATTGAGCAAAGATAAGAAAAACTATATATAGGTGAGTATCAACCGTAATCAGTGAACCAGAGAATAAGATAAAATATTATTTTTACATTACGTTGAGCAGGGGAAAAAAAGTGCTAAAAATCCTAAAATAAAAATTGATGATTTTGTTTGGTCCCCCTTGAAATAGTTAAAAAATCTCCGAATAAGCTTATCTATACATTGTTCTCATCCCGCAAATAATAAGCCCTCATATGTTCGCATACCAAAAACATGTACCCATGTGACAATACAAATCTGCTGTGAATGGCCTGCTTTCATTCTATCCCTGGCCATGCGCCCCTACAGCAGTTTACCACCACATATGGGGTATCTGTACACTCGGAACAAATCGGGCATCAAATGTTTGCAGAGCTTTTCATCATTTAATTTATTATGAAGCCATCGTTTGGGCCAAATGAATTTATTTCCAAAAACATTCAAAAGTTCTAAATCGAAGTTCCATATTGTTTTTAAACCCTTGGTTTACACTTAAAGGTTTAATAGTACTCAATAGAAGTTTTTTTACATACGTTTGGGTTAAGTTCTATAGTGGGGTAATTTATGGGGTTTTAACTATATTTAGGGCTTTCAAAGTCACTTGGACCTGAGTTGTCCCTCAAAAAGTGAGTTTTGGGGATTTTCATGAAAATAAAAAATCGCACCTAAAGTTTGCTCACCCATAACATCCTAGAAAAATGAGAGGAGCATAAAATATCATCTCAACATTAAAGCAGAAAACATTCTCAAAATCACCTAGATATGTTAAAGTTTTTAAAGTTAATAACAAGATGGAGGCGAGCACTTAAAATGCTCGGGTACCTCGTTCATTACGAGACAAACTTTTCCCGATGCTCAGTGTCTTGTCTCCGAAAACGAACCCCTTGACAGTCAATGGGAGAACTCGAGTCATTTTTCAAGGGACCAAGGGCGCTCACGATGGAAGCTTGGCCAAACACCTGGGAACCTCAGAAAAGGATGGAAACACCACGGAAATGGACAGGAAACAGCAGGGCAGATGCATGGTGCCTCTGAGGCGGACTTAATCCGCACCTTATGCCAAAATTCTGGGACAACACGCATGGCCATGACAGAGTGACAGAACTGAAGCTAGATAGATAAAAACATCCAATAATTGACCCTGACACATAAGGAGAGCGGCATGCAGAGGCAGCTGCACAGTGGTAGAGATGGCATGGCGACATACCCTAAATGGACTCAGGCTTCAAACATCACTGGGTGGGCAGCAGAGGACACAAGGAGGTGAGCACGAAGCGCTCAAAATAATATCGGTAACATGATAAAAGGTTGCCAGTATATTGTTTGTGGATTACACAGCCAGAGTGGTGCGACAAAGTAACATGGAAGCCATGAAACAACCCAAAATTCTGCCTGACACCATCTAGTTTGATAAGGAGGACATGTATGGAGGCAGTGAATAGTATAATTTAAAGGTTCTGCAGTTAAAACTATGTTTTAGTTGGATCGAGCATGAGTGGCGCTCCTGCTGCGGCGGAGGCTTTCGCCCAATCCACAGCCCTGTCCTCTAGGGCTACTCCCAACAGACTTAAGAACACTTTTTGTAGAATCAAGTGTAGTAGAGAGCGTTTATAAGTTTAGGATGATATGGCGGTGAGGGGAATGTAAACAGAATGCGCAAAAGCCTGAAATAGATTGGTAAATGATAAAAAGTTTATTAGTAATTTTGTGGATAACACAGCTGGCATGGCGACAAAGTTAACAATTTGATGTGGAATCCATGAAAACAACCCAATTCTGCCTGACAACACTCGTTTTAAAAGGACGATGTGATGGAGGCAGTATATGGATGACTGTTTGGAGGTAGCAATGGAGACAAACTGTGGAGGCTGCTTGGAGAGGACATTTACATTTGGAAGTGCCTGATTGGCAGTCCCAAAATTTTTCAAACCAGAGAGCAGGTAGGTGGCCCTCCAGAAAAATAGAATAGATGAGTGACTGTATGGTGGGCAGTCCCAAAAGTTTTCAAACCCAGGAGCCAGTGTCGAGTGGCCCCTCCAGTAAAAATTGAATAGATTGAGTGCCTGTATGGTGGCAGTCCCAAAAGTTTTCAAACGCATAGGAGCAGTAGGTGTGCCCTCCGAAAAAATTGAATAATGAGCTGACCTGTATGTGGCAGTCCCAAAAAGTTTCAAACAGAGGAGCAGGTAGGTGGCCCTCCAGAACAATTGAATAGCATGAGTGCCTGTATGGTGCAGTCCCAAAAAGTTTTTCAAAAGAAGGAGCAGGTAGGTGGCCCTCCAGAAAAAATAGAATAGATGAGGCCTGTATGTGGTCCGTCCCAAAAGAGTTTTCAAAACCAGAGGAGCAGTAGGTGGCTCCTCCAGAAAAAATAGAATAGTTGAGTGCCTGTATGCGGCATTCCCAAAAGTTTGTCAAACCAGGGAGCAGGTTAGGTGGCCCTCCAGAGAAAAAATGGAAAAGTATGAGTGTCCTGTATGTGGCCAGTCCCAAAAATTTTCAAACCATGGAGCAGAGGTGGCACCTCCAAAAATAGAATAGATGAGTGCTGTATGTGGCACCTCCCAAAAATTGTTTAAACAGAGGAACGGGTCGGTGCCCTCCAGAAAAAGTTGAAGTAGATTGAGTGCCTGTATGTGGCACTCCCAAAAAATTGTTTGAAAACCGAGATGACCGGGTGCGGGCCTCCAGAAAAATTAAATTGTCAATAAGTGACGTATAGCAAGATGACCAATGGGCCCTGTCAAAAATAGCCATTCCTCTGCTTTAACGTACAAAGAGAGGAGAAGGAGAAAATGAGGGAGAGGAGGAGTGCATACTTATTCAGGTTGATCTCCTTCACCTGGTGGAGATTGAAATTATTGAGACTGATGCCACCTTCACACTATATAATTGTGCCACTCTGTGGGCTCCTCCTGCTGCTGCTGCTTCTGATGCCGCCTTCACATTAAATATCATTATGCCACTCTGCGGGCTCCTGCTGTTGCTTCTGATGCCGCCTTCACACTATATCATTCTGCCACTCTGCGGGCTCCTGTTGCTGCTGCTTCTGATGCCACGTTCACACTATATCATTGTGCCACTCTGTCGCTCTTGCTGCTTCTGATGCCACCTTCACACTATATAATTGTGCCACTCTGTGGGCTCCTGCTGCTGCTTCTGATGCCACCTTCACATTATATATGATTATGCCACTCTGCGTGCTCCTGCTGTTGCTTCTGATGCCGCCTTCACACCATATCATTGTGCCACTCTGCGGGCTCCTGCTGCTGCTGCTTCTGATGCCACCTTCACACTATATCATTGTGCCACTCTGTGGGCTCCTCCTGCTGCTGCTTCTGATGCCGCCTTCACACTATATCATTGTGCCACTTTGCGGGCTCCTGCTGCTTCTGATGCCACCTTCACACTATATGATTGTGCCACTCTGCGGACGCCTGCTGCTGCTGCTTCTGATGCCACGTTCACACTATATCATTGAGCCACTCTGCGGGCTCCTGCTGCTTCTGATGCCGCCTTCACACTATATCATTGTGCCACTCTGCAGGCTCCTGCTGCTGCTGCTTCTGATGCCACCTTCACACTATATCATTGTGCCACTCTGTGGGCTCCTGCTGCTTCTGATTCTGCCTTCACACTATATCATTGTTCCACTCTGCGGGCTCCTGCTGCTGCTGCTTCTGATGCCACATTCACACTTCTGATGCCACGTTCACCCACTATATCACTGCGCCAACTCTGCGGGCTCCTGCTGCCTTCTGATGCGCCTTACATGTCACTATTTCATTGTGTCCACGTCTGCGGGGCTTTGCTGCTGTCTGCTTCTGATGCCGCCTTTCATCATCTACTATCAATTGCCTGCCACTCTGCAGGTTCATGCTGGTGCCCGGCTGTATGATGGCCGCCGTCACAGTAAAATTATATGCTGGACCACTATGCAGGTGGCTGCTAACTGACTGCAGTCTATCTAAGATGCCGCCTTCACACCTCTATATCATTTTGCACTCTGCAGGGGCTCCTGCTCGCCTTATTGAATTCGTGCCTTCAGCAGCAATTCTATCAATTGCCACTCTGCGGGCTCCTGCTGCTGCTGCTTCTGATGCCACATTCACACTATATCATTGTGCCACTCTGCGGGCTCCTGCTGCTGCTTTTGATGCCACCTTCACACTATATCATTGTGCCACTCTGTCGCTCTTGCTGATTCTGATGCCACCTTCACACTATATAATTGTACCACTCTGTGGGCTCCTGCTGCTTCTGATGCCGCCTTCACACTATATCATTGTGCCACTCTGCGGGCTCCTGCTGCTGCTGCTTCTGATGCCACGTTCACACTATATCACTGAGCCACTCTGCGGGCTCCTGCTGCTTCTGATGCCGCCTTCACACTATATCATTGTGCCACTCTGCGGGCTCTTGCTGCTGCTGCTTCTGATGCCGCCTTCATACTATATCATTGTGCCACTCTGCAGGCTCCTGCTGCTGCTGCTTCTGATGCGCCTTCACAGTAAATTATTGTGCCACTCTGCGGGCTCCTACTGCTGCAGCTTCTGATGCCGCCTTCACACTATATCATTGTGCCACTCTGGCAGGCTCCTGCGCTGCTGCTTCTGATGCCACATTCACACTATATCATTGTGCACTCTGCGGGCTCCGGCTGCTTCTGATGCCACCTTCACACAATATCATTGTGCCACTCTGCGGGCTCCTGCTGCTTCTGATGCCGCCTTCAAACTATATCATTGTGACACTCTGTGGGCTTCTGCTGCTGCTTCTGATGCCACCTTCACACTACATCATTGTGCCACTCTGCGGGCTCCTGCTGCTGCTGCTTTGATGCCGCCTTCACACTATATCATTGTGCCACTCTGCAGGCTCCTGCTGCTGCTGCTTCTGATGCCGCCTTCACACTATATCATTGTGCCACTCTGTTACCAGGGAATGGAATTGTCCGCCACCTCCACACTATATCATGGTGCCACTCTGCAGGCTCCTGCTGCTGCTGCTTCTGATGCCGCCTTCACACTATATCATTGTGCCACTCTGCGGGCTCCTGCTGCTGCTGCTTCTGATGCCGCCTTCACACTATATCATTGTGCCACTCTGTGGGCTCCTGCTGCTGCTTCTGATGCCACCTTCACACTATATCATTGTGCCACTCTGCGGGCTCCTGCTGCCACACTAGTGTAAGGTCGCATCAAAGCAGCAGCAGCAGGAGCCCGCAGAGTGGCACTATGTGTATTTGTGAAGGTGGCATCAGAAGCCGCGCAGAGCCCACAAGGTGTCACAAGATATAGTTTGAAGGCGGCATCAGAAACCCAGGATCCGCAGAGTGGCAACAATGATAAGTGTGAAGTGGCATCGCGAAGCTAGGTTGCACTGAGTGGCACAGACTATATGTTAAAGGTGGCATCAGAAGAGCGGTGCTGAAGAGTGGACACATGATATAGTGTGAAGGTGGCATCAGATCAGCAGAGGCCCACAGAGTGCACAATGATATATTGTAAATGTGGCTCAGAAGCAGATCAGGTGCCTGTGAGAGTGGCCAATATATAGTGTGAAGGTGGCATCAGAAACGAAACGAAGCCTGCCGATTGGCACATGATATAGTGCGTTGGTGGCATCAAAGCATCAGCAGAAGCCACAGCAGAGTGCACAAATGTAATAGTGGGAAGGTGGCATCAGTAGCAGCAGCAGGGGAGCCACAGATGGCACATGATATAGTGTGTGGTGGCCTCAGAGCGGGTGAGCCCGCAGAATGCAGCAATATATAGTGTGAAGGTCGGCATCAAGAAGCAGCAAGAGCGGCAGAGTTGGCAACATTATAGTAGTGTGAAGGTGGCATCAGAGCAGCGCATGAGCCCGCAGAGTAGCACAATAATTTGTGTGAAGGTGCATTCAGAAGCAGCAGGATCCCGCAGAGTGGCAGCCAATGATATGTGTGAATGTGGCATCAAAGCAGCAGAGCAGGACCGCGGCGCAGAGTGGCACAATGATAAGTGTGAAGGCCAATCAGAAGCCAGCAGGGACCCAGCAGAGTGCGCACAATGATATAGTGGGAAGAGCGGCAATCAGAGCTGTCAGCAGTAGGAGCCCCGCAGAGTGGCACAATAATTTTCTACTGTGCAAGGGGACATCAGGAAGCAGGCAGCAGGATCCGAGCGCGAGTGGCACAATGATATAGTTTGAAGGCGGCATCAGAAGCCAGCAGGACCCGCAGAGGTGGCACATGATAAGTGTGAAAGTGGCATCGGAAGCAGCAGGCTGCTTGAAGAGGGGCACAATGATATATTGTAAGGTGGACATCAGAAGACAGCATGTGCCTGAATAGTGCAATATATAAGGTGAAGGGGCATCAGAATCAGCAGGAGCCCACAGGTGGCACAATGATATATTGTAACTGTGGCCTCAGAAGCAAGCAGTGTGCTGTAGAGTGGCACAATATATAGTGTGTGATGGTGGCATCAGAAACGCAGAGCCTGCCGAGTGGCACAATGATATAGTGCTTGGTGGCATCAAAGCAGCAGCAGACAGCCGCAGAGTGCACAAATGATAAGTGTGAAGGTTGGCTCAGTCAGCAGCAGCAGGAGACCACAGATTGGCCCATGATAAGTGTGTGTGGCATCCAGAAGTTCAGCGGAGCCCGCAAGATGGCACAATGATATAGTGTGAAGGTTGGCATCAGAGCAGCAAGGCGCCAGATGGCACAATTATATAGTTGAGGTGGCATCAGAAGCAGCACAGGAGCCCGCAGTAGTCACAATAAGATTGTGTTGAAGTGGCATCAGACGCAGCAGGAGCCCGCAGAGTGGCACAATGATATATGTGAGGCGGCATCAGAACAGCAGCAGCAGAGCCCGCGAGTGGCACAATGATATATAGTGGAGGCGATCAGAAAAGCAGCAGGATCCGCAGAGTGGCACAATGATATATTGTGAAGGCGGCATCAGAAGCGCAGCAGAGGAGCCCGCAGATGTGGCACAATATTATGTGAAGGCGGCATCAGCAGCAGCACAGCCAGGAGCCTGCAGAGTGGCACAATGATATAGTTTGAAGGCGGCATCAGAAGCAGCAGGAGCCCGCAGAGTGGCACAATGATATAGTGTGAACGTGGCATCGGAAGCAGCAGGTGCCTGAAGAGTGGCACAATGTATATTGTAAAGGTGGCATCAGAAGCAGCAGGTGCCTGAAGAGTGGCACAATGATATAGTGTGAAGGTGGCATCAGAATCAGCAGGAGCCCACAGAGTGGCACAATGATATATTGTAAATGTGGCATCAGAAGCAGCAGGTGCCTGTAGAGTGGCACAATTATATAGTGTGAAGGTGGCATCAGAAACAGCAGAAGCCTGCCGAGTGGCACAATGATATAGTGCGTTGGTGGCATCAAAAGCAGCAGCAGAAGCCCGCAGAGTGGCACAATGATATAGTGTGAAGGTGGCATCAGTAGCAGCAGCAGGAGGAGCACACAGAGTGGCACAATGATATAGTGTGTTGGTGGCATCAGAAGCAGCGGGAGCCCGCAGAATGGCACAATGATATAGTGTGAAGGTGGCATCAGAAGCAGCAAGAGCGGCAGAGTGGCACAATTATATAGTGTGAAGGTGGCATCAGAAGCAGCAGCAGGAGCCCGCAGAGTAGCACAATAATATTGTGTGAAGGTGGCATCAGAAGCAGCAGGAGCCCGCAGAGTGGCACAATGATATAGTGTGAATGTGGCATCAGAAGCAGCAGCAGCAGAGCCTAGAGTGGCCAATGATATATGTGAATGCGATCAAAGCGCGGAGGCCCGCAAGTGGCACAATGATATCGTGTGAAGGCGGCATCAAACGCAGCAGTAGGCCCGCAAGTGGCCATAATTTACTGTGAAGGCGATCAAAGCACAGCAGCAGGAGCCGTCAGAGTGGCACAATGATATAGTATGAAGGCGGCATCAGAAGCAGCAGCAGCAGGAGCCCGCAGAGTGGCACAATGATATAGTGTGAAGGCGGCATCAGAAGCAGCAGGAGCCCGCAGAGTGGCACAATGATATAGTGTGAACGTGGCATCAGAAGCAGCAGCAGCAGGAGCCCGCAGAGTGGCACAATGATATAGTGTGAAGGCGGCATCAGAAGCAGCAGGAGCCCACAAGTGGGTACAATTATATAGTGTGAAGTGGCATCAAATCAGCAGAGCGACAGAGTGGCACATGATATAGTGTGAAGGTGGCATCAAAAGCAGCAGCAGGGAGCCCGCAGAGTGGGCACAATGATATAGTGTGAATGTGGCATCAGAAGCAGCAGAGAGCCCGCAGAGTGACAATGATATAGTGTGAAGGCAGAATCAGAAGCAGCAGGAGCCCGCAGAGTGGCACAATGATATAGTGTGAAGGCGGCATCAGAAGCAGCAGGAGCCGCAGAGTGGCACAATGATATAGTGTGAAGGTGTCATCAGAAGCACGAGCAGCAGGAGCCTGCAGAGTGGCACAATGATATAGTGTGAAGGCGGCATCAGAAGCAGCAGGAGCCCGCAGAGTGGCTCAATGATATAGTGTGAACGTGGCATCAGAAGCAGCAGCAGCAGCTCCGCAGAGTGGCCAAATCATATAGTGTGAAGGTGCATCAAAGCAGCAGGAGCCCGCAAAGTGCACAATGATATAGTGGAAGGCGGCATCAGAAGCAGCAGCAGGAGAGCCCACAGAGTGGCACATGATATAGGGTGAAGGTGGCATCAGAAGCAGCAGCAGCAGAGCCCGCAGAGTGGCACAATGATATGGTGTGAAGCGGCATCAGAAAGACAGCAGGAGCACGCAGAGTGGCATAATCAATATAATTGAAGGTGGCATCAGAAGCAGCAGCAGGCAGCCCACAGAGTGGCACAATTATATAGTGTGAAGGTGGCATCAGAAGCAGCAAGAGCGACAGAGTGGCACAATGATATAGTGTGAACGTGGCATCGAAGCAGCAGCAGCACAGGAGCCCCGCAGAGTGGCCAGAATGATATAGTGTGAAGGCGGCATCAGAAGCAACAGCAGGACCCGCAGAGTGGCATAATATATTTAATGTGAAGGCGGCATCAGAAGCAGCAGCAGCAGGAGGAGCCCACAGAGTGGCACAATTATATAGTGTGAAGGTGGCATCAGAAGCAGCAAGAGCGACAGAGTGGCACAATGATATAGTGTGAACATGGCATCAGAAGCAGCAGCAACAGGAGTCCACAGAGTGGCAGAATGATAGTGTGAAGGTGGCATCAGAAGCAGCAGGGCCCTCAAGTGGCACAATGATATAGTGTGAAGGTGGCATCAGAAGCACAGCAGAGCCCACAGAGTGGCACAATTATATATGTGTGAAGGTGGCATCAGAAGCACAAGAGTGACAGAGTGGCACAATGATATAGTGTGAACGTGGCATCAGAAGCAGCAGCAGCAGGAGCCCGCAGAGTGGCACAATGATATTGTGTGAAGGCGGCATAAAAAGACATAGGAGCAGGAGCCCGCGAGTGGCACAATGATATAAATTGAAGGCGGCATCAGAACAGCAGCAGCAGGAGCCCGCATAGTGGCACAATTATATATGTGAAGGTGGCATCAGAAGCAGCAGGACCTGCAGAGTGGCACAATGATATAGTGTGGAGGTGGTGGACATTTCCAGTCTCTGGTAAAGATGGTAGGAGGCAGATGGTGGCAACTAGCAGCAGATGTGTGGCATCAGGCGGGAGGCAGCATCAGAATAGTAGCTGATGGAAGGTAGTTAGAACCAGACTTATTTCTCAACATTTGGAGGAGGCGTCATGGCTGTCTAATCTATGCATTAGGTATTGATGAGTTGAAATCCTTGCTGATTCAAGCCTGATTCTCTTGACAAAAGGTCAATCTCTCCACATTCTTAGGACAATGAGTTCTCCTGGGGATAACGATGGCCGCACTGAACACCCACTCTGATGCCACACTACTGGCCGGGCAGGACAGCTTTTCCTTCTGCAACCCGCAAGTTTGCGGCCACACATCAAGTTTGGCTGCCCAGTATTCCATGGGATCCTCTATCTCAGGTGGTAAAGTGCTGTCCAAGTAGGCCACCACCTGCTGCTGTAGGGTCGCCTTCATGCTGCTGCTGCTGGTGGCGGCTAGCCTCCTCACTTGGCGGGTGAAGGAAATTGCTCATTAAGGAATCCAACTTAAGCGACTGTTGATGGAACTGCTACTGCTCCTACCCCCCCCACCAGCTCCCCACAGCAACCGTGGTATAGTACGTGAGCAATGACTGCCGAATCCCCCAGTCAGACCTGACAGAGGATGGACAATGGCACACATAGCAGCGGCCAACTGTGTGCTCAGTATTTCTCTATAGTATGCCATTGTTCCTTCCTCTCAGCAGCAGGAAAAAAGTCACCCTTTTGGACTGGTAGTGAGGGTCCAAGAGGTGGAGAGCCAAAAGTCTTCCCTATGCCGGATGTTACTATTCGTCTGTCACTGGTTTGGCAAAGCAGCAGTGCTGCGGGCCATCTGCTCAAGTGACTCTGAGGGACTCCTGGCCTCCATACCCACAGTATACTGTCACAGTGCTTCTGGGTCATCTGCCTCGCTTCTACCTCCTCCGATGCTCCTGCTCCTCCTCTCCTGTCACCTGAGTAGAAAAACCAAAAATTGCAACCAGACTCTGCTTGTGCTCCAATGTCCTCCTTCCTCCTCCATTCAGCCCCACCGACTCATGTGGCCATGAGATGTAGTCCCACTTCTCCAGTGCCCTGACCAGACAGATTTTGCAGCATGAGTTCCAGGACATGAAGCAGTGAATAACGTTACTCATCCCGCAGTCCTGGCGACTGACAAATATGTGGCCTCTTCAAAGGTCCGAGCAACACGGCAGGTGTCACACATGAGCTCCCAGTGGCTGACATCAAATTTACAACAGGGGAGTACTACGTCCCGCTTGCATCATCAAAAAAATCATTAATGGCTTTTCTCTGTTCATACAGGTGGTCTAACATATGGAGGCTGGAATTCCAATGGTGGAAACATCGCATATCAGACTATGTTGGAGTAGGCCGTTCTGGGGCTGCAACTCGAGAAGGGTATGCTTGGCTTTGTAAGATGCTGAAGTGCGTGCACAGTGTCCTGGCCATTTTTAGAATTTCTTGCAGATGCGTGTAAGACTTCAGGAACTTGTTGACTACCAGATTGAACACGTGCGCCATGCAGGCGCATGGACCACCCTCTCGGTGCAGCGCGGACACCATGTTCCTCCCATTGTCTGTCACCATGGTTCCGATTTAGTTTGTCGCAGAGAAAGCCACACATTGATTCTTCTTGCATGACGGGAGCAGTTCCTCCCCTGTGTGACTTTGTTCGCCCAGCAACCAGGTGTAGAACTGCGTGACAACCGCTGTGCCCTGCCACATGTGTTATGATGAGCACACTTGTGGAGGCTGAGGTGGTGGTGGAGAGAGGAGGCAGACAATGGCACAGGACAGCAGTTTGACAACGTGGAGGAGAAAGCGCCGTCTCTTGTGGAAGTTTGTTGTGTGCTGGCGGGAACCCATTCACCAGTGGGCCGTAAAGTGACATATACTGGCCCTGACCATAATTAACAGCTCCACACGTCCGCGCTGCCGTGCACCTGGAATAAACTGATAAGCTCAAGACTGAGCCCCACCTGTGTTGTACATATTGTGAAGGCTGGCACAGCCTTGTTTGGAAAAAAAATTGGTGGCTTGAACACTCCACCTCGAGTTGCGGGCACAAGCCATTATTTCTCTGAAGGGTGCAGAGTCCACGTCTTGGAAAGGGAGAAGACTGCAGTACCAACAACTTCGACAAGAGCCAGGTCAGCTTCTGCACCTTAGGATGGCTGGACACATAGGGGGGTCATTTACTAAGGGCCGATTTCTTTTTTCTCACGTGTTACCCAAATATTTCCGATTTGCGCGATTTTCCCTGTTTTCCTCGGATTTTGGCACACACGATCGATCGTGGCGCATCGGCGCTGGCATGCCATGCGACGGAAATCGGGGGTGTGGCTGAACGAAAACCCGACGGATTCGGAAAAAACGGCACATTTTTTTAAAAAAAGTGTCCCTGGACTTGCGCTACCTTCACTAGCAATAGGCCGATGAACTTCAGGCGTTCCAGCGGGCCTCGGGAACTTCAGCGCAGCATCGCCACCTGGTGGACGTCGAGGAACTACCTAGTGAAACCCGCCGGACCCGAATCCACCACAGAGAACGCGCCTGGATCGCGATGGACGGGTAAGTAAATCTTTCCCATAGAGTTGTCTTTTTGTAATCGCCTCGCTCATCCGTCACCACTGCTCCATGTGTAGCGAGGAGCAGGAGCATCTGGACAGGAGATGATGTCAAAGACCACAGCTCCCTTCGGCAGAGTGGCTGGGCCTGTGACTTGCTGAAAAGCATGTGTGGGCACTAGGTGCTGCTGCTGTTGCTGTTGCTGCATCTGCAGGATGGACCGTATCTGACACCGTTTCTCTCAGGCCATTGGATGTTGACACTGCACTGTTTGTGCAGGGCCGTGGTCCAAGGTTAGCTCCCGGCCACGCTTCACTTTCTGCCCACAATACGACTATACCCACGCTCCTCGGCTCCCCTGTTTTTCTTTCACAAAAACTGCCACACACCGCTGAGTGTGATTTTACCACCGCCAACACTCTGCACGGAGCGACTACTACCCGCCGCTGCTTCGCTGAGCCCCTGTGCACTGCTTATTTGGGCCTGCGAATCGGGATTTGACCCCGCGGACGTTGGCTCCGCGTCCTCGCACTGCTGCTGCCCCCCACTGCTGACTCACAACCACATAGCGACTTGCTGCCTGCTACTCCGCAACTGACACTTTCTTCGCCCGACGATGAATCCCCACTAGACCACCGGCTCTCATGTGCATCGGTCTACATCATCGTCAATTTTCGTTTCCCGGTCACTGCTACTCTCCTCACCAGTGTCAGTATGCACACCGTGCCTGCCTGCTACAGGAAGCAGTCAGAAACTCTGCCCCACCTCTTCAACTGCAAAGCAGCTGCTGACTGTCCTCAAACATCATTCCCCTCGCTGAATAGTGACGCTGAGTCCAGACCACCTAGTAGCTCTCTAGCTGCGGAAGGAACAGGACGGCCTGGTTGAGCCAGGTGAGGGCCGCTGACTGCTCCTGGGCCATGCCACTAATTGTGTACTCAGAGGAACCCACGGACTCTATGCTTGTTGTCAGATGTTATATTTGAGGAATTGGATGACCTAGTAAAACCATTCAACAACCTTTGGGTTTTTGATCACACAACTGCCACTAGATGACAACGGTAGTTCTGGCCTCACAGAGTCACCCCTGCTGCGACTCCCACTTACTGTGCTGCCAACTCTAGCTGCTCCACCTGCCAACTTCTGTCTGACATAGTGGTTTATAACTGCTTGGATTTGCCAGCATAAATCTGCTGTAAACTAGAGTCCCCAAAAGGTTTTCAATGTGCGATATCCGGTTCCCCCCCAACTGACATGTGATTTCATTCAGCGCAAATCCCTGTATAAAACGTGTGATTTCACAGCGTAATCTGGTGTAAACTAGAGCGCCACAATAAGGTATGACAATGTGCGTTATACAGATACCCCCCCACAACTGACATTGTAATTTCAGCGAAAATCATTGTATAAACTACGTGGATTTACACCCGAATCTGGCTGTAGACTAGAGCCCCCAAAGGTATTGCAATGTGCGTTATATCAGATACCCCACAACTGACAGTTAATTTCAGCGAAATCACTGTATAACGATGTGGATTTGACACGTAAAATCTGGCTGTAACTAGAGCCACATAGGGATGTCAATGTGCGTTAACAGATACCCCACAACTGACAGTGTAATTTCAGACGAAAATCACTGTATAAACATGTATTTCACACGTAAATCTGGCTGTAAACTAAGCCACAATAAGGTATGGCAATGTGCGTTATACAGATTACCCCCAACTGACAGTGTAATTGCAGCGAAAATCACTTATAACCTACTTGGATTGACACGTCAATCTGGCTGTAAACTGAGCCCCCCAAATGTATTGCAATGTGCGTTATACAGATATCCACCACTGACAGTGTAATTTCACGCGAAAATGCATTGTATAAACTCGTGGATTTGACACGTAATCTGGCTGTAAACTAAACGTATGGCATTTTAGTATATGGGGAAATTTCAGTACATGTGCATCTGTCTGTTACTTCCACACAACATTACAGATACTGCTTAGGACGGACCTGGGAGTTTAACAAAAACTTCCATTTTGTGATGGTCGACCATCCTGACCCCCATTTTTGATATCACAGAGAATGACAATCAAACCAGGATGATGGCATCTTTTAAAGACCAAGAGCTTTACATGGTTGACACCCAACCTAACCTGTGGGTCTTTACGGTATTTGTGGCATATGCAGCAATCACACTGTGATGATATGCAGACGCATCAGGATGTACAGGAAACTCCTATCAAAGGGACAGGATATTAAAACCCTATAAAGTTGTTTTTTGGGCTGATGAAATTGTAGTAGGTAAGGTCTACTATTTTTGCTCCATAAGAAGCCTAATGTTAACTTTTTTGTGTAATGTTTCTTGAAAAGGAATGTTCAGTTTGTTACTGTTAATTGAATTGTATGGAGCACCTGGCTGTTTTTATGAATTGTTTTTTTAAATAAATAATATTTGTGGCTTTTGTAAAGTTTTTTATTGCAAATTTTTTTATCAATTTTTTTATTTACAACAATAATTCTATGTGTGACTTTTACTGTGTGTTGGATAGTAAGTGTGGGAGTGGGTGCCTTATGCTCAAGACAGTTCATTAATATGTTTTTTATTTTCATTAAAAACGTTTATAATTGTATCATTTTTTACGTGCTATTCACAGGGCCAGATATAGGGTGGTGGGGGCCCCGGGCACAAACGGTGGGGGCCCTTCCAACAATGTTTTTGGAAGTATATAGCTGCCAGCCCCCTGTAGTCTGTTGCTGCCAGACCCCTGTAGTTTATAGCCTGCAGACCCCGTCTATATATCGCTAACAACCCCTTGTAGGTATACTAGCCCAGCCGCCTGTAGAATACAGTTACCAGCCCCCTGGAGTATACATCAGCAGCTCCTGTAGTATACAGCCACAACCCCTAGTATAACAGCCCAGCTCCCTGTAGAATTTAGACCCAGTCCACTGTCGAGAATGGCCACAATAATAACTTCGTTACTTCCTCGACCTCCCTTCTGAGCGATCCCACACACTGGCCAGGCTCTTCCTCTGCTCTTCAGGCAGCTGCCAGCACGTGAAGAAACAGCTGGTTCTCGCTGGGGGAGATGTGCCAATGGCACTGTTTTGGCAGTCCACGGGTGCTGCAATCCACACAGGCGACAGTCAGTGTGTCGATGACTGTCGGAAACTGGTGGGGGCCCCTTACAAGTAAGAGTGGTGGGAGCCCCTGTGCCCCTCCTTGATCCGGCCCTGGCTATACACCTAGACCTTTGGGCTACTATTAGGCCCTTTGGATAACTATTAATGACATGCCTGCAATGGTGTTGGTCAGGTTGCCAATGCTATCCAAAAGAGCCACAACCATCTATAATGCTTTTTGTCACAATGGAGCAAGTATCTGAACTGATAATTCACAGGAATCAAGGTTTTTGACCTTGGGAACTGGTGATAGAGACATGATTCTATTGTCTATGTAGTAGACATGGAGTAGTGAGTGTAACATAATCCTAAGTAAGATTTGTTTTTCGTAACAGCATGTCACAGTGATACTAATACCAACTGACCCACACTGCTTGGCTTCCTGGTACTGCTATGAGGTCCAATAGCTGCAGGAAATAATGAACCTACTTTCATCAAACTTAAGTAGGATCACACAGAATTTATAAAATCTACGGTCTATAGAAGGATATAATGTTGACATTTTATTAAAAGATTTATTTACACTGCGTACTTTTGGATTGGCTTGACCACTATGCTAAGAATAGTAAAAAATTAGTGAATTTACCAAATTCCACTATGATATATAGATCCGTCTCCCTCTCTTGTCGCCGCAATTCTAGCCATGTATACAGACCCCACATGTGGTAGGAGTGAATAAAAAGGAAAATCTTATATAAGCTCTAGATTCATTGGTCTTTGGTGACCACATTCCTCTGTGTTTAGCTGACAGATTTACTGTACACGACTGATTAAACTAGAGGTTTTTCGATTGCATCCATGGTTCTAATAGGCACTTGTCGGTGCAACAGTGACCGTCAACAACACACTAATACTAATACACTACAATAAATAGTTTCTATGGGACTACAAAACAAAAAAAAATAATAAAACCATTTTACAAATCTGTTTTTCACATTAATGACCAGGGCGGCATTTTTCTCGATTTTTTTCCCAGCGATGCATTCTATCACAAGTCTATGGTGGTATGTTTTTTTCAGGAAACAATTTGTTTTTAATTCTACAAATTGAGGTCTGTCATAATTCCACTGATGAACTTTTTTACGTATCGCTTTCTCCCGCTCAGCAATTTTAAAAAGAACCTAAATTCGACCTTTTTTTTCAATAAACATTTCCTACCTACCTCTACCAGGTCGAACCTAATAAAGCAATAAAAACTTTTCTCTGGGTCAAAAATACAAACCATAACGATGAATAAATCAAATTATGCCATACTTATATATTACGAGTATAGTCGCGTATTCAGCACAATTCTTTGTGGTGGAGGAGAGTGTGGATCGATCGATGGTGAATGAAATGGAAATGGATTGATTGTGATTAGAAAAATAAAGAAACATAAATACGAGTTCTTCACTCGGTAAGAAGATTCTCACATTTCACCTGCCAATTTACACATCATGTACCTTTGGACTAGTCAGAGAATAGACATTCTGTAGTGAATGAATTTACCTTTAATACAACATTTTTATTTGGACCCTGAAATGGGCCAGTAAAGAAATACCTTTTATCTTGTGCAACGTTCGATACAAGCGTCAGCCAAGGAACAAACCAAATGGTTTGTGATGACAGAGCTAGAGAAAAGCTAGGCTTTTAGGATAAAAATAGCTGGTCATTTTAAAGTTTAAGTTTAAAAGCGTTCTAAAACTTGTCTAAATTTTTAAATATCTGATTACCAATTTTATCCTGTCCAAGACTTAAAAATTCATTATGTCCATGTGACGGTATAGGATTCTGGGTCTCTATCTGTATCTCGTTTGGTCGGGCTTTCTTTTGTTCCTTTCTCTTTTTTCCTGTCTGCTCTTGGTTTTATCCACTTCTTCTTCTCTCTGGTGGTTAAATGTTTTTTTTTTCAGATTCTAGTTTCATGGCTACAAATGTCCAAGTCCATGTTCTAGCTTTCCTTAGATGGTTTTATTGGAGGTTTTTGCACGAGAATTTAGCAATTTTAGACAATTTAATAAAGATAAGGTCATTGGCGATCTGGATAGATATGACTAGATAATGATGTTCTTATATGAAAATACAAACAAATGTCAATGTGTGCCCTTAAAGGATAATCTACCGGGCTTTAAAAGCGTAAAAGCAAGTTATGTACTCCAAAATAAGGACGCTAAAACACACTTTCTAAAAAAAAATAAGCTCAAACCATATCGTTCAGCCAAAAAAGTTAAAAAGTTATGCGCCGTCAAAAACTGGTGATTCTTAAACGATATTCTCTCCAAAATGGTATTTATCAAAAAATTTGGAAATAAAATTAAACAAATTATAATAATTAGGTATTTTTGTATTGTGGCTGACTGATATAAAGAATTTATACAATACATCTGTATGGTATGGTCGACATGGCCAGTAAAAAGCAAAAAAATTGTCCAAAAATATGCAGATTTTAAAAATTTTTTTCCTCCAGTCAACAAAGTGTAATAAAATTCCGATGAATAAGCTAAGTTGCCCCCAAAAATTATTTATGACTATATATACACTGAAAGAAAACAATATAGATCCGTACAATTGGACGATGCAAATCTGCTCTGAGTGAGCTCCTCCATTCTATTTATCTATTAAGCGAATGTTTAATTTGTACGCCTAGACATTAATGAATTGTCCATATTAAAAACCAATTTTGCGACCACACCTTCCATTTTTGTTTTAAACCCATTATAATTAATCTGAATGGTTCACAACCTTTCTTACAAGCTTTTTCGACATACATTGAGGGGTGTAGTTTCCTCAATGGTGGTAATAAGCTAATGGTTGTATGTTTTTTTAAGGAAAAGCAATTTGTTTTTAATACTACAATTTTGGGTTTTCATATATCCAATGATGAACTTTTATACGTATCGCTTTCGTTGTCAGATGATTTTAAAAAGAACCTAAATTGACATTTTTTCTATAAATACTTTTCTCCCTACCCTCGAAACCTAAAAAGCAATAAAATACTTTTCTACTGGGTCATACACATAACGAACTATCTAAATTTATGCATACTTAAGTATTGAGTATAAGTCGAGTTATTAGCACAATTTCTTTGTGGTCTGGAGGAGGTTGGATTCGTGTTTTGATAATGGAAATGGTTGATTTGCTGATTGAAAACATAAAGAATTACAGCGAGAAGGAAATCGGGAAGGCTCAGGTGAGAATTATTGTCTTTTCAACTCATAAATACAGTCACTGGTAAGGAAGATACTTTCACTGCAATCTTTTCACCATGTACCTTTTGACTAGTCAGAGAATAGGGACGTTTCTGAGTTGAATATTTTACTTTATACACACATTTTTATTGTTGACCTGAAATGGGCCAATATCAGAAATACACTTTGTCTCCTTGCCAGTTCGATAAGCTGCAGCCAAGGAAAAAAAAATGGTGCTTTTGATGACAGAGCGAGAAAAGTAGGCTTTTTTAGGATAAAATAGTTGTCTGGCAATTAAAGGTCTAGTTTGAAAAGCGTTCTTAAACTTTCTAAATTTTACATATTCTGTGTTACAATTTTCCTGTCCAAGACTTAAAAATGATATGCTTCCCTATGGACTTATGGATACTGGGGGCATCTATCTTATCTCTGTTTGTCTTGCTTTCTTTTTGCCTTCTTTTTTTTGTTCTTCTTGGTCATTTATCTCAATCATTCTGGTTTTCCGGTTTTAAATGTTTTTTTTCAGATTCTAGTGTTACAATTGCAACAATTGTCCCCACCCTTCCAGTAGTTCTAAGCTGTCCTTACGTATGGTTTATTCTTGGAGTTTTTTTGCATCGGAACTTTAAGCCACAATTTTAGACAATTTAAAAGATAAGGTCATATCTGCGATCGTGGATAGAATCTGGACTAGAAAAGTTGTCTTACTGAAAATAAACAATATGTCATTGCCCTTAAAAGGATGAATCCGTACCGGGGCTTAAAAAGCGATTAAAAAAGTCTATTTACTCCAAATAAGACGCATAAAACAAACTCTCTAATAAAAAACATAAGCTTTAACCATTATGCTGTCAGCCAAAAATTTAAAAAGTATTTGCCCGCTCAATTAACTGGTGATCTTAAAAGATTTTCTTCCAAATTGGTATTCTTCCAAAAAAGTTGGAAACAATTAAAAATTTAATAATTGGTATTTTTTGTAATTGTTGGTGACCCATAGAATAAAATTTATAACATCATCTTTATGGTATGGCGAATGGCACATAAAAAAGCAAAAAAAAATTCCAAAAATCTGATATTTAATTTCCCCTTCCATCACAAAGAGTTAATAAAATATCTCATGAATAAGACTATAGTGCCCCAAATTTGTAGCATATATATACATTGCAAAGAAAACACAATTATAGCCGTTACAATTTGACGATGCAATGCTCTGAGTGGAGCTCCTTCCATTCTATTTAATCTATTAACAATGTTAAGTTTACGCCTAGAAGTTAATGAAGTGTTCCAATGACAATAACAATTGCAGCCTACACCTCGCATTTGTTTTAACCCCTATAATATATCTGATGGTTCAACAAGCCTTCTTAAAAGTGCTTTTTCATACCATTGATGGGGGGATGTAGTTTTCCATAATGGGGGGTAATTATTTGCTATTATTTAGCCTCTCAAGTCATTTGAACACTGAGACAGTGGCCGCTAATATTGGTTTTGTGGCAAGTTTAAAAAAAGTGAAAATGCCCCCAAATGTCTAAACCTGCATACATTCTAGTAAAATAACATGGAATCTTCAAAAAGCCGAGCCAACATAAAGCAGACATTGGGAAATGTAAGTTATGATTAATTTGTGGTGCTATGAACTATCTGCTTCATTAGTAGAGAAACTTTGTTGCTAATTTCCATTTTTTTCATAACTAAACACACAACATATATCAAAATTGTTTGAACTAAGTTGAAGTATCGTGTATCACGATGAAAGAAATCTCAAAATTCCCTGGATATGGTAAGTGAGACCCGTCACCACGACACTAGGAGCTGGTTAGTTAATTAAGCAGCCCCTAAGTGCTAAAAAAACGCAGCAGTGTACAATGATAGCATGTATTGGAACCTCTGTCTAACACTATCTATCAAAACAACGTGGAGTACAAAGAAATGCAAACTGTCGTCAAGACGCGTCCGGCTTTTCATTCAGGGGGCAGTGACTGCGTCGCATGAACGTTGGCTCAGTCAACATGCCCCCCCCCACTATGGAGGCGGCGGGGGGTCCGGTTTTTATTGTAACTTCGCAAGTGGCGTGTTAGCGGAGGTTCGATAAACGCCTTTCATGTGTAACACAGGGCAGATTTAAACAAATTGGGCATGTTCTTAAGAGTTAAGGGTCTTAAGAGCCTATTTTAAGGGGGTTAAGAGCGTTTTATAGTTGAAAAACTACATAATTGGTACAATAAATACCTGTCTTTTACTGTACAAAAAATTACACATTAACAAAGTCGAGAACATCAAGTGATCTTTATTTACCTATAAAAGAAGCTGGCATCAAAACCTACACTTTGGCAAGAGTTCATCTCGTCATTTTTATTTTAATCATATGTCATGATTTATTGCAGTGATTTTATAACCCCGTTCGCTGATAATATATCAAGTTATGGTTGACATTTGAGTATTTGTCATTTACAAAAATGTAAACAAAAAGTCATATATTTGTAATACATTTTATAACACTAACATAGTTTCTTCCCAGCCGTGGACTCTGATAGAATGAGCCTCATGCATATTTTATGGTAATACAAAATTATACTTTATCATATTAGATGACATACGATTCTTTATACATTAATTATATATTTTCCAAAATATATAATTCAGCCTCTAAACGGATATATACCGCATATGCTTTAAAAATGTAAACCATTAAGGAAATGTTCTTTTTTGACTCTAAGCATACTTTTGCTTAATATATTTAATGAGTAGACAGCATTTAATTCATAAAGGGTATTTATAGGAGTCTTAATACACTAATTAATTGATTTATAAAATTTTGTCAGCAGTATTTGTCGGCATTAATGAGAAAATGATAGAGCTGCATTGCTTGTGGGAACCGCTAAACAATGTGTAGTTACTATTTGCAGTGGAGCAAATTTACCAACTTCACAAAGTGTATTTCTCCTCGGAATGTAATTTTCTTAGACATTTTAAATGTTCTACTGTGGCACAATTGCAATCTGTAAAAATTTACCTTAAAATATTATCGTTTCTGGTTTTGCGACTTATGGGCTTTCTCTTACCAATTGAAATGCGGTCGTACTCCTATAACCATTCAGTGCACATTGTGTTATTTTCAATATAAAGCAATACAGAGCATAGTAGAACAATGCCATAGAAGAATATTAAGTATACTGAGATATTAGAAGGGAAAATAAGAGTGACAATAAATGTTACTGACAGAATATTTGAACATTGAGGTTCTTTCCCTACCTAAATATTAGCTCGAGGTGGTTAAAACCTAAGCGCCTCCTTACTATTACTTTAGTAAAAGTATGTCAAGACCACTGCAGGATCAGCTCCTCTTTGGAACTTAACTGTCTTGGAAACACAGAATTCTAGTTACCTTTACCATTTACAGCTGACATCCGTGTTTAAAAAGGAATCCTTTCATCCCACGCTCACACATGTGAGATTAACATACAATCCTGTCAGGGCTACTACACAGATTCCGGACACTTAGAATTTCTTTCTAGCCCACGCGGTTTGCAGAGATATCAGTCTTGGTACTATCTGACATTGTAACGTTTTCATGTTCTACCAATCTCTAACTCTGTTGACGTGCATATTCACTGCGTTTCCATATCAGAAGTTACAAATTTCATGTTCGTTTACAATCGCAAACGAGTTTGAACCCAAATGCGATGTTCCAACAACGCAATGGGATGCAACTTGATAACATGATGTAAACATGATGTGAACGCAGATTTAATGTTAAATTAAACGTAATATACCACAAAGCGTGTAAACAATAATGTGTGATGGTAAAAGTTTGTACATTACATTTACGCAAACTACATATACATGGTGGTCAGCCCACATATTTCTTTAACGTTTTTCCTCCTTACATTTGTTGAAAGGTTGCATTTGCATTAACAGTCAACTTGCATGGCATTTCGCTGGCGGATGCCTATACCGTTGTGTTTGCATAGCATTTGCATGGCATGGCAACCATGAAGGGTTACAAAGACTACATATAGCGTATGTGACTCACTACTGTGGGTCTAGATGGCCTTTTTAACACATGAAATAGTCATTGACTCATTTGTTTATATAGATTGTTTCCCCTAAATCCTTTTCCATCCATCATTCCCTTCCTGTTGGTTGAACTTGATGGCATGTTCTTTTTCAACCATATAACATAATACTATGATATTATGATTTATTTGAATTGGCAATTTACATCGAATCTTTATGTGCCGTTTGAATTTTATTTGCACTTATGTGGTGTTTGCCTTTTGTCGTGTTTATTTAGTTTACACAGCGTTTGCTTTGCTTGCATGTGGCTTTGGCATTTTTGGGTTGCATTAATACTGGCATTTGCATAATGGTTACGCCTACCCAGCATTTGAATTTGTGCTACTGCTTTTGCAACTTGTCATGAAAAAAGTAATCAATGTGTGCTTTCTTTCTCCGGATATCTGCAAACCGAACCAACATGGTGCAACAATGGGAGGAACAATGGTTGGGGGGGGTCCTGCTGCACTGAGGAGGGATGGGTCCTGCGCCCTACATGGTGCACGTGTTTTCAATCTGGGTTGTGCAAGGTTTCCTGAAGTCTTCCACCCATCTGCAAGACTAAAAATTGGCCATGAAACTGTGCACCGCACTTCATCCATTCTTACAAAGCCAGCACCCCAGCCCTGCTTATTTGTATCGGTCAGACTTCCTCCCCCAACATAGCCTGAATGTTCCAATGTTTCAACCCTTGGAATCCAGTCTCCATATGTTAAACCTGCCTGTTGAACAGCGAAAGCCATTAAGATTTTTTGATGATGCAAGCGGACAGGAGTAACTCCCCTATGTACGTTGATATCAGCCAACTGGCAGTCATGCGGCCACCAGCTGTTTCCTCAGGCCCTTTGGAAGAGGCACACTATTTGTCAGTCGCCAGGAACTACGGAATGATAATGTCATCCACTGCTTCATGTCGTCGGAACAGATGCTGCAAAATCTGTCTGGTCAGGGCACTGGAGTAGTGGCGACTACATCTCATTTGACACATGATTCCATTGGGGTGAATGAGGAGGGGAAGGACCTGGAGCACAGCGTTCTGGTGCAATTAGTGGGTTTTCTTTCTAACTCTAGGAGACAGGATAGGAGGGAAGAGGCATCCGGAGGAGGTAAGAAGACCAGGCAGATGACCCAGAAGCACTGTGGCAGTATACAGTGGAGATGGAGGCCCGGGAATTCCTTAACAGCGTCACTTGCGGCTATTTGCCCACGCATGCTGTTCTTGCCTACTAGTGACTTGGCCGAAGAGTCCGACATGCGGCACAGAGATGACTTTTGGCTCTCCACCCTTGAGGACCCTTGCTACTCTACTGGTCCAAAATGGGTGCCTTTTTTTCCAGCTGCCGAGAGGGAGGACAACTGGCCTACTATATAGAATACTTTGTCATGACAGTTGTGGCCACTGCCTACTTGTGCATTGTCATCCTCTGTCAGGTCTGACATTTGATTCCTGGCAGTCATCGCTCAAGTACTACTACTGCATGGCTGCTGTGGGGAGTTGAGGAGGGGTAGGTTACAAGCACAGCAGCTTAAGTCTGCAGTCCTTATAGAGCAGCTTAAATTCATCCGCCCTACAGAAGTGAGGAGGTTCTGTCTCCGCCACCAGCAGCATGAAATGGATCATTGTCAGTGGTGTCATAATGGACAGACTCTAACCACCCCAGGTAGAGATCCAACTGGACTCTGGGGCATCAAACTTGATGTGTTTGGGCCACAACTTGCAGAGTTTGCAGTATATAAACTGTCCTGCATCCAGTATTGTGGCTCATATCAGTTTCCTCCGTGAGGCGGGGCCCTCATTACCCCCTATTGACCTTTTTCATCAAGATGATAGGCTAATTTCAGCTAGGTTTCAGCTCAACCAAGGCCTATGCATCAGATCAGCATGAACGCTTCCCCTTCCCCCAAACGTTGAGAAATGAGCTAGATTCAACTAGTCTGAGGCTGGGCCACCTGCCGGATGCTATCAAATATGCTGCAGTTGCTCCACTTCCTCCCACCATCTTTACCAGACTGGAATTGTCCCCACCTCCAACTCTGTCATTGTGCCACATTCTGACCTCCTGTTGCTGCTACAGCGACAGCACCTCCAACTCTGTTATGTGACACACTGTGGCCTACCATGTGCTGCCAACCATCAGAATTTGTCATTGTGCCACTCGCGGACTCATGTTGCTGCTAACTGACGGCTGCCACCCCCTACCACACACTGTGATTGGTCCACTCTGAACCTCTTGCTGCTGCCCGCCGCCGCCTTTGCCGTTGTCATTGGCCACTTTGTGGGCCTCCCATGTTGCTGTTGCCAACCTCCAGAATTTGTCATTGTGCCACTCTCTGACCCATGCTGCCTGCCCCACCCACCTCAAAGCTCGTCTTGTGCCCCACTGTTGCCTACCATGTTGATGGCCACTCCGAATTTGTCATTGTGCCACTACTGCGGCCTACCCTGATGCTGTTGCCCCAGCCATTTCCTCACACACTGTCTTCTGCATTCTGCCACTTTGGGCCTATCATGTTTCGCTGCCACCTATAATTTGTCATGTGCCACATCTGCGACTACTCCTGCTGAATGTGCCAACGACTGCTGTCTCGCTTGGAAATGCACTGCCTGTGATTTCCATAATGCTGTTTCCATCCACCTCATAACCATATGATAGCCACTCTGTTTGGTTTTCCCCTTCTTTCTCTGTAGAAGGATGAAAAGCTTCAGGATTTTATCAAAGACGGGAGCGTGATACAAACTCACGGGACAGGCAAGTTCCATTCCCATTACTGGCATTCTCTAGTTTCTGGATCAACCTCCTGTTTGTTTCTTTTGCTTATAGCAATCTGATGGGATTATTTACCATTTGAAAGCGGACACTGATCTGAAAATGAGAAGGGCAAAATGATCAGGTGACGTCATGCAAAATTACTGCCGACTGCCCTCCTCACTTTTTGGGGGGGTTTACATGTTCCACGACAAGAAGATGTCATGTCGTATACTCTATGGAATCCATCTGATGTCAGTCAAAAGGTGCACTCTTGTATGTTGTCAAGTGGGATCTGACCACTCAGCTCAGTCCTTTCGAAGCTGGCACAGAGATGTTACAAACTGTCAGGCTGCGTTGCCCGCTTCCTTATTTGTCAAGTGTGGCCCTATGTAAGTCCCATGGAGTGAAATGTGAAGAGTCGATCTGAGCTGCGTGTCATGTGGTTGTCATACTAACACAAGCATTGTGTTGAAGACCAAACCTGCTCCCTATGCATATTTGAGCCTGGCACAACTATTACAACTCCCTACAGGCTCTGTGCACGCCAGGAAAATGCCTGTTTTTTAACACGCATTTCGTCCTTCGTCAATTCGGTCGAAACAATTTTTGAGTCAAAATTCGGCACACTCGGCAATTGAATTTTTCAAAATTCTCTCACGTATAATAAGGGACCGATACTGGAACTAATAGGCTCTGCAACCCTGGGGGCTTTAAGACTCATTATTACTACTCCAAATTCAAGCCTCAAATGTCAGAAACGTAGCTCCTTCATGGGCTGCAGGACCAGAGAAAAATTAAGGCCTCCAGTTCACAATATAGTCAAGGATTATGTGGCAGCAGACTTCCTTCCCCTTTCCAAAAAATCAGGCACATCTTACCTCTCTCAAACATCTCTTCATCTCTTGGGTATGGGCGGAATAATCAAACATATCATCGTCTTATTTGGACCGCAATTCCTATATACGTTTCAATTGATCCCGTCCTCCATTCGATGTAGTTTCACACATGTCCAACACCGACTTATTGGGGCACATTAACTAAGGTCTTCAGCGCGAACCGTCGGGTTTTTCCGAATATTTCCTTCTTCCGCTTTGCGCGTATTTCTCACGGGATTGTGGCGCACGCGACATCGATTTTTGGCGAAATCCTCGCGCGACAGAAATCGGGGGGCGTGGCGCAACCCGGACACCCTGAATGATTCGTGGAAAAAACTGCAGAATTTAAAAAAAAATCCATTTGTTTTCGCAAGTCAAGCACCCACATACACCAGAAAAAGCAGGTGAACTTCGGCGGACCTCGTCGCACGCAGCGACAAACCTGTGAATAGCGGAGCTCGGCGCAACCGGACCTTAGGGAATCCCGGCAGAACCCGAATCAGTGGCTGAGAACCCGCCGCTGGATCGCTACTGGACCTGTAATTACATCTGCCCCATTTGTGTTACAACTAACTAAATTTGGTTGTACCTTAACACACCTCTCCCTACTCCTTGTCATACAAGCAATTGGTGGTTTATGCATGCATCTTTTGAAGCAAAAATCCATTTTGAACATGTGGGGAGGCGAAGACCTTGATAAGTCCATGAGTGGTGGGTTTACATTGCCTTGTTATTCTGATGGGCAAATGGTACATCCTACTGGCACTGTTTAATATTCTTAATTCTTTGAAACTGTACTGTGACGCCATAAAAAAATCCAAATGTTCATAGTTATGGAAAAAAATGGCTTTGTTTTTAATACCTACAATAAGTTTGTCATTTTCCTCATGGCAACTTTTGGATCCGATTGATTTGATTTGACCATTTTTTCCTCAATCTAAAGCTCTATTTAAAAATACCCTTCTCATCACTACACCCCCCCGATTTTAACTTCCTACAATGAATAATTAAATTCCCATATAGATGGACTAACTGATGTTGTGGTTGATATTTAAACAGACAGTAGTAATAGATTGTTGCTAATTTTTCAATCAAAGGCTTTTAGGTCTTTTTAAACAAAATAACACTGAAATGAGAATACTATAAACAAAATGATGAAGAATTTGAAAAATTAAAATTGAAAACCATTAGATGGCTCCAACGTTTACCTTGGATCCCTAAAACAAGTCTTCCTATTAGGACATAAGCCACACAATTTTCCACCAATTAAATATGAGCCTGCAATAAGAAAAAAGAGGTTTTAAAAAGGGAGATGAGAGGATAGAGAGTGTGTGGGAAGGAGGAGACGCGGAAGCTCCACGCTTCCCGACTTAATAGTGCTAACAGGGGGAGTAGATAAAACAGACATGTAGACGCGGGGCTTGTGCAAATAGTGTATTATATGCTTGAAGGCTATTATATTTTAACAAAGTATTTAATCAAAAAGTATATAGAAAATTTATAAATACATCCATAAAACTTTCATTATAACTGTGAAATGGAGAATTTCAGGTCTTTTTAAATAGCTATTTTATTTTCTACATTGCTTGCCTTAAAGCTTGTAAACTCTAAATTTGATTTTAACAGGATATTTAATGGATTCATGAGTACGGTCTTGTTGTCTTTTTGTAATCTTTTTTTTGTTTTTTTTCCAGTTATGAGATAATTTAACTTGTTTTTATCATCAGTAAACAGTTATTTAAAAGAAAACTACCTTGCAGTTACATGGATATTTAAGTTACAATAATACCAAATAGTAGCAGTATTTAATAACTATTGCACATGACACTTTGAGTGGCAATATAAAAGTAAAAAGGATAAATAGAAAACTGTTACTAGCACTTTATTTTTAACAGGCTCTTACTATTCTAGATGAACCTCCCCTGGTAGCGTTGGCTCCCTGTCCTTAATAGAGGCAGGGAATTTTTTGTAGATGACTTTCTCTTTCCTCCAATTGGTGTCTAATTCTAGGTATAGAAAAGTAAAAAGGACATGGCCATAATACTTGTGGTGCTCATTTGCACTAAATACCCTGCCCATTTGTCCAAAATTGTGCCTTTTCCTTAGTTCGTCAAAGATCCCTTGATACAATTCGATCCAAGTGCCGTTCCTCATTTTTTCTCCTAATAGCAATGTAGGTGATCTCACGATCAGTGGTCCTCCTCTTACTTGTTTCCTCTCACTGTAGTTTTTTGGTTTTCATACTTGCACCTGTTTTCTCGTAATGTAAATGTAGTGTGATTGTACAGTATCTGGAATTAATGGTGCACTTAAATATATAATAGTTATAATAAGTATCCCCATGTGGTTTCCCTTTGTTCCAGTAGGATTAACGTTGTGTAATAAAGCATTCTTGTATCCTCACTCCAATTTTTTCATTGTAGCAAACTGTAGTGGGTCCAGTTTCCCCTCTACATCTTCCCTTGATAGATAGGACGTAGGGACTTCATTTATCCTTATCTTTATTTGGCTAGTTTTGCCTTTTTTCTGTATTTTTTGTTTTCTTCTCTCGACGTGGGTAATGATCAATCCAATCTCACTTTTCCTCCTGTGTTTTATGTTTTATTTTTTCAGAATTGTTTCAAATTCTACCTCAAGTCTTTTGCTTTCGATTTTTCTATATTTCCTTAAGTATGGTTCATCTGGAGTTTTTTGTGGCGAAAGTTGCAGATTTTTAGACAGTTTGAAAATGATAAAGTGATTTGCGACATTTAGCAGATAAATTCTCTCACTGTTTGGTGGACATTTCAAAATGTCCCCAAAAAGGTGGGCAGAATTTGGCAATGCGCCAAAAAAGGAAAAAAAGGGAAATTTAATTTAAGTAAAGTATTTCTCCAAAGGAAGGTCAATAGTAAGAATCTAATTGATTACTTGTATTTTTGATCAAGTTTAATGAATAAGTTTTGCCATTTTAACTATGCAAAGAAAAATGTGTAGGTGGTTTGCAATTGACGTTGGCTAAGAGGATAGGAGTCGCCTAATTGAACACTGACTATTTGTTCCATCTGTTTCTGTGAACACGCAGATAATTGGGTGATACAGTTAGGTGCAGCCCACGTGGCCACTAGTATTTAAATAACTTCTAATGAGTTTCGAGGTAAGGGGTGGGAAACCCGAAATTTTTTTACACTCAAACTTTCAAGTTTCCGCTTGTTGCTACACGTATTACAGTTCATACTACAAACACTATTGTAGACCAGTATTTTTCGGACGTAAGGCGCACCATCAATAAATGCCTGCTAAAACGTCTAGGTTCATAATATAAGGCGGCACGGAGTATAAGGCGCACCTGATGTAGATGAATGACCAGCAGTGCAGACCTGTGCCCAGTTTCAAGGCAGCTGTTCTGTAAGTATGGTTCATATATAAATGCGCACTGGACTTATAGTCCAAAATACGGGTAAGCTTCAGTCTTGCACTTTGCTCATATATTTTACTAGTAATTTCCTTTAGAATGCAGTTTTATCAAGTATTTTTGTCAGTGTGTTTATACATTGATTCACTTCTTTGCCATTTTTACTTTTTGCATGCCAAATGCATCTTTTGACCTTATTGTCACTACTTGGCACTGTAGCACAGGGACACCTGTGGACATGTACATTGTGCCCAGTCCCCCAATTCGTGTATCGGTGTTCAAACAATATTTCTTACTGCATTTTTTGGAATGCACGTTAATGATAGAAACCCGAAGTGGTATTGGCTGTGGTTTCAAATCTTGTGCATTGTTGTGCATGAACCAGAACCTGCCTGACAAACTTTTTGACCTTTGTCAGATCCACAGCTTTTGTAAGCTCTAGATAACAGACAAAACAGTTTTTTTTTCAACACCAAAACATTTCAGTTTCATAAGCCATTAACCTTTCTATGGAAAACAGAGAGGACACTTTCCATTGTTGCCATTTCATTAGTACAATATTTTCAATGCAGTTTATAACATTGCTAAATCAAATTGTGCTAGTGATAAGGGAAGCCTTTTATTTATACATAAATCATATTCTTTCAACACCATGTTCTAATGGAACAGTAATGTTTTGTCCAAGTTCATGACTAAGTTTTTTCTTTTTCATTGCTTTTGGCCGCTTTTATTATGCTTTTCAATATGGATTATCTGTATTTTTTGTTTTGTGTTGCACATTCAGTTATCTGGTGTATTAACATTGCTACAGGACATTGGTTAAAGACCAAATAGTATGAGTAACCCTAAATCACTCTTGAAAAAAAATTATAATTATAACATTTTGCTGTGGGAGTGTTTCAAGTTTGCCTGATAATATGTTCGCAACCACATTAAGTCGAAGAATTTGCCTTAAAGAAACTAAGTAGTTAGGTTTGTTACCCTAATTGCTGACCCTCTATATCATTGTGCCACTCTGCGGGCTCCTGCTGCTGCTGCTTCTGAGGCCGCCTTCACACTATATCATCGTGCCACTCTGCGGGCTCCTGCTGCTGCTGCTTCTGATGCCACGTTCACACTATATCATTGTGACACTCTGCGGGCTCCTGCTGCTTCTGATGCCACCTTCACACTGTATCATTGTGCTACTCCTGCTGCTGCTGCTAATGCCACCTCCCTACTAAATCATTGTGCCACTCTGTGGCTATCCCTGTTGCTGCCACCATGTTGCTGCCACCTGTGGGCTCCTGCTGCTGCTTCTGCTGCAGCCACCTTCACACTCTTATCATTGTGCCACTTTGTGGCCTACCATGTTTCCGCCACCTCCATAATTTGTCATTGTGCCACTCTGCAGCCTACTCATGCTGCTGCCAACTGACTGCTGTCTCGCTGGAACACTCTACGATTTCCATAATGCTGTTTTCACCCTCCATCACTCTATGATGTTGCCACTCTGTTTGGTTTTCCCCTTCATTTCATCTGTCAGAAGGATGAAAAGCTTCAGGATTGATAGCCGAAAGCAGGAGTGGATACAGAACATAGAGGACATGCAAGTATCCCATTTGCTGCTCATCGCTATTCTGGATCAACTCCTGTTTGTTTTTGGCTTAAGCAATGCTGATGGATTATTGACCAATTGAAAGAGGACACTGATGCGTGAAAAGAAGGGCAAAATGATCAGTGACGTCAATGCAAAATTACTGCCGACATCCTCTGCACTCTTTTGGGGGGGTTTCCACATGTATCCACGTTTAACAGAACGGGTTATGTTGTAATCTATGGAATCATCTGATGTCAGTATAAAAAGAGTGCACTCTTTGATGTTGTAGTGGGATCTTGACCCTCAGCTCGGTCCTTTCGAGCTGGCACAGACGTTACCTTGTCAGGCTGCGTACCCGCTTCGCTTATTTGGGGAAGTTGGCCTATGTAAGTTCACATGGAAGTGAAGAGTGAAGCGATTCTAAGATTCTAAGAGCTGCGGCTGTCATGTGCGTGTCATACTAATACACAGCATTGTTTGAAGACCAAACCACGCTCCCTATGCATATTTAAGCATGGCACAACGTTGTACAACACCCTACAGGCTCTGTGCAACCAGGAAATGCCTGTTTTTTTAACGTGATTCGTTTTGATTCGATTCGGGTCGAATCAAATTTTTTCGAAAAATTCGGCGAATCGGGACGAAGCGAATTTTAACAAATTCATCCATCTCTAATGCCATGGATCGGACCCCCCCAGTGCCCGAGTGACCCGCAGCATGCTCAGTTTCTTACACTTTACACTGCAATACAAGTGTATTGCAGTGTAAAGTCTTGAACAAGCGATAGGATGAATGCTTGTTCAAGCCAAAAGGTGGAAAATGTATAAAAGTAAAAAAAAAAAAAAAGATTAAGTCATTTTATTATTATAAATAAATAATCGAAAGCAAAGTCCCATAATCTACCCAGTTACAAATAAAATGCAAATAAAGTAAAACCCCAAAACACAAAAACATACATATTTGGTATCACCGCGTCCGTATTAATCTGTACAATAAATCTAAATCAATATTGAACCATTTTTCACAAAAAATGTCCTAAAAAGTGATCAAAAAAAGTTACTTTCCCTAATATAATGTGACTAAAATTAACAACTCTTTACATAAAAAATAAGCCCTCAACCAGATCTGACAACAGAAAAATACAGAAGTTATGGCCCTGAAAAGTTGTCAATAGTAAAAAAAAAGTGATTTCCTCCGATTTTGGTTTTGCTCAGTAAAATTGAGCAAAGATAAGAAAAACTATATATATGAGGTATCACCGTAATCATAGTGAACCAGAGAATAAAGATAAAATATTATTTTTACATTACGTTGAGCAGGGGAAAAAAAGTGCTAAAAATCCTAAATAAAAATTGATGATTTTGTTTGTGTCCCCCTTGAAATAGTTAATAAAATCTCCCGAATAAGCTTATCTATACATTGTATCTCATCCCGCAAATAATAAGCCCTCATATGTTCGCATTACCAAAAAAATGTACCATGTGACAATACAAATCTGCTGTGAATGGCGCTGCTTTCATTCTATCCCTGGCCATGCGCCCCTACAGCAGTTTACCACCACATATGGGGTATCTGTACACTCGGAACAAATCGGGCATCAAATGTTGCAGAGCTTTTCATCATTTAATTTATTATGAAGCCATCAGTTTGGGCCTAAATGAATTTATTTTCCAAAAACATTCAAAAGTTTCTAAATCGAAGTTCCATATTGTTTTAACCCTTGTGAAACACTTAAAGGGGTTAATAGACTCAATAGAAGTTGTTTTACATACGTTTAGGGGTGAAGTTTCTATAGTGGGGTAATTTATGGGGTTTAACTATTATTTAGGGCTTTCAAAGTCACTTGGAACCTGAGTTGTCCCTCAAAATGTGAGTTTTGGGGATTTTCATGAAAATAAGAAAAATCGCACCTAAAGTTCTGCACCTCATAACATCCTAGAAAAATGAGAGGATGCATAAAATATCATCTCAACATAAAGCAGAAAACATTCTCAAAATCACCTAGATATGTTAAAGTATTTTAAAGTTATAACCAATTATCGTGACACAGGGCAGATATGAAAAATCAAGTCTGGTCATTGAGCTGAAAATTAGTGTCGGTGATAAGGGGTTAAACAAGTTAGGTATTGCTGCGTCTCACAATGCACAATATATCAAAATATACTTCTACACTTTGTCTGAAGGATTACAAACCAGCTGTGTCTCTCAAGAAAGTTATATAAAAGGAGCAGCTAATGTAAAAATTTTGACTTAAAGAATATAATTTAGCATTCATCTGATGGATAAAATGCTACATGTGCATACATATGCTTGAAAGTATATATGATGGATAGAATATTATGAGTATATTATTATGAGGCATAATTTGAAGTTGCTAGATGTGGATATAAAGTGACTTAGTCATGAAGGATAAACATATTATATCTTCCCAGGTGCACAACCAGCAAATCATTGACTATAGTTAGAGATGAGAAAAATTGCTATAATACAATTTAAGGGCTATTTCTACAATTTGCCTTAATTTTACAGATTTTCCGAAACCTATGACTATTCATAAAATATGCAAAATGGAATAAAAGACTGTGGAATATGCAAAAGTAGGATATAAAACACATACACTCAGGGAAATATCTGAGATCACAGCAGTGATTGCCAATTCACTGGAGAAGCCATCAATATCCAGTTGGTGAGTGTACTTCTCTCTGCACTCCACCAATTAAATATTTCACCATCTGGTCAGGTTCCTTCTGCTCTGTACCATGCTGTCTGTTGATAAGACACTATGATCAGCTACTCCTGCTTTATAACATGCTGCTTGCAGATAGGACACTATTAGTGATGAGCAGATGACTACATTTTGTGAGTTTGGCAACCACAGACCTGGAGATCAACCAAGTGCAGCTACTCAGGATCCAGGTCCTTGTTCATGAAAAACTCCAAGCTGCTTAACTGACTGAAGAGGCAACCAATCAAGCAGCTTGCAGCCCCTTAGCCACAAGAGGCATGTCCCCTGTAGGGATCCCTATGATCAGTCAGGCTGTGTTTGCTTTGTTCTTTATCTGTTGATCACATAGTGGACATTGTCTGGGATCTAGGACCCTGTGCTGCCATCACTGCTGTTTAAGGCTTGGCTATAGCCTAAACAAGGTAATTACCCACCCACAATTCTTTTTAATATTTTTATGAATGACTTTGTAGAGGGCTTACACAGTCAAGTTTGAATATTTGTAGATGATACTAAGCTGTGTAAAGTAACTAATATTGAGGTTGCATAGTTTAGCATTACACATTGAATAGGGAATGGGCAGAGAAATGGTTAATGAGGTTTAATGTAGATAAATGTAAAGTCATGCACTTGGGCCATGGAAACAAAGTACAATTATGTTCCAAACAGTCAATTACTTGGTAAAACTGCAGCTGAAAAAGACTTGGGAATATTGGTGAATAGTAAACTTAATTTTAGTGACCAGAGCCAGGCGGCTGCTGCTAAAACAAATAAAATGATGGGATGTATCAAGAGAGGAATAGATTCTCATGATGAGGACATAGTTTTGCCTTTATACAAATTACTGGTCAGACTACACATGGAATATTGTGTAAAGTTTTGGCCACAAGTGTATAAAAAGGATATAGTAGAACTGGAATGGGTGCAGAAGAGAGCAACCAAGAATACAATGACAAATTACAAAATTTGGGGTTATTCAGTTTAGAAAAAAAGATGGCTCATTCCAATGTACAAATACCTGGACGATCAATAAAAATATTTCTCCAAAAATCTTTTATACCTAGGCCTTTTACCAGAAAAAGGGGAGAGTGTTTTATTGTAAACCTGTACTGTAAGAGCAGAGGGCTATGGAACTCTCTGGCCACACTATGTGTTAATCTCTTCATCCTCCATATTGAAGAGAAAGCAGAAGTTTGGCCCATCTCATGCAAGCTCTGGTCCTGAATAGGAGCATTTCCAAATAGCTGGCCTTTGAAATGCTCCAATTTAGGTCAGGCTGAAATGGACATCTTTAACCCCTTCCTTACTGGCTATGGAGAGGGCTCGGATGCTAGCAGTGGTCTCTGAGTAGACTCCACCTCTCATCAGCTACCAGCGATCTCTCGGCAAGATTGTGCCACCATCTTTTTGAAGTCGCCAGCTGCTTCACCTGTGGTGATCAGCGGGAAAACACCCACGATATGGCAATATGGCAATATTCAGCAAAGACTTACTGGCTATGGAGAGGGCTCGGATGCTAGCAGTGGTCTCTGAGTAGACTCCACCTCTCATCAGCTACCAGCGATCTCTGGCGCATGCTCTGGGCAGCGGCTGATAAGATCTTGCGATGTTTAGGGTATGTGTTCTGGACTGCTTTGAGTTGTGGTACCTCTGCATGGTGTCTACGATTGTGCTTGTTGTTCTGCATAATGAGGGGTTAATTCCCGGAAGTTGTCCAGCTCCAATCAGGTTCTGGAGGTGGGATACCAGCTGCATAAATTGCAGCTTCACAAGTCACCTGTGCCAGTGTCTGAAATTGCTTGCTCTCTGCTTAAAGGTTTGACCTGCTCTTTTTTCTGTATTGTGGTGATGTCGGCTAGTTTTTGACGTTGACCCTTTTTGCTTCCTTATTTTGCTCTTGATGTATCCTCTCGTTGTGACTCTGGCTAGCTTACTACTCTTTTGTGTTTTATGTTTGTTAGTCTGTTTGTGTTGTTCCCTAGCTAGTGTATTCCGAGTCTTCAAGTAGTCGCCCCACGGTTTAGTGTGGAGGGGGGGGGGGGCTATAGGAAGAGACAGAGGTTGGGGTGAGTTTAAGACACACTTTCCCCTGTCTTCAGTGTTACCCAACCCTAACACCTGGAATTTGAATTTCATATTTTGACCATATTGCCAGAACTTGACATTTTGACAATCTGCATTATCAGAATTTTACATACAACGAGAGGAAGGGTGTCTGGTTTTTTATCTCCACTTAAATCCTCTACGTAAATAACTGGATTTGATCACCCAGAGCACCATCTACCATAGAAGGAGAAGAAATATTTGTGGCTTTCCCAGCAAGTTCTTACATTTTCAAGAGATTTGTAACACATTTTATGAACCCAACTCTCAAACTATTCAACTATTCAGGAACGAAGGAACATACTGGCACACGGAATAGGAATTCAGGAGGAGGATCACAGGAACACAGGAGGAGACATGGGAATGCTGGAACGCAGCAAAGCTTTCACTTTAGTGGGAATGACTTGAAGATCCAGTGGGGCATGATGGGAGCATGCATTAGATAGCAGAGCTCGGTTCGACTAGCGCCAATCACAAGGACATTGGCCCTTTAAATCCTGAAGAGCCGGCGCGCGCAACCCAAGGAGCAGGGGCGCTTGCGAGGCCTAGGCCGCACAGGAGCAGGAGCGTGGAGAGGTAAATCCGGGCCTGGAGATGGGGCAGCGGGGACAGCACCACAGAGAAGGGCATGGGTGTGCCTGCGATCCATGACATGGATTGCGGGGGCACCTGAGACAATTGCATTGCTTTCTCAAATGTGCCAGTGACAAACGAAATTAGCCCAACTCATGCCTGGGGACAAACATCCCAAAAATCTTTCAGCGGCTTATTCCAGCTCATCTGATTGCTTGTTCATGATAATACTCTGAGATACTGATGTATTGGACGGTATTAGCAGTGTCAGACTATGCACATGCAGAGCGCTAATCACAGGACTCAGCGCCGTCGAGCTACGGTGCGGAGCGCTAAGGGGTTAATAGTTCTGGGACATGTGACTCTACTTGGGTCACATATATAGCACGGTCACATGCTCCAATTAGCCAATCACAGCCATGTCAGAGGTCTAAACACTGCTTGATTGGTTGCTCAGCAGCGTTATGTGAAGTTTTACTGCTGAATAACAAACTAAGACCAGTGGCGTAACTAGGAATTAGTGGTCTCAATAGCAAAGTTTTTTGTTAACATCACATTTACATTGCATTTTGTAAATGCAAATGTTAACAGTATTGTAATTAGGTAAATCACCTCTCCTCAGCTGTTGTAATGTGTTTCAAAGAGCTATGAAAACCCAACAAAAATTCAAAACATGTGACTGCACCCAATACATGCACCAGCTAGAACAGAACCTTCCAATACACATGCCAGCCGCTGCAGAACCTCAAAATGCACATGCCAGCTGCTGCAGAACACTCCAATACACATGCCAGCCACTGGAGAACCTCCCAATACATGCACCAGCTACTACAGAACCACCCAATACATATTCAAGCTCCTGCAGAACCTCCAAATACACCCTTCAGCTGCTGCAGAACCTCCCAATAGACGTGCCAGCCGCTGAAGAACCTCCCAAATGCACATGCCAGCCACTGCAGAACTTCCCAAATATATGCGCCAGCCACTGCAGAACCTCCCAATTAGAGATGAGCGAGCACTAAAATGCTCGGGTGCTCGTTATTCGAGATAAACTTTTCCCGATGCTCGAGTGCTCATCTCGAAAAACGAACCCCATTGAAGTCAATGGGAGACTCGAGCATTTTTCAAGGGGACCAAGGGTCTGCACAGGGAAGCTTGGCCAAACACCTAGAAATCTCAGAAAATGATGGAAACACCATGGAAATGGGCAGGAAACAGCAGGGGCAGCATGCATGGATGCCTCTGAGGCTGCTTAATCGCACCATTATGCCAAAATTATGGGCAACAGCATGGCCATGAAAGAGTGACCAAATGAGGCTAGATAGCATCTAAAACATGCAATAATTGACCCTGACACTATAGAAGACGGCATGCAGAGGCAGAGGCAACAGTGGCAGGCTAGAGAGTGTCATGGTGACATACCCTAAATGGACTCAGGCTTCACCAAAGGAGGTGAGCAAGAAGTGCTGAAATGATTTCCTATGTGAACAAAAGGTTGACAGTATATTTAGTCGATAACACAGCATGGTGGCGACATAGTGACCAAAGTCCATAACGTATCTGGTGAAACATCCTTAAAATGAGCCTGACACAGCTCGTTTGATAAGGGGACGACATGTGGAGGCAGCCATGGAGACGACTTCCATGATTAAGAGTGACAGTATGGGGCATCCATATTGCGCTGCTATGATTGAAACTTCAGGTCTCCAGCATGGCGGCGACAGATGCGCCGAGTTCCATTATGTATCTGGTGAAACACCTGAAAATTCTGCCTGACACAGCTCGTTTGCTAAGGGGATGATGTTCTGTATATCCTCTCACGCTCCAGCGTCTGGGGTATAGACAGTTAAAAGTTGCGCATGGAGACATTGGTGGACGCTGTGGAGGATCGTGGAGGCGAAATGGACAGGAAAGAGCAGGGGCAGTATGCATGGATGCCTCTGAGGCTGCCTAATCTTGGGATGGAGCCGGTGGTCCGCTGCCAGGCGAGCTTTCGCCTGTCCAAGCCTCTGTCTCTCGGCTCCTCCCCACCCAAAATGGGCCTGGGGGCCAGAAGCATTTCCTTTGAAAAAGGTACCATTTTCAAAGCAGGCGGGGGCTACAAACAGCACTTCTAAGAACCTTTTGGATAAGATCAAGTATAGTACTGTTCTTATAAGTTTTGGTTATGGCGGGTGAGGGGAATGTAAACAGATGCGCAAGAAGCGCTGAAATAATATCGGTAAATGATAAAAGTTTGCCAGTATATTTTGTGGATAACACAGCAGGGTGGCGACAAAGTTAACAAGTTTGATGTGGAAGCCATGAAAACAACCCAAAATTCTGCCTGACACAGCTAGTTTGCTAAGGGGACGATGTATGGAGGCAGCTATATGGACAACTTTAGGAGGCAGCTATGGAGATGATGTGTGGAGGTAGAAATGGGGACAACGTGTGGAGCCAGCTATAAAGACGATGTGTGGAGGCTGTTAATTTTGGATAGTGCCTGTATGTGGCAGTCCAAAAAAGTTTTCAAACCAGAGGAGCAGGTAGGTAGTTTCATAGTTTCATAGTTTATACGGTTGAAAAAAGACACTTGTCCATCAAGTTCAACCAAGGAAGGGAAGGGATTGGATGAGGAAGGGATTTAGGGGAAACAATTCTATATAACATAACCAGCAATGTTATTTAGGTGTAAAAAGGCATCTAGACCCTTCTTAAAGCTCTCTGCTGTCCCTGCTGTGACCAGCGCCTGAGGCAGGCTATTCCACAGAGTGACAGTTCTCATAGTAAAAAAGCCCTGTCGCCTCCGGTGATTAAACCTTGTTTTCTCCAGACGGAGACAGTGACCCCTCGTCTTTTGATTTGATCTAATCTGAAACAACTTACCACCATATTTTTTGTATGGACCATTCATATATTTAAATAAATTAATCATGTCCCCTCGTAGTCGTCTCTTTTCCAGACTAAATAAATCTAGTTGTTTTAATCTTTCCTCATAACTAAGACCCTCCATACCCCTTATCATTTTTGTGGCTCTACGTTGAACCCTCTCCAGCTCCAGGGCATCCTTTTTATGGACCGGTGCCCAGAACTGGACAGCATATTCCAGGTGAGGCCGAACCAGTGCCTTGTACAGGGGTAATATTACATCCCTATCACGAGAGTCCATACCACTTTTGATACACGACAAGATCCTACTAGCTTTAGAGGCAGCTGATTGACATTGCATGCTGTTATTCAATTTATGATCTACTAGTACCCCCAGGTCCTTCTCAACAAGGGACTCTCCCAGATTTACTCCCCCAAGGACATATTTTGCCTTTGGATTATTGGCCCCCAGGTGCATAACCTTACATTTATCCACATTAAACCTCATTTGCCAAGTGGATGACCAAACATTCAGTTTGTCCAAGTCACCCTGCAGCCTATGAACATCCTCCATAGACTGTATTACACTACACAGTTTGGTGTCATCTGCAAAAATAGACACAGTGCTATTAATTCCTACCTCTATATCATTAATAAATATATTAAATAGTAGTGGGCCAAGCACAGAACCCTGAGGTACACCACTCATAACTGGAGACCATTCCGAGTAGGAATCATTGACCACAACTCTCTGGATACGATCCTTCAGCCAGTTTTCAATCCAATTGCAAATGATTTCTGCCAAACCAATAGCCCTAATTTTACCCATCAGGCGTCTATGAGGAACAGTGTCAAATGCCTTTGCAAAGTCCAAGAACACAATATCCACAGCTGCTCCTCCATCCAGGCATCTGCTCACCTCTTCATAGAAGCAGATAAGGTTAGTGATCCAGAAAAATTAAATAGATTGAGTGCCTGTATGTGGCAGTCCAAAAAAGTTTTCAAACCAGAGGACCGGGTGGGTGGCCCTCCAGAAAAATTAAATACATAGAGCCAGTTGGCCCTGGCAAAAAATAGCCAGTTTCCTCTGCTTTGGTGTACAAAGAAGAGAAGGAGGAAAATGAGGAGGAGGAGGAGTGCATACATTATTCAGGTTGAGCTTCTTTCACCTGGTGGAGAATAGAAATCCTGAGAAATCCAGGCCTTATTTATCTGGAAAAGCGTCAGCCTGTCAGCGCTGTCAGTCGACAGGCGTGTACGCTTATCGGTGATGATGCCACCAGCTGCACTGAAAACCCGTTCAGACAACACGCTAGCGGCAGGGCAGGCAAGAACCTCAAAGGCGTACAGCGCCAGTTTGTGCCACATGTCCAGCTTTGAAACCCAGTAGTTGTAGGGAGCTTTGTGATCATTTAGGACGATGGTATGGTCAGCTACGTACTCCCTCACCATCTTTCTGTAAAGATCAGCCCTACTCTGCCGAGACTGGGGACAGGTGACAGTGTCTTGCTGGGGTGACATAAAACTGACAAAGGCCTACCCCTGCCAGTGTTGGACAAGCGGCTTGCTCGCCTACTCTCCCTCGCTACTTGTCCCGCAGAAGTATGCCCTCTGCCGCTAGCGCTGTCAGAAGAGAAATACTGTTTCAGCTTGTGCACCAGGGCCTGCTGGTATTCATGCATTCTCACACTCCTTTCCTCTCCAGGGATGAGAGTGGAAAGATTTTGCTTGTACTGTGGGTCCAGGAGAGTGAATACCCAGTAATCGGTGCTGGAATAAATTCTTTGAACGCGAGGGTCACGGAATAGGCAGCCTAGCATGAAATCTGCCATATGCGCCAGGGTCCCAAAGCGAAAGAATTCACTCCCCTCACTGGCCTGACTGTCCATTTCCTCCTAGTGCAACTCCTCCAACTCCTCTTCTTCTGCCCATACATGCTGAACAGTGATGGACTGAGCAATGCTCCCCTCTTCTATCTCGCCAACAGTCTCCTCCTCTTCCTCTTCCTCCTCATCCTCCTCCACCTCCTCCGATATGCGCTGAGAAACAGACCTGAGGGTGCTTTGGCTATCAACAAGGGAATCTTCTTCCCGCATCTCTTGTGACGAGCTCAAAGCTTCTGACTTCATGCTGACCAGAGAGTTTTTCAACAGGCCAAGCAGCGGGATGGTGAGGCTGATGATGGCGGCATCGCCACTGACCATCTGTGTTGACTCCTCAAAGTTACTCAGCACCTGACAGATATCAGACATCCACGTCCACTCCTCATTGTAGAATTGAGGAAGCTGACTGACCTGACTACCAGTTCTGGTGGAAGTTGACATCTTGCAGTCTACAATCGCTCTGCGCTGCTGGTAAACGCTGGATAACATGGTTAATGTTGAATTCCACCTCGTGGGCACGTCGCAAAACAGTTGATGAGCGGGCAGTTGGAGGCGGTGCTGCGCTGCCCTGAGAGTGGCTGCATCTGTGCTGGACTTCCTGAAATGCGCACAGATGTGGCGCACCTTCGTGAGCAAATTGGGGTATGTCTTAAGGAACCGCTGAACTATGAGATTTAACACATGGGCCAGGCATGGCACATGTGTCAGTCTGCCAAGTTGCAGAGCCACCACCAGGCTACGGCCGTTGTCACACACAACCATGCCTGGCTTCAGGTTCAGCGGTGCCAGCCACAGATAAGTCTGCGCCGTGATGCCCTGTAATAGCTCTTGGGCGGTGTGCCTTTTATCGCCTAGGCTCAGCAGTTTGAGCACCGCCTGCTGTCGCTTAGCGATGGCACTGCTGCTGTGCCTAGAGCTACCGACTGATGGCACCATGCCCACGGATGGTAATTCGGAGGAGGAGGTGGAGGAGGGGTGGGAGGAGGAGGAGGCATACTAGGCTTGAGAGACCTGGACCGAGGTAGGCCCCGCAATCCTCGGCGTTGGCAGTATATGAGCAGCCCCAGGGTCAGATTCGGTCCTAGCCTCCACCAAGTTAACCCAATGTGCCGTCAGCGATATATAGTAGCCCTGCCCGGCAGCACTCGTCCACGTGTCCGTGGTCAGGTGGAACTTGTCAGAAACGGCGTTGGTCAGGGCACAGATGATATTGTCTGACACATGCTGGTGCAGGGCTGGGACGGCATATCGGGAAAAGTAGTGGCAGCTGGGGACCAAATACCGAGGGGCGGCCGCCACCATGAGGTTGCGAAAGGCCTCAGTCTCTACCAGCCTATAGGGCAGCATCTCCAGGCTAAGCAGTTTGGAGATGTGGACGTTGAGGGCTTGGGCATGTGGGTTGGTTGCACTGTACTTCCACTTGCGCTCCAGCGTCTGGGGTATGGAGAGCTGAACGCTGCGCATGGAGACATTGGTGCATGCTGTGAAGGATCGTGGAGGCGAAGGTGTGGTTTTGCACAGGAGGTGTTTGGGCCGGGGTCCTGGGCAGGGGGCTGACTAGCAGAGGCAGCAGGTGACACAGGGGAAGGAGCAGTGGTGTGCCCTTCCGGAGGTGAACGGCCTTGGTTCCATTGAGTGGGGTGTTTAGCATTCATATGCCTGCGCATTCTAGTTAAGCTAGTAGTGGTGGAACCCCTGCTGATCCTGGTGTGGCACAGGTTGCACACCACAGTCCGTCGGTCATCCGGTATTTCTTTAAAGAACCTCCAGACTTCCGAAAATCTAGCTCTCGCCACGGGAGCTTGACTACGTGAAACATTTGGAGCTGATGCACCAGCTCTGGCCCTGCCTCTCCGTCTGGCCCCACCACTGCCTCTTCCAACCTGTTCTCGTTGAGGACTCGCCTCCGTCTCAGAAGCACTGTGTTCACCCGGCCTATCAACCCAGCTTGGGTCTGTCACCTCATCATCCTCCGATCCCTCAGTCTGCTCCCCCCTCGGACTTCCTGCCCTGACAACAACTTCACCACTGTCTGAGAACCGTGTCTCCTCATCGTCCGACACCTCTTTACACACTTCTTCCACTACGTCAACAATATCATCATCACCCACAGACTGCGACCGTTGAAAAACCTGGGCATCGGAAAAAAGCTCAGCAGCAACCGGACCAGTGGTTTATGACTCTGGGAAGGGTCCAGAAAACAGTTCCTCAGAGTATGCCGGTTCAAATGCCAAATTTTGCTGGGAGGGGGCAGACTGGGGGGAAGGAGGCTGAGCTGGAGGAGTGCTGATTTCGGTGACATGGGTGGACTGCGTGTAAGACTGACTGGTGGACAAATGGCTAGAATCATTGCCCGCAATCCACAACATCACCTGTTCGCACTGTTCTGGCCTCAACAGTGCTCTACCACAAGTCCCAGTAACTTGAGACATGAACCTAGGGAGTGTAGCTCTGCGGCGTTCCCCTGCTACCTTATCAGCAGGTGGTGTCTCACCCTGCCCAGGACCATGGCCTCTGACCCCTGCAGTAGTTGGATGCCCACGCCCTCGTCCTCTACCCCGAGCCCTCGGGTTCAACATTTTCAAAATTAAAGTGTAAAATTAAAGTTTTTTTTGTGTTTTTGTTTTTTGAACAAAACAATGCTATCCTATTGCTATGGCTAGTTTCTAGCCTACACTGACAGCACACAACTGGATTTTGTGCTTTGCCTGTAAAAAAAAAAAAAAAAGCAGACTGTGCCTAATTCAATCAAACCCCTATTAAATTGTCCCACTTAGGTGTTTGAGATGGATACGTGTGTCACTAAGACCTAAATAAAACGTTCGCAAGTCTCCCTGCAAATTCGTCACATTATGGTACTAGCTGCACTACTAGTGCTAGCAAGGCCAGTCACAAGCAAATCAACCAAAAATAAAATATATAACGCTATTGTAGTCCTAAGAAGGCCAGTTGGGTTCTCGTATGGCTAGTTTCTAGCCTACACTGACAGCACATAACTGGATTTTGTGCTGTGCCTGATGACTTTGAGTTATAAAAAAAAAGAAAAGTAAAAAAAAAAAGTAAAAGCAGACTGTGCCTAATTCAATCAAACCCCTAATAAATTGTCCCACTTAGGTGTTTGAGATGGATATGTGTGTCACTAAGAGCTAAATTTAACGTTCGCAACTCTCCCTGCAAATTCGTCACAATATGGTACTAGCTGCACTACTAGTGCCAGCTAGGCCAGCCACAAGCAAATCAACAAAATATATATATAACGCTATTGTAGCCCTAAGAAAGCCGGTTGTGTTCTTGTATGCCTAGATTCTTACCTACACTGACAGCACACAACTGGATTTTAAGTCACTTTAAGTTTTGAAAAAAAAAAAATCGTCAGACTGTGCCTAATTCAATCAAACCCCTAATAAATTGTCCCACTTAGGTGTTTGAGATGGATATGTGTGTCACTAAGAGCTAAATAGAACGTTCCCAAGTCTCCCTGCAAAAAAAAAAATATATATATATATAACGCTATTGTAGCCCTAACAAAGGCTGTTGGGTTCTTGTAGACTCACTCCTGCCTAACAGTAAGCTAATATAACAGCCTAACGCTATCCCTGCAGCAGCAGCAACTCTCTCCCTAATGGCATCCAGACAGAGAATGATGCGAGCAGCGCGGGCAGGGGCTAGTCTATTCCAGGGTCACCTGATCAGGCCAGCCAACCACTGCTATCGACGTGTAAGGGTACCACGTCATGCTGGGTGGAGTGCAGAGTCTCCTGGCTTGTGATTGGCTCTGTTTCTGGCAGCCAAAAATCAAAACGGCGGATACTTCTCGAGCTGGCGAAGTATTCGTCCGAGCAACAAGCAGTTACGAGTACGCTAATGCTCGAACGAGCATCAAGCTCGGGCGAGTGTGTTCGCTCATCTCTACTCCCAATACATGTGCCAGCCGCTGCAGAACCTCCAAATACATGCATCGCTACTACAGAACCTTCCAATACACATGCAAGCCGCTGCACAACCTCCCAATACATATGCCAGCTGCTGAAGAGCCTTTCAGTACACGTGCCTGGTGCTGAAGAACCTCCCAATTCCAGTCGCCAGCTGCTGCAGAACTTCCCAATACATGCACCAGCCACTGCAGAACCTCATAATTCACAAGACAGCCGCTGAAGAACCTTACAATACACATGCTAGCTACTGCAGAACCTCCCAATACACACGCCAGCTGCTGTAGAACCTCCCAGTACACATGCCAGCTGCTGCGGAACCACCGCAATACATGAGTCAGCTACTACAGAACCTCAAAATACACATGACAGCCGCTGCAGTACCTCCCAATACACGCGCCAGCCACTGAAGAACCTCCCAAATGCACATGCCAGCCACTGCAGAACTTCCCAATATATGTGCCAGCCACTGCAGAACCTCGCAATCCACGAGACGGCCTCTGCAGAACCTCAAAATACACAAAACAGCTGCTGTAGAACCTCACAATACACATTCAAGCCGCTGCAGAACCTCACAATACACGTGCCATCAGCTGCATAACCTCCCAATGCACACGCCAACCATGGCAGAACCTCCCAATACACATGCCATGCCATCCACTGCAGAACCCCCCAATACACATGCCAGCCACTGCAGAACCTCCCAATGCATGCGCCAGCCACTGCAGAACTTCCCAATACATGCGACATACGCTGCAGAACCTCACAATACACATTACAGCCGCTGCAAAACCTTACAATACACTAGACAATCATTGCAGAACCTCACAATACATAAACCCAGCTTCTGCAGAATCTCCCAATTCACGTGTCAGCTGCTGTGAACCTCCCAGTACATATGCCAGCTGTTGCATAACCAACCCAATACTTACATCAGCTACTACAGAACCTTACAATACTCAAGTCAGCCACTGCAGAACCCCCCCATTACACGTGCCAGCCACTGCAGAACCTCATAATACAAGCGGCAGCTGCTGCAGAACTTCACAATACATGAGCCATCCACTGCAGAACCCCTCAATACACAATCCATCTGCTGCAGAACCTCACAATACATGTGCCAGCTGCTGCAGAACCTCACAATACATGAACCAGCTACTGCAGAACCTCCCAATACACATGCCAGCCGCTGTAGATTCTCCTAATACATGCACCAGCTACTACAGAACCTCCCAATACACATGGCAGCCGCTGCAGAACCTCACAATACATGCACCAGCCACTGCAGAACCTCACAATTCACGCGCTACCCGCTGCAGAACGTTACAATACACGAGACAGCAGCTGCAGAGCCTCCCAATGCACACGCCAGCCACTGCAGAACCTCACAATACATTCGACAGCTGCTGCAGAACCTCACAATACACAAGACAGCCGCTGCAGAACCTCACAGTACATGCAACAGTCACTGCAGAACCTCCCAATACACGCGTCAGCTGCTCTAGAACCTCCCAGTGCACATGCCAGCTGCTGCAGAACCCCTCCAATAGACGCATCAGCTTCTACAGAACCTCACAGTACATGCGCCAGCCGCTGCATAACCTCCCAATGCACATGCTAGCTGCTTCAGAACCTTCCAATACACACGTCAGCCACTGCAGAACCTACAGTACACGAGACAGCTGCTGCAGAACCTCACAATACATGCGCCGGTCGCTGCAGAACCAGCTGCTGTAGAACCTCCCACTACACATTCCAGCTGTTGCATAACCTACCAATACCCATGCAAGCTGCTGCAGAACCTCCCAATACACGCGCCAGCTGCTGTAGAACCTCCCAGTACACACTCCAGCTTCTGCATAACCCCCCCAATTCCCACATCAGCTACTACAGAACCTCACAATACATGCACCAACCACTGCAGATCCTCACAATACACATGCTAGCCACTGCAGAACTTCCCAATACAAGCGCCATCTGCTGCAAACCCTCCCAATAAATGCGCCTCTCATGGCAGAACCTCCAAATACACACGCCAGCTGCTGAAGAACCTCCCAATACATGCACCAGCTATTACAGAACCTCCCAATACGTGCCAGCTACTACAGAATAAACTTTGGTTCCACATCCGTGACTACAAACTCACCAAATTCTGTGTGGAACGGAATTTTGGGGTTCGTACCTGCTCATCAATAATAGATGACTGCAAAATGGTGGTAATAACAAGGCATCGTCCTGCAAAACTGAAGTACAGAAAGGTGCTATGGGTATGCAGGTATGCACAGTTATTTTCAATACTTTTTGAGATGGTTATTTTCATGCAGTTATTTTCACAGCATTATAAGACACCATGGTCAAACAGATGCAGTTATTGTCACTGCATTTTCGGACTGTATGATTATACAGATGCAATTAATGTCACTGCACTATACAATATAAGTATACAGATACAGTTTTTAACACTGCCCTGAAAATAGATAAAATTTCTATCTGTCCCTTGCAGCCTTCACTCCCTACCTACCTACTTACAGTGCCCTGAAAAGAACAATTATTAAATGATTACCCTGTCCCTTGCTGCTTGTCCCTGACTGTTTCTCCAGGTGCTTTCTCTGGGCAGTAGTGAGGTTAGGACATATGACCCTGCCTCTTATACAGCAGGGTCACATGTCCGCCTGGTTAATCCCGATCATGCCCATCGTGGCAGCCCATCAACCAGATTTTCACATAAACCCAATCTGAACTTCTGGCAAAAGTTTGGGTCCAGTTATTTAGACCCAAACCCTCTAGGTTTGGCACAGACCAGAACTTTGTGGTTTGAGTCTTCTAAACACTACACACATGGAGTCAGTTTCAGTCTATTTGTTTATATTACAATTTGCTATCTAAAGCTCAGTTCACACCTGCAATAGAGCTTTTTGTTACACTGTCTGATTTATGTGAGCACCTACCTAAAACCAGAAGGCGAACATGTTCACCTATTATTCCCCATTGACTTCGATGTATGGAATGTTATGTTACTTTCCAATTTGCTTTTGTTATAAATTGAGGAAAAATTATATGATTTGCTGTTACAGAAGAGGTTTACGTGCATTTGTTGTATTGGCTCCCTTATATCGGACACAGTTAGCCCACTTAGCCTTCAGGTCACAAGGGTACTGGTAAAACATGATCCCTCGCAGTGCATGGACAGACTCATCCTACAGATGCAGGGCCACAATCATGTAAAACTTGAATAAATAGTATGTTATTTTTTATGTTTATTTTTAGATCATAGTCTTAATAACATTATTTACTGGAATCTTAGCAACCCCTCTTAATCACTATCAATGTTTTCATGCCTATTCAACTGCATCAACTCAATCAGAAAAAGAATGTTTAAAAAAGTACAATTGTATTAAATTCTCTTTCTATGACAGGAAGAGATGAAATAACACAGAGCTATGCGAAAAAAGGTTCCACAAGATCAGCCTTTCCCAAGGTTCCACAGATCCAGCAGCAAGAGATTAATCATTTTCTCTAGTTGTTTCCCTGCTCTAGTGCCATCTTACAATAACAGTGCAATACCTGAGGAGAGCTGTCGCTCAGCTAACATACAGAACTCATAGCCTCACCAAATCATACTCCTCTGCCAAGGGCTTATACCCTCACCAACACATGCTCCTCTGCCACGACGTGCATACCCCCATTCTTACATGCTCCTCTGCCATGACGCGCATACCACCATTCTTGCATACTCCTCTACCATGGCTCTTATACACTCACCCTTACATGGCTCTCTGTGACTCCACTCATATCCTCACTCTCATATACTCCCACTACACTTATATTCTCCACCTAACAAATGCCTCTGCCATTGCACTCATACCCTTACCCTTCTATGCCCCTCTACTATGGCCCTCATATACTCACCCTTTCATGCTCCTTTGCCACGACATTTATATGCTCATTCTTATGTGCTCCTCCAATGACACTTCTACCCTCACCCTTACATGCTCCCTTGTCACGTCACTCATACCCAACCCTTACATGCTCCTCTGCTATGGTTCTTATGCCCTCAACCTTACATGTTACTCTGTCACAGCACTTATATCCTCATCCTTATGTGCTTCTCCAAATGGCACTTATGCTTTCATCCTTACATGCTCCTCTTCCATGGCACTCATATGGCACTTATCTCTTCCTCTGCCACTCACCCTTACAGGCTCCTTAGCCATGGCACCCTTACCCTTATCCTAAGATGCCCCACTGCACTTTTCCCATCTTCTGGCATGACACTTATACCCTCACACTTAAATGATCCTATGACATGGCTCTTTTACCCTCACCCTTACATGCTAATTAAAAAGGGGAGAAAGGCAGCTCAGCTGGAAATTGTCATTTTTTTCACTGGTATACCTGGTTTTCAGGTTCCAAATGAAAACAAAATCCATTCATTTAAAGCGTGCCTCCAAAGTTATAATGATTTTACTAAATTCTCATATGCGATTCTCCCTTTAAAAACAAATTTAATGATGTGTTTGACAAAAATCTTTCTCACCAGTGGTAAAGTGACAGAGACTAACCACTTCTTATATCTGCCCTGAAGCTTTTTCTAATTCACTCTGCCTAAAGTTCCCATGATAAATTTTGTTCTCTAAGTAAGTAATTTAGTAGTAAATCAAGTGAGATCCCTACAAGTAAATACTCTGAACACTGCACAGTGTTGTTTCTGATGAAACAGCTGCATGAAGTATATAGTCTGTGCTGTGTGCACACCAAGGGTCAATACCTTCACTGCAAGGTGCACACAGTGCCGAGTACAAGTTGGGGGAGGGTTCCGCATGAGGCGAAGAGAAAGACAGAGAAAGCTGTTTTCAATCACAGACTGGGATGGAGGGACTGATAGGGAACAGGGGATATCTTGTACCTCATTATTCTGTTTATGAGACATCTGCATACATGAACACATTCTGCTCTGCTATACTCACAGAGAACACTGTCACATGACCTCCCCCTTCTTCCTCTTCTGTGAGCAGGGAGCAGCTGCCTCTCCCCTCGTCCACTCTGTGTCTTGTTTACAAATGTATGGTTCATAAGAGTAACTAGACGTGACAGGTGACTCAGCTAGTATGGAGCCAGGCTAAACTCGGAAGAATAGCAAAGAAACTGCTGGATAGGTAGAAAAGACAAGTGCTATTGACTTGTCTTTGTTACTGTTGTTACTGTTGTGCTTTAAAATCGGAGTATATTCATATCCAGCATGTAGGCTTAGGATAAAAAGGAAAGGGAAAAAATATATGTATTATATTATATGGTAGTATTACATACCACACCATAAATAAGCTGTCACTACTAGAGATGAGCGAACATACTCGTCCGAGCTTGATGCTCGTTCGAGCATTAGTGTACTTGAAACTGCTCGTTGCTCGGACGAATACTTCGCCAGCTCGAGAAAATGGCATCTCCCGCCGTTGTGATTTTTGGCGGCCAGAAACAGAGCCAATCACAAGCCAGGAGACTCTGCACTCCACCCAGCATGACGTGGTACCCATACACGTCGATAGCAGTAGTTGGCTGGCCTAATCAGGTGACCCTGGTATAGACTAGCCCCTGCCTGCGCTGCTCGGATCATTCCCTGTCTGGATGCCGCTAGGGAGAGAGCTGCTGCTGGTCAGGGAAAGTGTTAGGGTGTTCTATTAGAATAGTGTTAGGCAGGAGTGATTCTACAAGAACACAACAGCCCTTCTTAGGGCTACAATTACGTTTTATTTTACTTTTTTTTGGTTTGCCTGTGGCTGGGCTTGCTGCAATTAGTAGTACAGCTAGTACCATATTGTGAGTAATTTGCAGGGAGACTTGCTACCGTTGTGTTTAGCTCTTAGTGACACACATATCCACCTCAAACACCGAAGTGGGACAATTTATTAGGGGTTTGATTTGAATTAGGCACAGTCTTCTGATTTATTTTTTTTTACGTTTATTTTTTTTTATAACTCAAAGTAATCTGGCAAAGCAGTGTGCTTTCAGTGTAGGCTAGAAAATAGCCATAGGAGAACCCCAACGGCTTACTTAGGCCTACAATAGCGTTATATTTTACTTTTTTTGTTTGCTTGTGGCTGGGCTTGCTGGCATTAGTATTGCAGCTAGTACCATATTGTGAGGAATTCGCTTGGAGACTTGCGACCGTTGTGTTTAGCTCTTAGTGACACACATATCCACCTCAAACACCGAAGTGGGACAATTTATTAGGGAATTGATTTGAATTAGGCAAAGTCTGCTGATTTATTTTTTTTACGTTTATTTCTTTTTATAACTCAAAGTCATCAGGCACAGCACAAAATCCAGTTGTGTGCTGTCAGTGTAGGTGAGAAACTAGCCATAGCAATAGGATAGCATCATTTTGTTTAAAAAAAAAAATAAAATAAAATAAACACAAAAAAAAAAATTTAAAGTTTACACTTTAATTTGGAAAATGTTTAACCCGAGTGCTAGGGGTAGAGGACGAGGGCGTGGACGTGGGCATCCAACTACTGCAGGGGTCAGAGACCGTGGTCCTGGGTGGGGTGAGATACCACCTGCTGAGCTACACTCCCTAGGTTCATCATGTCTCAAGCTACTGGGACTCGTGCTAGAGCACTGTTGAGGCCAGAACAGTGCGAACAGGTGATGTTGTGGATTGCGGGCAATGATTCTAGCCATTTGTCCACCAGTCAGTCTTACACACAGTCCACCCATGTCACCGAAATCAGCACTCCTCTAGCTCAGCCTCCTTCCCCCCAGTCTGCCCCCTCCCAGCAAAATTTGGCATTTGAACCGGCATACTCTGAGGAACTGTTTTCTGGACCCTTCCCACAGTCACAAACCACTTGCCGGTTGCTGCTGAGCTATTTTCCGATGCTCAGGTTTTCCACCGGTCGCAGTCTGTGGGTGATGATGACATTATTGACGTAGTGGAAGAAGTGTGTAAAGAGGTGTCGGACGATGAGGAGACACAGTTGTCAGACAGTGGTGAAGTTGTTGTCAGGGCAGGAAGTCCGAGGGGGGAGCAGACTGAGGGATCGGAGGATGATGAGTTGACAGACCCAAGCTGGGTTGATAGGCCGGGTGAACACAGTGCTTCTGAGACGGAGGCGAGTCCTATAGCAGAACAGGTTGGAAGAGGCAGTGGTGGGGCCAGACGGAGAGGCAGGGCCAGAGCTGGTGCATCAGCGCCAAATGTTTCCCGTAGTCAAGCTCCCGTGGCGAGGGCTAGATTTTCAGAAGTCTGGAGGTTCTTTGAAGAAACACCGGATGACCAACGGACTGTGGTGTGCAACCTGTGCCAAACCAGGATCAGCAGGGATTCCACCACTACTAGCTTAACTACCACCAGTATGCGCAGGCATATGAATGCTAAACACCCCACTCAATGGCACCAAGCCCGTTCACCTCCGGCCGGGCACACCACTGCTCCTTCCCCTGTGTCATCTGCTAGTCAGCCCCCTGCCCAGGACCCCGGCCCAAACACCCCAGGTCTCAAAGGCCTACTATGCCTCCTCCTCCTCCCACCCCTCCTCCACCTCCTCCTCCGAATTACCATCCGTGGGCATGGCGCCATCAGTCGGTAGCCCTAGGCCAGCGGTGGCGAACCTATGGCACGCGTGCCAGAGAGGGCACGCAGAACCCTCAGTGCTGGCACGTGGGTCCTTTGAATTTAACTCAGGTTTAAGCAGTATCGGAGCCACGCTCTGAGACTGCTAAAATCCATGACAGAGCAGGGCGCTGACACTGCCTGCTCTGTCACACTGATGACTGCAGCGCACAGAACGGTAAGCGTCCCAGCGCTGGCAGCGTAATGATGTCATTATGCTGCCAGTGCTGGGCACCTTACTGTGTGCAGAACAGAAGAAGCCGGAGGAACGCGGGTTTCCTGCCTGCTCCCGCCCCTCCCCTAAAACTTCGCCCGCAAGCCGCGGAAACTACCAGAACACCCTGCCCACTACTGCAAATCCCACCGCCTGGCGGAATTCTGCCCGCTGCCACAAACCCCACTTCGGCCCAAACCTCGCCCGCTATCGCAACGCTACCGAACGCTCCGAATGCTACCCCCGCCCGTACTTTGCCTGCTAGACCCTCTGCCCACTACTGCAATTTAACTCCGGCCGCTCTCGTTACCCCCCCCCCCCTCCCCAACTCCGGTCACTGCACCCCCCCATCACCCCCTCCCCTGGAACTCATGCCTCATAAACCCACTGCCCAGATCTCCAGATGCCGCATTCCCCCCCCCCCCCCCCCCCCGCAGCCCTAACTCTGGCCGCCCACCCTCTGCCCATCTACCCTACCAACCCCCCCCCCTCCCTGGAACACCAGACACCTGAACTTTTGCCCACCTTGGACAACCAACCAAAGAGCAAGTAATATATGTATTTTTATTTATATACATGTTATATTATATATTTATATGTGCATTTATATATATACCTGTGTAAGAGCTTATTTTTTGCGTAACTCAGTTATTTATTATTCCATGTCGTGTAATGGGAAGCTGTAGATTTTAATACTATCGCTGTGCGCTCTAAATCATTTGTCTCCTTTATTCTTTGGTTTGATGCAATCACAGTGATACTAGATTTGTAGGTTTTATTGTGTTTTAATACTTTTTCAATAATTAAAACAGTATACGAAAAAGAAAATAGTTTCGCCATCTTGTGACGCTAATAACTTTAGTGCACGGAGCTGGGGAGGTGTGATTTTTTCTTAATGAGCCGTTGTTTTCATTGCTACTATTTTGAGGACTGTGTGACCTTTTGATAACTTTTATTATTTTATTACTCTTTTATATGATGTAAAATGGTGTAAAAGTGGCATTTCAGTGTGTACAGGACTGCTGCCTCTTCCTCAATGTCACACAAATGAAACATGTATAGGAGTTTTGAAATGCGAATAAAACGCAATGGGAGGGAAGCTATCTCTGATTGGGAATGTATTATTTTATTGATTCTAAACTAAACCGTCAGTTTTCAGGTTAAATTGCCATACTGGCACTTTGCAATAAGTAATTAGGTTTTGGGTTGCAGTTTGGGCACTCGGTCTCTAAAAGGTTCGCCATCACTGCTCTAGGCACAGCAGCAGTGCCATCGCTAAGCGACAACAGCAGTGCTCAAACTGCTGAGCCTAGGAGATAAAAGGCACACCGCCCAAGAGCTATTACAGGGCATCACGGCGCAGACTGATCTGTGGCTGGCACCGCTGAACCTGAAGCCAGGCGGCTCTGCAACTCGACAGACTGACACATGTGCCATGCCTGGCCCATGTGTTAAATCTCAAAGTTCAGCGTTTCCTCAAGACATACCCTAATCTGTCTGATTTGCTCACGAAGGTGCGCCGCATCTGTGCGCATTTCAGGAAGTCCAGCACAGATGCTGCCACTCTCAGGGCAGCGCAGGGTCGCCTCCAACTGCCCGCTAACCGACTGTTGTGCGACGTGCCCACGAGGTGGAATTCAACATTAACCATGTTATCCAGAATTTACCAGCAGCGCAGAGCGATTGTAGACTGCCAGATGTCAAATTCCACTAGAACTGGTAGTCAGGTCAGTCAGCTTCCTCAAGTCTACAATGAGGAGTGGACGTGGATGTCTGATATCTGTCAGGTGCTGAGTAACTTTGAGGAGTCAACACAGATGGTCAGTGGCGATGCCGCCATCATCGGCCTCACCATCCCGCTGCTTGGCCTGTTGAAAAACTCTCTGGTCAGCATGAAGTCGGAAGCTTTGTGCTCGTCACAAGAGACGGGGGAAGAAGATTGATAGCCAAAGCACCCTCAGGTCTGTTTCTCAGCGCATATCGGAGGAGGTGGAGGAGGATGAGGAGGAAGAGGAGGAGAATGTGGGCGAGACAGAAGAGGGGACCATTGTTCAGTCCTTCACTGTTCAGCATGTATGGGCAGAAGAAGAGGAGTTGGAGGAGGAGGAAATGGAGAGTCAGGCCAGTGAGGGGAGTGAATTCTTGCGCGTTGGGACTCTGGCGCATATGGCAGATTTCATGCTAGGCTGCCTATCCCGTGACCCTCGCGTTCAAAGAATTTATTCCAGCACCGATTACTGGGTATTCACTCTCCTGGACCAACAGTACAAGCAAAATCTTTCCACTCTCATCCCTGGAGAGGAAAGGAGTGTGAGAATGCATGAATACCAGCAGGCCCTGGTGCACAAGCTGAAACAGTATTTCCCTTCTGACAGCACTAGCGACAGAGGGCGTACTTCTGTGGGACAAGTAGCGAGGGAGAGTAGGCGAGCAGGTAGTTTGTCCAGCACTGGCAGGGGTACACTTTACAAGGCCTTTGCCAGTTTTATGTCACCCCAGCAAGACACTGTCACCTGTCCCCAGTCTCGGCAGAGTAGGGCTGATCTTTACAGAAAGATGGTGAGGGAGTACGTAGATGACCATACCATCGTCCTAAATGATCACACAGCTCCCTACAACTACTGGGTTTCAAAGCTGGACATGTGGCAAGAACTAGCGCTGTACGCCTTGGAGGTTCTTGCCTGCCCTACCACTAGTGTGTTGTCCGAGCGGGTTTTCAGTGCAGCTGGTGGCATCATCACCGATAAGCGTACACGCCTGTCGACTGACAGCGCTGACAGGCTGACGCTTATCAAGATGAATAAAGCCTGGATTTCTCCGGATTTTCATTCTCCACCAGGTGAAAGAAGCTCAACCTGAATAATGTATGCACTCCTCCTCCTCATTGTCCTCCTTCTCCTCCTCTTTGTACACTAAAGCAGAGGAAACTGGCAGAATTTTGGGTTGTTTTCATGGCTTCCACATCAAACTTGTTAACTTTGTCGCCACCCTGCTGTGTAATCCACAAAATATACTGGCAAAGTTTTATCATTTACCGATATTATTTCAGCGCTTCTTGCGCATCTGTTTACATTCCCCTCACCCGCCATAACCCAAACTTATAAGAACACTACTACACTTGATCTTATACAAAAGGTTCTTAGAAGTGCTGTTTGGGGAGTAGCCTAGAGACAGGGGCTTGGATTGACGAAAGCTCGCCTGGCAGCGGAGCGCCAGCTCCATCCCAAGATCCAACTAACATAGTTTTAACTGCAGCACCTTTAATCTACTACTAGTTCACTGCCTCCATACATGGTCCCCTTATCAAACGAGCTGTGTCAGGCAGAATTTTGGGTTGTTTTCATGGCTTCCACATCAAACTTGTTAACTTTGTCGCCACCCTGCTGTGTAATCCACAAAATATACTGGCAAAGTTTTATCATTTACCGATATCATTTCAGCGCTTCTTGCGCATCTGTTTACATTCCCCTCACCCGCCATAACCCAAACTTATAAGAACACTACTACACTTGATCTTATATAAAAGGTTCTTAGAAGTGTTGTTTGGGGAGTAGCCTAGAGACAGGGGCTTGGATTGGCGAAAGCTCACATGGCAGCGGAGCGCCAGCTCCAACCCAAGATCCAACTAACATAGTTTTAACTGCAGCACCTTTAATCTACTACTAGTTCACTGCCTCCATACATTGTCCCCTTATCAAACGAGCTGTGTCAGGCAGAATTTTCAGGTGTTTCACCAGATACATAGTGGAACTCGGCCCATCTGTCGCCGCCATGCTGGAAACCTGGAGTTGCAATCATAGCAGCGCAACATGGATGCCCCATACTGTCGCTCTTAATCATGGAACCACTTCCGAAAAAACAATTAAAAATAGAACCACTATGCTATTCCATTATTCCTAGGTGAAATATTCAAACGACCCGGCCTGCTTTGAAAATTATAATTTTTTCAAAGTAAATGCTTCTGGCCCCCAGGCCCATTTTGGGTGGGGAGGAGCCGAGAGACAGGGGCTTGGACAGGCGAAAGCTCGTCTGGCAGTGGACCGCCAGCTCCATCCCAAGATTAGGCAGCCTCAGAAGCATCCATGCATGCTGCTCCTGCTGTTTCCTGTCCATTTTGCCTCCACGATCCTCCAAAGCGTCCACCAATGTCTCCATGCGCAACTTTCAACTCTCTATACCCCAGATGCTGGAGCACGAGAGGATATGCAGCACATCATCCCCTTATCAAACGAGCTGTGTCAGAATTTTCTGGTGTTTCACCAGATACATAGTGGAACTCGGCCCATCTGTCGCCGCCATGCTGGAGACCTAAAGTTGCAATCATAGCAGCGCAATATGAATTATGGAAGGCGTCTCCATGGCTGCCTCCACATGTCGTCCCCTTATCAAAAGAGCTGTGTCAGGCTCATTTTTCAGGTGTTTCACCAGATACATTATGGAACTTGGTCACTATGTCGCCACCATGCTGTGTTATCGACTAAATATACCGTCAACCTTTTGTGCACATAGGAAATCATTTCAGCACTTCTTGCTCACCTCCTTTGGTTCCTCTCTGCCACCCATTTGTTTGAAGCCTGAGTCCATTTAGGGTATGTCACCATGACACTCTCTAGCCTGCCGCTGCTGCCGCTGCATGCCATCCCCTATAGTGTCAGGGTCAATTATTGCATGTTTTAGATGCTATCTAGCCTCATTCGGTCACTCTGTCATGGCCATGCTGTTGCCCATAATTTTGGCATAATGGTGCGATTAAGCAGCATCAGAGGCATCCATGCATGCTGCCCCTGCTGTTTCCTGTCCATTTTCGTGGTGTTTCCTTCCTTTTCTGAGGTTCCCAGGTGTTTGGCCAAGCTTCCCTGTGCAGAGCCTTGGTCCCCTTGAAAAATGCTCGAGTCTCCCTTTGACTTCAATGGGGCTCGTTATTCGAGACGAGCACTCGAGCATCGGGAAAAGTTCGTCTCGAGCATTTAAGTACTCGCTCATCTCTAGTCGCTACCAAAATACCAAGTCATTTTATATATATGTGTAGAAAAAATAGTCGCAGCACTCAAGAGACTAAGTTTAGGTGCAAGTCCAGGGACCTGGACAAATAGTCCCAAAGATAATGCAAAATAAAGAATAAATGGCAGCACTCCAAAGGCTTGTGAGACAAAAGTATTGGATTATTCCAACATGTGTCAAGCTATGTTTCGGCTCCTATGGCCTGGAGCCTTCCTCAAGCAAAGATGTACACAAAGTGAATGAAATTTATATAAAACACAAGGGAAGTGACATCACTTCAAAATACATATAAATCTGTGAAATTCATACAGAAAAACACAATAATAAAATGCAATGTAAATATATGTACATTCATGGACATATAGAAACTGCAAGAGTGCTTTAAGCTAAAAGGGTCAGGTGCTCACCATCGTATCAGCTAAGACGGAGTATACGTATGTCGGACAATACTGGGCATGCTCACGGTCACATGACACAGTTGAAGCATAGAATGTTGGGAAATACAGAGATCACATGATCGTGACATCGGCTGCACCTGGGCACACAGGGCGGTTTAGCCGAAGACGCCATATTTAAGAAGGGAAAACTACCAGTGGACATATAGATATGTGAGTATCCAAAATCACCATGCACATCGCTCCAATGCAACCAAAGGTGTAGGTGCCTAAACAATTGCCTCCCATATAGGGTGGCAGTATGTATGGCATTACGCTGACTCCGAGTCAACCCTTCTTGGACCAAAGCCCAACAGGTGCCCATGTCCCGTCAGTTCTCTACTCCTTTCATGCTCCCATATAAGGAAAATTTCATACTTTGATAAAAAGCAGTCCCCTAATAAAAAGCATATGTCCCCAACAGTGAGAGAGGCATATTATGCGTAAAATCTGATCCTTGTGGTGATTGTGGTAATTTTGTGGTGACCACTTCTCAAAGGTTAGTCTAGGAAAGAGGAAAAATAAAACGAATTAATTGGCTTGAATTTTATAATAAAATCATAAAGTATATCACTAAACGTTTACACCACTGTTCCTCAGGTATCCGTAGGTAACGGTCTCGCTACTCTCCAGCAAATGCCCATTCCTAAATCACATCTATGGTCCTGAATTCAATATTTAGGCCTTTTGGTTTCAAGGTCTCCAATCTGTGAATCCACTCTAACTCTTTACGGTGTAAGGTACGAATTCTGTTACCAACTAGTCTATGGGGTGGGACATGGTCGATTTTTTCGCACTCTCAGTTGAAACTCTCTATGTTTCGCCTCAACAAAATGCTTATAGAAGGGGAAATCTGTCCTTTTGTCTCTGATGGATTGCCGATGATTGTTGAGTCTCATTTTGAGCTCTGTACTTGTCTTACGGACAGGGACATTCCAGTAAATATATAACATATGAAGAACTGCATGTGAGATAGTGTCTTATGGAGTATTCTCTCCCTGTGCGTCTGTCCGTGAATATGTCACCTTTCACAATAAGTTTGCAGACATGGAAAACATCCCTTTCTCCATCTAGATAAAAATGTTGGTTGGACAGAAATCTGACCATGGTCACACAGCTGCACAGATCGTTAGCAACACAGAGAGTAATCAGAGCTGCGTGATCTAACGAGCTGTGCACCTGTGTGACCATGGTCAGATTTCTGTCCACTCAAAGTAAACATAGAAGCTTTCTATTGAATGACAGCAAGCAGAGATCTAGAAAACTGTGAGGAATTGATTCAGAAAGTATATTGGAAAGTTGTATAACTTTTTATAATACAAACAATAACATTAATTTGCTTAAATGGGAATACCCCTTTAAAGAACTGCAATAACCTAATATACTTCACTTCTGGACACAGCTGAAATATTGCCTCTATTTGTGTTTTTTACGTCGGTTAGTTGCCTTCTTATTCTGACTTTCAATGCATTTGTTTTGCACCAAACGTATTGAACACGGCAATTGCTGCATGTGAACAAGTAAATCAAATGTGCTTACTTCTCAGCCATGCCACTTATATGCTTACTATTACATCACATCTGTCACAGCACTTATACCCTCACCCTTACATGCACCTATGAAATAGATCTTATACCCTCACCATTACATGCTCCTATGAAATAGATCTTATACCTCATCCTTACATGCTCCTCTACCATGACACCTATATACTCACTTTCCTCTGCTATGGTTCTTATATCCCCACCCTGACATGCTCTTCTGCAACGCACCCATACCTTAACCCTTACATGCTCCTCTGCCATGCATCTTATATACTTACTTCTGTCACAGCACTTATACCCACACCCTTAACTGCTCCTGTATATTTTATATACACTTATATTTTATATAGACTTATATCCTCATCCTACTTTGTGCTATTCCTGTGACACGCACCCTCACCATAAGATGCTCCTATGCTATTAAACTTATATTCCCACCCTTCATGCTCCCATTCTACTGCCATTGCACTTACACAGTGGGTATGGAAATTATTCAGACCCCTTTAAATTTTTCATTCTTTGTTTCATTGCAGACAATTGGTGAGATCAAAACAGTTCTTTTTTCTCATTAATGCACAGTCTGTGCCCCAGCTTGACAGAAAAAAACCCCAGAAATGTAGATGCTAATTTATTAAACAAGAAAAACTGAAATATCACATGGTCATAAGTATTCAGACCCTTTACTCAGTACAAGCACCTTATGAGCCAGTACAGTCACGAGTCTTCTTGAGAATGATGTAGCAAGTTTTTCACACCTGGTTTAGGGATCCTATGCCTCTTCCTTGCAGATCCTCTCCAGTTCCCTCAGGTCAGATGGTGAACATTTGTGGACGCCATTTTCAAGTCTCTCTGAGATGCTCAATTGGGTTTAGGTCTGGGTTATGGCTGGGTCAATCAAGAATGGTTACAGGGTTGTTCTGAAGCTACTGCCTGGTTATTTCAGCTGAGTGCTTAGGGTCATCGTCTTGTTGGTAGTTGAACCTTCAGTCTAGTTTGAAGTCCAGAGCATTCTGATAGCACACCCTTAGAGCTATGGCACTTATCCCCTACACTTATGGAACTTATCCCCTACTTACTCCGACATGTTACTCTGCCGTTACACTTGCATACTCACTCTTCCCCTACATGGTTCTCTGCTATGGCATTTATACACTCACCTTTAAATCTGCCATCACACCTATTTCATCACGCTTACATGCTCTCCAAGAAACTTATACCCTCAAACTTGCATGTTCATTTGCCATCATACTTATTCCCTCTTCTTTACATGCTCCTTTGCCATGGCATTTATACCCTCATCCTTTTATGCTCCACTGCCATTGCACTTACACCCTCACCCTTACATGCCCCTCTGCCATAACACCTATATATTCAATATTCCCTTACATGTTCTTCTACTATGACACTTATACACAAACACTTACATGCTTCTCTGCCATTGCACCCATTCACTTACAATTAGATGCTCCTTTACCACGGCACTTATACCCTCATCCTTAAATGCCCCTATGCTGTAACACCTATTCCCTCACCCTTACATGCTCCTCTATCATGCCATTTATATCCTCACCCTTACATGCACTAGTGTTACGGATAGCCTTTGTTGAGAGTTTATATTTTGAGTCATGGTACACCCTCTATGCGATTATACTATTTGAGATATTCTACTCTGCATTATTAAATTGGATTGGTTTTGGCTACCTGATAATTTATTGCTTAGTATATACGATTTATAAAATTACTAGTTATGTTTTGTCTAAACTGAAAAAGCTGGAAACAGAATTCATCATTCCCCATTTTGCCTTATGCATCATAAAGGCTGGAATTCCCTCTTAATCTCACTATAAGTGTTAATTGGTTGTTTGTACCCTCATTAACCCTGGTGTATCTGCAAGGCATTATTTATAATCTGCTTTGGTCTGAATCATACATAAACATCAACCCCTTCACAAAGACAGATACTTTCCATTGATCAAATTAGTTCAATTAAAGAGAAATAAGTGACACCTTTATCTTCCTGTTATTTTATGAGGCTCAGACTGACACGGGGGTCATCTATTCTATGTAAGGGGAGCAAACTATGGAGCATATTTAGATACTGGCACACACTATGTTTTACTGGAAGATGAATATGGTGAATAGCGACTGTGATTTGTGGTCATAAAGAGCTTAATGAAACTCTATCACCAGGAAAAGATCACCTTTCATTAGGGCATTTTACTGTCCCCTATAAAAACCTCAGTCAGCATTGTACCAATGTGCCAATTGAGGCACCAAGAACATTATTTTCTTTAAAACCTCACCTATAAAATAATAAACCAGATGTCAAAGGGTTAACCTATTAACATTTACTTATTGATACATTTAAAGATATATAATATATATGTATATATATATATCATAAGTACAGAGAACCAGGCATCCTATGCATATGTATAAGGTCATCCTGCAGTTTTACAAAGCTGAATCGCACATGGGATTCACAGACTTTCAGCTAAAGAGACCTCTACAGTCAGGAAATATATTTTCATCCTCTTGTCTGTGCAGCTTTGAAAAAAATACATATTCTTTTACCTGATTCCAAGCCCTGTGTTCAACAAGAGTTAACACTATAAGGGCACCTTATTGTTTATATTGATCTTTATTCAGTGCCAAGGCTTCTCTGAGTCACATATATATATTTATTAATTTAATATTTTAAGACTTTTGTTAATTTTATATTTTATGAATTAATAATATATATATTTTATTTTTATATATCCAGGGCAAAAGAAAAGATGCTGATAGGAGGTTACATGTATAAGACATATGGGGAATGCTTTATTTCTCAACAAAAATATTATTACTTTTAATGTTAATATTTGTCTGGGATAATAACAATATTTGTATTATGAAAAACAATTCAAATAATAAACATATATGTTAGAGTGGACTTTGTTAAAGAGACAGCAGCTTCATTTTCTTCATTGTTTTTTTTTGTTTTGTTTTGTTGTTTTTTTGTACACTTAGAGGACACAGACTCTTGTAGTAGCGTATGGAAGGAAAGGATGGAGGGAGGATATGAGCTGGTGCCCTGACATGGAGAGATGTAGTCAGCAGCAGCTTCTTTCTTTCTCTCTCTCTCCTCCTAGCTCAGTCCATAGTTGCAGTTGTGTTCATTTGTCTGCACCTCCTCCTCCTGTCTCCCAGATCAGCAGTAGCAGCAGCAGAGAGGCTGGAGGATGCTGTCTGCACAGAGCTCAAGCAGCTTCACAGAAAACTGATGGCAGCTTTACATGCACTTGCAGCCTAAGCTGAAGCTAAAGCCACTGCCAATCCCACCCCTTCATACAGTGGTACAGTCCTCTGGAGCTGTGTCTGCACCCTGGATGGTGTACGCCTGCTTGTTCCAGCACTGGAGCCCTAGGATGATGATAAAGGAGCCTTGGTCCATGTAGGAGATTATCACTTACTGACCCATAGAACTGTCCTTGTCACCAGCATCCTGCTCCTATTGACTCCTGGAGGTTGACTGATGGCTGTTCAAGGTGGATTTATCTTCTGCCTCTTTGGCAAATAAGCGGTCAGGCAAGGGCACCAGTGTTAGGCTATGGCAAGACCTGCACAGGGCAGAGAGAAGCAGCCTGGGGGATCAAGGCTGCCCAGAGTTCCCAGTCAATAGGTAGGTGCCAACTGCTATGTTTTCTCTCTGTATTTGAGGAAATGAAGATGTTAGTATGTGATTGTAGATACTCATCTGTATACACGTGAGGGCAACATGCTCTGAGCCGAGAAGCACTTTGTAGGGTGTGTGTTTCTGGCTGGTTCAGCACTCTAACAAGTGGACAGCGCATTCTAGTCTACTACTAGGACGTGTGTATATAGGCGCCTGCTGGGTGGGTCTGGGGTACACACTTATTTCTATCATATCATAGCTAAGGCTTTTACATACTGGTTAAACACTGCTGCTTAGGTGTAATCATGGAAAAAAAGAGCTAAATACATGGATTGACTAAGATCTTCCAGGGCTGCAAGAGTTAAGCTTGGACACAGAAACACATTGGTGTAGAAGCAGTAGTCAGATATCCTATGATAAAAGGTGAGTGATCCTGGAAAGCTTCATGACATTCAATCAAAACGTCCAATGATTTTATGATATAAAAATAGAACTTGGTAAAGCAAATGCAGCAATGTCATAAAACCTGGTAAAAGTGGGCAGAAGTGAGCAGGACTGTTACAGGGAGTTCTGCTTATATTGTGGATTCTATTGTATTAATTTGCTTTATCTCACCCATGCCAGACTTTTTAGCTTCATCTGTCACATCTTTTCAATCTTCCTGGTGTCATCTTTGTCTGTGCATCTGTTATTTTATTTTACATGACATTTATTTTGTGACCCTATCAGTGCCCTTAAATATGGTGCGACTATTACAGCTGACCTTTGCTTCAATAGTTAATGTTTTGCATTTAGCAGATAATATATAGTATCCATTGTTCTGTCAGTCCAACCACTTATAGAAAGTGAAAAGAAGGACTGTCTACATTTGGTGTGTCGGCAAGCCCTGGTGGGGGCTAATGAGCCTTTCTAAAAGGGATTACAGTAAATAATGTGTTGTGTACAGCCTCAGTGATACACTAGAATATCCTATTCAATCCAATGATTATTTAAGTATAGGCTTCTTTGTGGTTACTCTTTGTCTGCAAGAAATGCATTGTTTTTTCTTCTGTGGTTGAGGAGTCTGTTCAGTTCTTGAAAAGTCAATATACTTAAAGCATACAATCCATAGTTTTACTATTTTAGCTTTTTGTATGTCAGGTTTGCAAATAATTTATTTCCCTTTTATGTTTAGGCTTTTAGCAGATGCCTACAGCCCTTATACTTCTGCTTATGAGCCTCTGCAAACACAGTATGAACCTCCACATGAGTCTCTATCATGGACTTTAATGAGAAGGCTTTTCTACGTGTTGGAAAGCAGCATTTTTGAGTTATTATATTATTATACTGTGATAAAAGTAATATGTGTTTAAAAAGTGCACTAAATATATACCAACTCCATGTAATACAGCAACTCCATGACTGTTAGACTCATTTTTAACTATCAGTCTATGATTAGTGTGTCTTTAAGAGAAGTAAATGAAACCTATAATATCAGCTTAATTTTATCATACATAGAATATTGACTCACTTCCTAAGTTGTCCTAGAAAGGGTTAAATTTTACAAAAAGGATATTTTTTATTCTAGTAGATTTGTGCATTATAGTTATAGTCATGGTTATTATGCATTCTCATTCATTTGCATCTGTGATATGTATAATAATGATGGATGCAGCATATAAGTTAAGAGCACAAGGACCCTTGCCAATGAAGGCTGGTGCGTTGAGTGGTCTGGACTTTTGTTAATTAATAAAAGGTAAAGTCACTTAATACTTTGATTGTCTGTGCTTTACCATTAGCCATTGTCATTGGCACCTCAATTTAGTGCAGACATTACAATACTTTATATAAAGCTTACATTGACATTAGTTATGCCATGTAATTGACCATGGCATCTGGAGTGATATCCCTTCTCAGTGATTGTCAAATAATCGAGATTTTCAATTTATTCCTTCTAACAATAGCAAATACAACCTTGAAATGAAGAAATCCATATAAAGTGCAAATACTTTACCTAGAAGTGTATTGTGCATATCCATTATTGTTGCATCTATCTCTAACTTCTTTTACTTAATATGTATGACAACACGCAGATGTGGCAGAGTCTCAATTTTGTGAAACTTGGTAACTCAGAGTTAACATAACTTGGAAGGAGGGACTGCAGTCCAAAGATCATGTCTTTTGATAATAAACATATTTCTGCCATTCCTTAGAGGGGTGTGCATTATTATTAGTTCCAACTGGTGGACCAACTGGACCAATTAGCGCCCATGTATATTATATGACAAAGGGTTTTTATAAACCCAGTACACTTCGACCATCCGATAATCCCTGAATCCGAGTATATTGCCCTGCAGTAACAATTGCAATCCTTAATCCTTCCCATAAACATTGTCACTGCAGCACCATAGCCTGCAGTGCAGATATAGTCCACTCCGCCAGAAGCAACAGTAAATAAGTGCCGTGATAAAATTCATCTGTCAGTGACCAGTCTCAGTTACATGGGATTTGCTGCAGCATTACCATGTGACTCGCTGCCATACTCTCTTGGCAGGAGGATAGTCATGGTGTAAGGTGACACAACATATGACAGTAAAACTTTGCAAAAGTCCCAATTCAACTTGAAACCTTTTTGGATACTGCAGGGGCAACAGGAAGTCCTAGGTTTCTTAATGAAGAGGATGAGTCAGTGGCGGTCGTAATGTAGAACCAAATTATTATTAATGACAGCAATTATTTTTAGCCTTAAGAAACAGAAGGAAGTGGTGAATAATGGGAGTTTCTCATTTAACTGGTTCTTGGCAGGAACATAAAAATAGCCTATATAAAGTGTTTCACCATAAATGTTCTAGTCATCCATTTCTATGATGCTGATGAGATACAGGACATATTCTGGGCATGGCTCAATAAGCTGCTGTATTGACTGACATAGATTCCAGTTTCTGTATTGTGTGCAAATTTTTCAGAATGTCAAAATAATCCGTTCTCTAAAGTTTAGAGGAAGCCAGTCATGGCAAGAGAAATGCATTGATGCCGTTTTTATAAGGGGAAAAACTGCTTCTTTAACTCTACTGTATACAATATGAAAAATTGCTATGTTTTTCTAGGGATTAGACTTTGCAGGCATAGTCAGAGCTTCTGTGTTTGTGGCAGGATTAGATGAAGGTTATTGGGTGGTGCCGAATAATGTATGTTTATTCCAAGAAAAGACGTGGCTTCTTCTCGAAGGGGAACTGTCACTCAAACACCAAGGAGACAATAGAACAAAGGAAAAGAAAAACTGTACTGACAATTTGTGTTCTGTTAGTAGAAAAAAGAATACGCCAACATGTAGTCAAAGGCGGTTTTCAGTTTTTGTACTTAGAAGATGCTTTAACCACTACTTTTCTGTATTCAGTTCTTAAATGCCTGTTGAATGTATAACAATAATCAGAACAATCATCAACACGTCACTGTAACTAAAAATTGTGCTAACTACTTGATAATCAATAAATCCATGTGTGATATATTCTACATATATTACATTATAGTATGGATTCTGTGCACCCTTTACTTGCACCACGAATGACATCATAAATGGTTGGCTACTACTGATATCTCTCTCGATGTTCATGCAGATTCACTATAGCAGTCTGTACAAACTGATTGGAGGGGTCATTTAACCCTTTCAGGACCTATGACGAAAATGCACGTCCAAGTCGGGTGCACGTTCCGGCACCGGGACGTGCATTTTCGTCATCCATTTAAATCGTCACCGTGTGTAAACACACGGTGACTACAATGTGACATCGGCTGTCATAGACAGCCGAGTGTCACAGGCATCGGTGCAGGGACCAATCACAGCGCTCCCTGTCCGGCGATCGCTATGATTGGTCGGTGACGTCACACCGACCAATCATAGCTGTATCCTGTGAGAGGAGGCTGGAATACAGCTCCGATCTCGTCATTTCAGTCAGAGTTGTGGATGAGATCGGAGCTGTGTCTGCTGAGCCTCCTCTCAGAACGAAACTTTGTTGCAGTGTGCCCCACAGAGTTCGATTAACCCCTTAGTGTGCCCCCTCATATTCACCAGCTCTTCCAGTTACATTGTCCAGTGATACCGTGATTGCGCCTGTCAGTGACCTGCGTCCATATAGTGTCCAGAAAGTTTGTCTCGAATAACGAGTACCCGAGCATTTTAGTGCTCGCTCGTCTCTAGTAAAGAACCTTTGTCTATGTTGATGGTAAAATCGCCTCTCCTCTAGGCGTAGAGGATGCCCCCTTGTCCTGGTCACAGGCCTAGGTATAAAAAGATCTTTGGAGAGATTCTTGTACTGTCTGTTCAGGTATTTGTACATTGTAATGAGGTCTCCCCTCAGCCATATTTTTTCTTAACAAAATAACCCCAAATGTTTTAATCTGTCATTGTATTCTAATCCCCCCATTCCCTAATAATCTTGGTTGCTCTCCTCTGCACCCGTTCCAGTTCTACTATCTCCTTTTTATACACTGGTGCCCAAATCTGTGCGCAATATTCCATGTGTGGTCTGACCAGTGATTTGTATAAGGGCAAAACTATGTCTTTATCATGAGAATCTATTCCTCTCTTGATACATCCCATAATTTTATTTGCTTTAGCAGCAGATCTGCAACATCCTGATCTGCAGTAACCTGCCACTATAAAAAAATAAAGCTATAAAACTATAGAAAACATTATCAATATTTACAGCCAGGAAAATACTTTGAACCCCTTAGATGACGTGGTCATAGCATTAATGTGGTAAAAAGAAGGAAAAATCCCTACTCAGATTCCTTTAGGTCTAAATGGGTTGCCATGATAGACAGAAGTCAAAATATTAGCTTTCAAGCTGCCATGAATGGATTTAGAATGTATTATGCATGGCCAGATGACAGTTACTACATTTTTACTTCAAATTTTACTATTCCTTACATCTAATATATGGACGATTGTATGTTTATATGCGCTAAATCCACTTACCAAATATTCTCGAGTATTAGCCGAGTTTTTCAGCACAAAAATTGGGCTAAAAACCTCACCTCGGCTTATAAGCGAGTCAAGAGAAAAAAAAACAGTGTACTCACCTTCCGACGCCCCCCCCCCCCCCCCTTCCCCAGCAGGTCCTCTGCTATACAGCGATGCTCCGGCATCGGCTCCATGTCCCCGTGGTGTCCGTCTCAGGGATCGTGGCATCAGCTGCTCGCTGACATGCGACTTTGTGTGCCGACATTAGCACACACTATGATGCCAGCGAGCGGCTGACGTAATGGTTCCTGCGACAGATCACGCGGGGACACGGAGCCTTGCCGGAGCATCACTGTATAGAAGGACTTGTCGGGGGGGGGGGGGGGGGGGCGTCGGAAGGTGAGTACACCGTTTTTTTTTCCTACAGGTATTATATTGGGGGCAGGGGCTGCATGCGTTATACTAGGGATAGGAGGGGTCAGGGACTTGCAGGATGTACTTATACTACAGTGGCTGGCAGGCTATATACCACAGGAGTTGGCTGGATGGCTATATACTACAGGGGGCTCGCAGGCTATATACTAAAGGGGGCTGGCAGGCTATATACTACAGGGGTTGGCAGGCTATATACTACTGGGGGCTGGCAGGCTATATGCTACAGGGGGCTGGCAGGCTATATACTAGTGGGGCTGTCTGGCTATATACTACAGGGACTGGCTGGCTATCTCATACAGGGACTAGTTGGCTGGCTATATACTACAAGGGGCTGGCAGGTTATAGTTGGCTGGCAGCAACGCCCCGGAAGAAGCCTTGCCGGCGAAACCCTGGGTCGGGCGGTCAGGAAAGCTAGCATCCCGTTATGTGAATTTGTGATATGCGCATTTTTAATGTACTCTTGTGAGTATGATGAACTGAAATAAATTTTAACTGCCTGCATATTTTCTTCCAGCTACAAATATAATTAAAGGAGGAGAATGAGAGTGTGATGATGCTAGTCTGAATGGTGACATACTTTCAGCAGGAGAAACTGAAGATTGGTGCTGTTCATCAATGTTTTAAGATAGAATAACGAGGGAGAAGAAGAATATTTTGAGCTCTGGTCATAGTGAAATTATTTTCTCTATTTCTGTGGACTTTTCAAAGACTGTGTGGACCGGTCTTATACCGTGAGTAGCTCCTTAAGGGGCAAACTGTGCACCAGGAACAACTGTGTTTCTGTGCTATATACTAAAGGGGCTGGCTGGGTATATACTGGGTAGAATTCGAACGGTAATCCAGCAGCCAGGCAGGTATGAAGACAAAATTGTGAATAAAAAAGTTGAAGTTTATTTAATCCTTTAAAAATATTAAAACGGTACCATGGTGAAAAAAAACTGACGCATTTCGAACTAAATATAGTTCTTAATCATAGACTATGATTCCTAGAAGCACTGATCCGGCTCAGTTTTATCCGTGCACCGGAGATCTACACATGACTGCACACAGTGGGTGAGCTGAAAAAACCTCCCTTTTTCTTTTCCTTATATACTGGGTAGCCTGTGATCAATGCATTTCCCACCCTCAGCTTATACTCGAGTCTAGGTTTTTCCAGTTTTTTGTTTTAAAATTAGGGGTCTCGGCTTATACTCGGGTTGGCTTAAACTCGAATATATACGGTACCTTTTTTCTACTATGAAGAGGACCAATTTAGGGATGGTTACACTGCTTTCTAATAGCAGTTTTTAAAAATCTGTTTATTTAGAGGGAATTAAAGAAGACCTGTCAGCTTGATTTGTGACAGTAAACCAACTACAGGTCCTTATGGTGCTGTGGTTAAAGGTTCCAAGTCGACCTGTTTGATGGCTGTAGATTAAGAAATATAAAAAAAAAATTATACTTGCTGATTTGAGTCCAATGAGACACAATGGAGCCACACTGGAAGATCCTGCCCTGGCTTCATAGTGCATGTGCTGTACATATGGTGCTTGTGCAATGAAGCTGGGGTGTACTTCGCTGGAACAAGGGACTAGTTATGTTAATTTGTAAATTTTGTAAATATGTAAATTTTAAAAATACTACAGGGCAATTTGAGACACTAAACCACTGATAATGGGAAACTAATATTGTATAACTGAGAAAGTAATACAGTTATTTTTACAACAGGTCAGGCGTTGGTGTAATCTGTGGGAAGCATGTTATAGAACATGAGAAATAGTATAACTTATATTTTATATACAGGCAGTCCCCGGGTTACATACAAAATAGGGTCTGTAGGGTTTTTAAGTTGAATTTGTATGTAAGTCGGAACTGTATATTTTATCATTGTAATCCCAGCTAGAACTTTTTTGGTCTCTTTGACAATTGGATTTAAAAAATGTTGGGTTGTCATAAGAACCAGGATTAATAATAAAGCTTCATTACAGACACCTCTGATAACTGTTATAGCTGTTTATTGTAGCCTAGGACTAAAGTACAATAAATTACCAATATCCAGTGGTCCGTTTGTAACTAGGGGTCGTATGTAAGTCGAGTGTTCTTAAGTAGGGGACCACCTGTAGTTACCGTATATCTCTGCTCTTCAGGGAGATTATCCTATCAGTAACTGATAGCCATGTCCGTTCGACAGAGGATTAGTCACCGATAGGATCGCCCTCATGACTTCTCCACCTAGCAATATTTATTTTTCCTAAAAAAAACTACATGTGGATTTCCTCAGCTTCCTCTGCTATGTTACATACTACTGACATGGTGACAGGGTTGATTTTTGTGTTTAGTGATAAAAATAACTATCACAGACAAAAATAACTGATTAATAAAATACTGCATCCCCCCATCAACCTTGTGTGTACAAATTCTCAGACTGCATATGAGAAAAGACCAGGGTGTGTTTATAGAGACATACAATGGCACCCCTGTGGTGTAGCACCAATGCAAGTAATGTGTTAATAGCCGGCTTTGTTATCCATGGTAAACACTGCAGAGGGATCTTTGTTAATCACTGGCTATGTGAGAATTCAGACATCCAGATTCCTTTCTCTACGATAGCCCCCCCCCCCCCCAACTGGAAAGAAATATAAAAAGAAGGGATTTACAGCAATCCATTCACCTCTATGCTTTTTAATGAAATCCCCTTTTGAACCATAGACATTTGGATGTGTTTTTGACAGAAAAACTAAATCTCTGCAAAGTTGGATGTGGGTTGCAGGGATATGGGGAAACTCATTTTTTTAAAGCTCTAAAAGGGGCAATTTGGCAAGAATTTACAGTAACCAAGGGTCCAAGCTGGTAGTCAGAATTTCCATGTTCCTTGTTAAGAAATGCCAGAGACTCCCGCAACATACTGTGCAGCTCCTGGTATATTACAGAATATACACCAGGGATACTAAATTAATTTTTATAATTATGCTAATGAACCAGAAGGCCTCTGGTTTCCAAAGCGCCTCAGTCCTGCAGCTTCACAGGCTGTTAACATGATCAGAGCAGGTTCCCCCTGCACTTCCTGCTGCTGCTAGATTACAGAGGCAGAGGGAAGAGAAAGAGAGCAGGAGGTTGGGTAAGATATGCTCTTCTCATTGTAACAGCTTGTGAATCTGCAGCATTGAGGGGCTCTGGTAACCCCCCCCCCCAGAGCCCTTCAGGCTCATTAGTATAATTTTAAAAGTTGTTTTTGGAAGAAAGAAAACCATGGATAACAAATAAAAGACAATTACGACAGTCATGCTTCCTGGATCTATGAGTAAGTGTCTCTGGTCTGTCATGCTTGATTTTGATGGTGGATTTTCTTTAAACATAGAAAATTCCAGAGAAATGTCTCCTGTGATCAAATAGAAAAAAAATAAGATTCATTAACAAAGCAACTCAGATGTATAACCAAAGCTAAACCTAACTTCATTTTTTGTGTACTAATTAATATAGAATTTATATGATCCAAAACATAGCTAATTAAATTCTTATCATTAAGCACTGACGGGGAGTAGATGGAAATCCATATAGAAACTCACAAAGTTGCTATAGCTCCATCTTTAGACTGTTTTTAAGCGTTATTCAGAATTGCGTTTATGAGACAGGGAAGCTTCCCGTCAAACCGGTACCAGCTTTCCGGCCCATTCTGCACTCATTTCAAGGGGATAGAGTTTGAGAACCTTAATGCAGACAATGGTCATAGAAATCAGACTTAAAGGGGTGTTCCTTTGAAGTGAAAATTTTTAAATGTACTCAGGATAACAAAATAACACATTCTCTAATTAAATGTTATTTACAAAAATACAGCATTTCACGGACATAATTCCAACCTGTCTCCATCAGTCCTGGTGCTTGTCCCTGGATATGAGAGTATATCTTATGACTATGGTTGGATTCTTCTCATGAATAGCTTGTCTGCACACTGCAGGGCTCTCTGCCTCCTGCCCCTCCCCCCCAGCATTACAAGAGCAGCTCAGACAAAGGCACTTCCTGCTGACAAGCATCAGTGTGTAGAGACTACTCTACAAGCTACAAACAGATAAGGTCTTTATAGCAGAGCTGACTGTGTATTTTATTTATAGGGTGAGGAAGCAGAGGTGACTGTGTGTTTTATTGATTAGGCGAGTTAGCAGAATTGAGAGTGTTATTGGGGGAGATTTATCAAAAGTGTCTGAGGTAAAACTGTTCTAGTCGCTTATGGCAACCAATCAGAGCTCAGCTTTAATTTTATAAACTGCTGTGGGAAAATGAAAGCTGATCTTTGATTGGTTCTCACGAGCAACTAGAAAAATTTTACCTCAGACACTTCTGATAAATCTTCCCCATTGCGTTTTATATCCATCTAATGGATCTAAGCATCTTTTATCTCTGATCTATTTCATCTCTTTTTTTCTATGTGTCAGATACTAATAGAATGTTCAGAAGTTAAATAAAAGTGTATTTAGACCCTGAATCATGATAATTTAACCCTTTCAGGACCTATGACGAAAATGCACGTCCAAGTCGGGTGCACGTTCCGGCACCGGGACGTGCATTTTCGTCATCCATTTAAATCGTCACCGTGTGTAAACACACGGTGACTACAATGTGACATCGGCTGTCATAGACAGCCGAGTGTCACAGGCATCGGTGCAGGGACCAATCACAGCGCTCCCTGTCCGGCGATCGCTATGATTGGTCGGTGACGTCACACCGACCAATCATAGCTGTATCCTGTGAGAGGAGGCTGGAATACAGCTCCGATCTCGTCATTTCAGTCAGAGTTGTGGATGAGATCGGAGCTGTGTCTGCTGAGCCTCCTCTCAGAACGAAACTTTGTTGCAGTGTGCCCCACAGAGTTCGATTAACCCCTTAGTGTGCCCCCTCATATTCACCAGCTCTTCCAGTTACATTGTCCAGTGATACCGTGATTGCGCCTGTCAGTGACCTGCGTCCATATAGTGTCCAGTTATACTGTGATTGCTCCTGTCACTGACCAGCGTCCTTATAGTGTCCAGTAATAATACCGTGATTGCGCCTGTCAGTGACCTGCGTCCTTATAGTGTCCAGTGATACCGTAATTGCTCCTGTCACTGACCAGCGTCCATATAGTGTCCAGTGATACCGTGATTGCTCCTGTCAGTGACCAGCGTCCTTATAGTGTCCAGTAATAATACCGTGATTGCGCCTGTCACTGACCAGCGTCCATATAGTGTCCAGTGATACCGTGATTGCTCCGTCAGTGACCAGCGTCCATATAGTGTCCAGTGATTCTGTGATTGCTCCTGTACTGACCAGCGTCCATATAGTGCCAGTGGATACCGTTGATTGCTCTGTCCACTGACCAGCGTCCATAGTGTCCGTGATACCGTGATTGCTCCTGTCACTGACCAGCATCATATAGTGTCCCAGATACCGTGATTGCTCCTGTCACTGACCAGCGTCCATATAGTGTCCAGTAATACAGTGATTGCTCCTGTCACTGACTAGCGTCCATATAGTGTCCAGTGATACCGTGATTGCTCCTGTCACTGACCAGCGTCCATATAGTGTCCAGTGATACCGTGATTGCTCCTGTCAGTGACCAGCTTCCATATAGTGTCCAGTAATAATACCGTGATTGCTCCTGTCACTGACCAGCGTCCATATAATGTCCAGTAATAAATACAAAGTGATTGCTCCTGTCACTGACCAGCGTCCATATAGTGTCCAGTAATAATACCGTGATTGCTCCTGTCACTGACCAGCGTCCATATAGTAAATGGATCAGCTAAGATACATGTGAGTGCTATTAAATGACCAGCGTCAAAGGGTCCAAGTGATACCGTGTGTCCCTGTCACTGACCAGCGTCCATATAGTGTCCAGTAATAATACAGTGATTGCTCCTGTCACTGACCAGCGTCCATATAGTGTCCAGTGATACCGTGATTGCTCCTGTCACTGACCAGCGTCCATATAGTGTCCAGTAATAATACCGTGATTGCTCCTGTCACTGACCAGCGTCCATATAGTGTCCAGTGATACCGTGATTGCACCTGTCACTGAATATTAGTTACTAGTTGTTGTTTGTTACCTAGAAGAAAAAAAAGCTAAAAAAAGAATAAAATATAATTTTTTTTTTACAGCTATACAGTTGTAGTTCGAGGTATAGATATACACTTTGTGAATATATCTCAAAGAATGGCACAGCGGATGTTTACTGCAGAGGAAGCCTATGCTATGATCTGTTCAGACACAGATACCGCAAGTGAAATTGATGATGAACTTTTCGTTCCTTCATCGTCATCTAGTGACAGCGATGAGCCAGTAGCAAGGCGCTCCAGGCTGAGCGAAAGTCAGCCAAGTACTAGCAGTAATGACCCAGACTGGCTGTCTGCAGAATCATATGCCCCACAAATTCCAGATTTTGTTTCTGTGCCCGGCGTTAAGATAGACACCACAGGTTATTGTGAGGCAGATTTTTTTAAATTCTTCTTTTCAGAAGATTTAATAAATTTAATAGTCCAACAAACAAATGTGTACGCCGCTCAATTTTTGGCTACACACCCTGAATCACTTTATGTTCGTGATAACATGTGGAAGCCAGTTGACCAGGCAGAAATGCTGATATTTTGGGGCCTTCTTTTGAATATGGGCCTTGTAAAAAAGCCAACAATCAGATCATACTGGTCAACCGATGTATTGTACGACACCCCTATGTATCGGGACGTGATGCCGCGCAAACGCTTCGAGGTTATAATGCGCTTCATTCATTACAGTGACAACTCATTATGTCCCCCAGCAAGTGACCCCAGCTATGATCGGCTATTTAAAATTAGGCCTCTCGTGAAGCATTTTAATTTAAAATTTGCAGAGGTATATATGCCTGAAAAAAATTTGGCAATTGACGAATCCCTGGTGTTGTTCAAGGGGAGATTAAAATTCAGACAATATCTCCCAAGCAAGAGAGCCAAATATGGCATGAAAGTTTATAAAGTCTGTGAAAGCAACAGTGGCTTTACCCACCATTTTCGGGTATACGAGGGAAAAGATTCAAAAATTAATCCTCCTGAATGTCCCCCCAACCTTAATGTTAGCGGCCGAATAGTTTGGGACCTAATTCACCCACTGTTGGACAAGGGGTATCACTTGTTTGTTGATAATTTTTATACAAGTGTGCCCCTGTTTAGAGCCCTTTTCCAAAAAAATACTGTGGCTTGTGGCACCATCAGGAGGACGCAAAAAGGCCTTCCAAAGGCACTGGTCAATTTTAAATTAAAAGCCGGGGAATGCAAAGCTCTTTGCAATGATCATTTATTGCTGGTAAAATACAGAGATAAAAAGGATGTGCATGTGCTAACCACCATTCATGCTAATGAGAGCAGCCCTGTTCCTGTCCGTGGTAGAAATGCCACCACTTCAAAACCTCTCTGCATACAACAATATAATAAGAACATGGGAGGGGTAGACCTTGCGGATCAAATGCTGCAGCCCTACAGCGCAGTTAGGAAGTCCAAGGTCTGGTACAAGAAACTGGCTATTAATCTGGTGCAAATGGCCCTGTACAATTCATTTGTCATTTACAAAAAGACCGGCCACCAGGGATCTTACCTGGACTACCAGGAAAAAGTAATAAAAAATTTAATTTTTGGAGACCTGGGTAGCGAAGCAAGGGCTACAACATCAAGTGATGCCAGCAGGATAGTTGCAGGACAGCACTTCCCATCCCAAGTCCCACCAACTGCAAAAAAGGCCCGTCCTCAAAAAAGATGCCGTGTCTGCTATAAAAATGGGATTAGGAAGGACACTGGTTATCAGTGCATGACATGCCATGACCAACCAGGGCTATGCATTCATGAATGTTTCCGCAAATACCATACCTCACTAGAATATTAATTTTTTTTATTTAGTCATTCAGAAATGTCCACATATTTATGCCGTGCCCCCATTTCACATTTATTGGCCACTTCAAAATTAAAATTCTCATTATACCTCTAGATGAATATTATGCGGATTGTAAAAATTGGGTTCCATTTCCTTACTCAAAACTCACAAAAGTAACTAGGTTGGGAATATAAGGTTTCCACACTGATGTGACTTCTGAAGGGATTCTATAATTCACTTGCCCAATTCCTCTGCCAGGAAGATGGGACCTGTAATTGATTGCAGCCTGAATTGTGGCCAGAAAAGCTAAAATGCGCTCCTTCCATTGTAGGCTCTGCCAATTGTCCAAAAAGCAGATAATGGCCATGTTGAGTGCATTTTTCATCATGGAAGACACTAAAATATTAAATCTGGGAACCATTTTGGACATTCTCTTTATTTTGAGCCAAAAAAAACTGTCCCAAATGTGAGATATCGCTGAAATAATGAATTTTTAATTTTCATTTGCTTGGCATTATTCTGAAAAAAATGGAAGTTCTAAATACATGATAATCCCATATATATGGACCAAACGGGTCAGTAAATCCAAAATGGATCACTTTCTGGTGGATTTCTGTGATCTCATTGCCAAATTTCTCTTCTAAATTGTGGGATCGGGTTTTAGAAATTGGTTGCAGTCTGAGTTTGTGGCCAGAAAAGAAGCTAAAATGCGCTCCTTCCATTGTAGGAGGCCCTGCCAATTGTCCAAAAAGCAATAATGGCCATGTGAGTGCATTTTTCAATCATGGAAGAACACTAAAATATTAAATCTGGGAACCATTTTGGTCATTCTCTTTATTTTGAGCCAAAAAAAACTGTCCCAAATGTGAGATATCGCTGAAAATAATGAAATTTTTAATTTCATATTTGCTTTGCATTAATTCTGAAAAAAATGGTAAGGTCTAAATACATGATAATCCCATATATATGGACCAAAAAGGGTGCAGTATCCAAACGGGATCATTCCTTCTGGGGGATTTCTGTGATCTTCATATTGCCAATTCCTTTCTCTTCTAATGGTGGATAGGGTGTAGAATTGGTTGCATCTAATTGTGGCCAGAAAAGCTAAATGCGCTCCTTCCATTGTAGCCCTGCAATTGTCCAAAAAGCAGATAATGGCCATGTTTAGTGCATTTTTCATCATGGGAGACACTAAAATATTAAATCTGGGAACCATTTTGGTCATTCTCTTTATTTTGAGCCAAAAAAACACTGTCCCAAATGTGAGATATCGCGCTGAATAATGAAAATTTTTAATTTTCATATTTGCTTGCATTAATTCTCTGAAAAAATGGTAAGGTCTAAATACATGATAATCCCATATCTATGGACCAAAAGGGTGCAGTTCCCAAAATGGGATCACTTCTGGGGATTTCTGTGATCTTCATTGCCAAATTTCTCTTCTAATGGTGGATAGGTCTAGAATTGTTGCAGTCCTGATTGTGGCCAGAAAAGCTAAATTGCGCTCCTTCCATTGTAGGCCCTGCCAATTGTCTCAAAAGCAGATAATGGCCATGTTGAGTGCATTTTCCATCATGGAAGACACTAAAATATTAAATCTGGGAACCATTTGGGTCATTCTCTTTATTTTGAGCCAAAAAAAAACACTGTCCCAAATTGGAGATATCGCTGAAAATAATGAAATTTTTAATTTTCATATTTGCTCTGCATTAATTCTGAAAAAAATGGTAAGGTCTAATACTGATAATCCCATATAATATGGACCAAAAGGGTGCAAGTATCCAAATGGGATCACTTCTGGGGGATTCCTTGTGATCTTCATTGCCAAATTTCTCTTCTAATGGTGGATAGGGTCTAGAATTGGTTTGCAGTCTGAATTGTGGCCAGAAAAGCTAAAATGCGCTCCTTCCATTGTAGGCCCTGCCAATTCTCCAAAAAGCAGATAATGGCCATGTTGATGCATTTTTCATCATGGAAGACACTAAAAATATTAAATCTGGGAACCATTTTGGGTCATTCTCTTTATTTTGAGCCAAAAAAAACTTTCCCAAATGTGAGATATCGCTGAAAATAATGAAAATTTTTTAATTTTCATATTTGCTCTGCATTAATTCTGAAAAAATGGTAAGGTCTAAATACATGATAATCCCATATATATGGACCAAAGGGTGCAGTATCCAAAATGGGATCACTTCCTGGGGAATTTCTGTGATCTTCATTGCCAATTTTCTCTTCTAATGGTGGATAGGGTGTAGAATTGGTTGCAGTCTGAATTGTGGCCAGAAAAGTAAAATGCGCTCCTTTCCATTGTAGGCCCTGCCAATTCTCCAAAAAGCAGATAATGCCATGTTTGAGTGCATTTTTCATCATGGAAGACACTAAAATATTAAATCTGGGAACCATTTTGGTCATTCTCTTTATTTTGAGCCAAAAAAAACTGTCCCAAATGTGAGATAATCGCTGAAAATAATAATTTTAATTTTTCATATTTGCTTTGCATAATTCTGAAAAAATGGTAAGGTCTAAATACATGATAATCCCATTATATGGACCAAAAAGGGTGCAGTATCCAAAATGGGATCACTTCTGGGGGATTTCTGTGATCTTCATTGCCAAATTTCTCTTCTAATGGTGGATAGGGTCTAGAATTGGTTGCATCTGAATTGTGGCCAGAAAAGCTAAAATGCGCTCCTTCCATTGTAGGCCCTGCCAATTGTCCAAAAAGCAGATAATGGCCATGTTGAGTGCATTTTTCATCATGGAAGACACTAAAATTTAATCTGGAACCATTTTGGTCATTCTCTTTATTTTGAGCCAAAAAAAACTGTCCCAAATGTGAGATATCGCTGAAAATAATGAAAATTTTTAATTTTCATATTTGCTCTGTGCATTAATTCTGAAAAAAATGGTAAGGTCTAAATACATGATAATCCCATATAATCAAGGACAAAAGGGTGCAAGTATCCAAAATGGGATCACTTCTTGGGGGATTTCTGTGATCTTCATTGCCAAATTTCTCTTCTAATGGTGGATAGGGTCTAGAATTGGTTGCAGTCTCTGAATTGTGGCCAGAAAAGCTAAATGCGCTCCTTCCATTGTAGGCCCTGCCAATTGTCCAAAAAGCAGATAATGGCCATGTTGAGTGCATTTTTCATCATGGAAGACACTAAAATATTAAATCTGGGAACCATTTTGGTCATTCTCTTTATTTTGAGCCAAAAAAACTGTCCCAAATGTGAGATAATCGCTGAAATAATGAAAATTTTTAATTTCATCATATTTGCTTGGCATTAATTCTGAAAAAAATGGTAAGGTCTAAATACATGATAATCCATATATATGGAACCAAAAAGGTGGCAGTAATCCAAAATGGGATCACTTCTGGGGGATTCTGTGATCTTCATTGCCAATTTTCTCTTCTAATGGTGGATAGGGTCTAGAATTGGTTGCGCCTGAATTGTTGCGCAGAAAAGCTAAAATGCGCTCCTTCCATTGAGGCCCTGCCAATTGTCCAAAAAGCAGATAATGGCCATTTTGAGTGCATTTTTCACATGAAGACATGAAATACAATGTGAAGACCATTTTCGTCAGTTTGCTTTACTCATTGACAATAATGTGCATTAATGTAATAGGAGAAAATTGCAATTTTTTTTTTTTTACCAAAAATTGCCATTTTTGAAGTTTTAAAAAGTAAGAATAATCATATATGAATTTTATTTATCCCAAATGATAATCACTGTTACAAAAAAACCCACCAGAATGACTTGGATATGTTAAAATGTTGCAGAGTTACATCAAGTATCCCATACTTCCAGATTTTCAAAATCTTGTCAGGTCCTTAAGTGCATCACATGGTTTCTTAAGGGTTCAAGTTTTTCGGACAGTAAGGATAACAGCATGAATGCAATTTAAGAGATTGTCCATTTCTATTGACTCAGTTCCTAGTTGATTACTGTATAGATGAATTGCACCTTTATCTTTTTTACAGAAAAGCCAATTTTGCAATTAAAGTAAATAATCGGATTGTTTATTTTTCCACTATGTGAATAGAATTTTCAAAAGCCCAGCAGAATACTTTAGACTGAACTGTGAAGTATGTGGAAAAAATAGGTTGGCAGAAGGAATCTATATTAACTTAGGCAACTCAAGACAATAATTAACATACTAGATTTTCCTCTTGCAGTCTTTAATCAATCACCATGTCTAAGAGGGTTAAAAAGCTTCCAAATTTGAAAACAAATGGACTTCACAACTATGTTTTACAAGAGATATTGCAGCACCCTTTGTAGATCTTTTATTCAGACTAGACATAGTAATATGTATATGAGTTCTGGACAAATTACTTCAACATCACCAACATAAATCTATAATTGGTTTTATTTTCCCCCTAACGTGAATATTATAGGTTGGTGCTCCAGAACCTCCTAGAGCTCTTGAACATGTATGAGCGCCGAACACTCTGCAAGATTTCTAGGTCTTTCAACAAAATGTTAGTTATCAGTGAATAAACATGGGGCTTATGGTGACTGGTTTAGCATCCGCAAGTCATATAAAAACACTTTTCTAGCGCATTTTCAGAGATAGACCCAAAGCTCTATGCATTCACAGCTAAGTAAAAAAGATACTTGGAGCACCTTACGTCACGATGTCAGTATTGTACATGTATGAGGCAACTGATGTAGCTAGCGTAAGAGTCCGATATTAATATAACTTAAAAGCGCCTGGAAAATGACACAATCATTCAAAATGAATTGCCAAATACCATAACCTGTAAATAAATAATTTAATTATCTCCATAACCCGTAGATATAATGTTTCGCCAGAATATCATCGAGTAACTTCAGCTAACATACAATAGATCGAAACCAACTCATAATGAGAAGTCCTAGTCATGTCACAAGTAAAAAACCTTGCTAGTATGTAAAATACGAACTTCCCAGTCTGTATCCCCAAGTCGCTCATCATCATGAAGCAACTAAACTGCAGGGTCCCCCTGTATAAAAGTATTTTGGCGGGGCCAATCAGCTTTCCCGTACTCGGTATTCTGTACTTCAACATACTCTGATGTGCTCGGCTAAGTCGACCAGTATCTACAAGCCTCATAACACCGACTGACCCATGAACTGAAATTACAGCTTCCAGCCAACCATTGATTCTGAATAACGTCATAACTCCAAATAATCTTATTCCTAATTTTAATGTTTGCTAACGAAATCCCCCCGGTTTTTGGATCACTACAATACGAGATAATGAAAAATCATATGGCCAATAAACTTATACAGAATACGGGCGTCTAATTGAATCGTGACCAGATCCACAGAATCTACAGATATCGTTTACAAACTGGCGAGTTCTAGAAACAAGCAATTTGCCATGTTCACCAAGACTCCATTGTGCACATGGGTGAACGTACCAGAACGTCTGAACTCATCCCGATCTACTGGAAGGCATGACACTACTAAGGTATAATTGGCGCGCACCTTATTCGATCGGCGGAAGTATCCTTTTGCTCCGTTGCCCGTGGTGACGGTCGTTTGATCAGGACCATGCAGCCAGTCGGGCGCGGAACACGAAGGCGGTGACCACTGCATCAAACACTGTGCACATGGACCAGTCGCAACCTGGATATGGAAAAGCCAATAAAGGAGCAGCAGTTAGTAACGAGACGTCTAGCACAGCACCAGCTCAGTCGGCCTGGTTAAACCAGTTGTCATTAAGTTCCAGTTTTCATAATGTGTTCGGGCTGAACATTCGCCTCACACACCAATGTGATTTTGATGTGCACACCCCTGCCAATCTGCATATGGTTGCTGGTTGTTGCGAAGTCAGAGCCCTCTCCCATGTTGAGGAGCTGTTAGGAGACTGTCACCACCTCTCAGAGGCCTCTGAATACTAAAGAACTTTGTACAGTGAGCTGTAGCCACTGCCTGTAGCAAGTGTAATAAATGGGGTGATCTCTACCTATTAATACTGTGGAGGGTGCTACCTACCTGACAAAGCCTGAGCATAAAAACCCCTGTTCAGACGGGAAGCACCTGGTCTTGGGATCTGCATAGAGAGAAGGCAGGTGCAGTGTGACAGCTCCTGCACGAGCTTGCCATCCAGACCCCATACAAGAGCAGAGGTGTCAAGTCTCCATTAGGGCAAGTCAGAGACTTAATCGGCCCAAGCTCCATACTTTACCTACAGCCCACCCTGAAAGTTATCACCAGCTTGTGAGCAACCTTCCTGCCGACTAGCTATCTCCATCACGCTCTCCAGCTTTCAGCTTGCCGAATCTTCTGCACTGTTCTTGGGTCTATTGCCGCTGTTCAAAAGTGAATATAAGACTGTGGGTTGATTTGCTCAATGTGCCTTTTGTAAGCCCTTTGAAGAGGGGGGGGCCGTATTCACTACCACGTGGTGTCCCAACCTCCAACACATCAGGACGATCCAATTACACCGTCTAGGACATTTCCAGGAGAAACTGTATTGCATCAACCTCTCCCTCCATACTTTCCTTGCACACACCTACCTCCTCCGGTGAACCTGCCAGGCCTGATACAGCCCTCGGTCCCCATAACCCCAAGCACTGTTACCACACGCTCCCCTAGGCACCTAAGAAGGCCAGGGCCTCGTCGGAGGGATGTGCAGATAAAGTTTTCATGCATGAAAACTCCCTGAAGGACATAGGCCTTAAACAGCCAATTTTATAGTCACCAGGCGCACACATATTGGATATACAGTAACGCAAAAAAGATTTCTTGGGCAAAGTTGTGACTTATATCAGGTCAACCAAGGTGTTCCCTTGCCCCAGGCATTCTAACCTGCTTATGAGATATAGACCAAGTAGCGTAGGTACAACAGGTGTCCCAAAGTGTAGCAATTGAAATGGTGTAAATATTGGGAGTCTACAGTCAAAACTGATTGGCCCATTATGATTTTATAAGTTTTTTTTGTTAGTTGGCTTTTTAAATGTGTTCATGCTCAGGGGTAGTTGACCCACAGGACCACCACAGAACGAAGACTTAAGCCGACACTGGACCAGAGTCTAATCAGTGGCACCGGTCTTCATCGAAGCCCCGCTGCAAGCGGGTTGATTTGCTGCGGCGTGGTACCACCAGGTCATTTCACAGGTGTGACTTTGTCCGTGGTGGTGGCCATGGCAATGTACAGAGTCAGCATCAATTTGTGGTCGTGACAGCCCGGAGGTCAGACGGGTGGCAAAGGTTCAGGGTCATGAGCAGGGCGCAGTGGAGGAGCGTAAACGGGAACCGTCCGGGGTCACACGAGAGATCATTACACAGGATACAAAAGGGAATTAGGCATGATAGGCATATAGCACGACGATTCGGCTGGAATGCGGGGAGAACCATGCCTTTATCTAAAAAATCCGGGAAATGGGCAGCGCCAATCAGCTGTGCTGTGCCTTTAAATTTACAAGCGCCGGCATGTGCGCGTGCCCTAGGGAGATGGATTCGCGTGCTGGAACTAGGACTCGTGAGGGGTAATCCGGGGGCGCCGCGCCACACAAGGAGGCACGGGTTGCCCGCTTCTGCGACAAGGATGGCGGGTGCTTCGTTACAGAGTGATTCGCTCGGGGGAGCGGGCGCCAAGGAGAAGGGCACGGGTGCGCCTCTTATCCGGGTGTGGGTCGCAGGAGCACCCATGACAATGGTAAGGTAGTGAGTAACTGTTGGTACTTTTCTGCAATGCCACAAACGCATCAAGACCGTTTTTATGCTATTATTTTGCGGCAGCAGGGGACAGATCACACCTTGTCCTTGCATTGCATAAATTCCATACATACATACCTATATTAACACTGCAGATTTAACCCCCACCAAAATTCTGTACCGCAAATTTCAGGTACTTTGAAAGTATGTGGGGCACACTTTATTTATGATTTAAGCTGGATTTTCCTACAAATAAACTTGACAGACATATTAAACTTTCTAATATTGTGAATAAACTTAACCTCTTCCTCATGGCATAACTTATATTATATTATGCATTATCATATTTTGGGGAATTGATAATGTTAATAGATTAGAGACTAAAATTTGTTTGAAAAGATCTTATTTTCTTATTTATAGTAGGGTTTGTTCTGTGCTGCTGCTGCAGCTGAATGTTAACTTGAAATGTGAAAGATTTTGTACTAAATGATCCTCTTCATGTGCTGGTATGACCTGATAATCCTCTTAGCTGTATGCCCCCAGAACTGATCTTTGTGTTTACCACCAGATGTTTAATGCGGACCCTCTCAGGCTCCCTTTCTTCTTCATAAAAACAGCTGAGAAGAAAGAAAGAGTGAATAATATCTCTCTGCATTTATCCTGTAGTTAGTGAGATGTAATGTTTGTATTATCAACTTCTTATAACTATATTATATTTATTATAGTATGTGCAAACAGTCATTGTATTAAGCTTCTCTATCTGCCATTATTACCACGTGTTCATAATTAATGGTGGCCTGTAAATATTTTCATATGCAAAAAATAATACTCATGACGCGTCAGCTTTTCGCCTGGGAAACTGTAACAGCCATAACTACAGCTTTATTGAATTCATTCCATTTCTGTATTTTTCCTGCACTAAATCTTATTAAGCATTTCCAACCAAACCCTTTATGAATGTTGTTTGCTTCTTGTTATGGGTACAGATTTAGGAGTGGATTTCACCTTTACTTCAGGAATTTCTGAAGCTGTAGGAATGTTGGAATAACTGATTTTCTGGGGGTTCTGTATAATTATGATGATCATACGATGGATAGGTCACTGATCAGTGTCAATTTTAGAATCTGTTCTTTTTGTGTTTACTGACACATTGGTCAGAGAAAAAAAAAGTGTGAAAAAGCCCATTGAAAAAAGAAAGGTTCAGAAGCATCGGTGACAATACACTGCAAACCAGGACCGCATACGCCAAAATGGTTCAGTGAAAATCCCTGAGTGAAAAAAAAACCACCTACACTCTCTAAACTCTAAATGTTATGCTGAATTTCTCTTGTGACTTCCGCTTTCTAATTAGAATCAATTGGCCTCGTAACTTTCTCATGTTTAAACAAGTTCGACACCTAAAAGCAATGACCAACTCTTCTTAAGTCTTTGTAGCTGCTGGTAGATCATTTAATAGTCAATGCAAACAGAATCATCTATTTTGGTATGATATGAATGTCTTCACCATGTCACAGACTCTGTAGTATCTAATGATCTCCTAATACAAATGTATTGCGTAGGGGAAGTTGTAGCTCTATTACGGCGAAGGTCTTATTTTCTGCGGAGGGCTTATATTTCCGAACTTGAAAAAAATGGTACTAAGTCTTATATTCGGGGGAAACAGGAAATCATGTAAAAAACAAACAGTATATCTGACCCCGCTGGGCCTGGTTGTTCTTAGTGTCAAACGTAAACGGACCGTATCTCGCCTGGAATAAAGGGAGCTTGAAGAGTCCTGGTCTCCCACGTAAGATAAGGCATAGAAGAGTTAAATCATTCGTTAAAAAATGTTGGCAATGCTTTATTTCAAAATTTCCATAAAATTGTGTATAGACAGGAAAACACACATAAAATGTTTGCGCAGACAACTGGTCTTTATGTAGTTATGGTTAGTAGTTATGTCATATCCTAGTTTAGTCTATGTCTTCCTCATATAGTACATTTAACATGTAACCCACTATCCCAGGCTCCGGAACTCATTATCAATCACGGATACATCATTCTTGGATACATATACGGTAATAAAAGAACCCATTCATTCAGACGTTTGAGAGTAAGTAGCACACTATTACAATGTACATATTAAAGAACAGGTCACTTCTGAGACCCTTGTGAAAGTGCGCTCATACCAATACTGTTGTTTTTTTGTCTCTAAGAATCCTGACATTGTATACTAACTAAATGGTATCCTTAGCAGATGCCTATGTGCTGTTACGTGAGTCGAACTTTTACCCGAGTGCTCGAGTGCTCGTTTCGAACTAATAACGAACCCCATTAGAAGTCAAGGAGAAGGGACTCGAGCTATTTTTCAAGGGGACCAAGGCTCTGCAATAAAAAATGTGTCATTGTATTGACGAAATAGGAAGTCAGTCTGTTTCTTTCGTTTTTTTCTACTCAATGGACTATTGTTGGAACGTTCATAGAAAGGAGAATGACCCGTGTTAAACATTCTGTAATGTGTTTCTTCCACATATTGTTCTTCACATACTATGTGAAGAAACACCGTTCTGCACTCGTGTATGCTGATAAGTTGAGCAAGATGTACGGAAACATCGGCAATTGTGTTCTCACTGTGTTCACTGTGTTATGTCACTTAATGATCCTTAATGATTCCTTAAATTTCACGGTTCTTCACGGTGTTTATTTAAGTGAAAGCTCGTTATCGAGGCAGGAGAAATACTCTTCTAGCACGAGCAGGTTTCGAGTATGACTAATACTCGATACGAGCATCAAGCTCTGAACCAGATACTAGACATCATCTCTAGTTGTCACCTTTCTTTGCAGTTGGCAGTCATGACAAATTGAAAAAACTGCCTGATACCAGTGACGGAAATAGACTTGCAGCTATCTTTTGCAGGGTAATTTAGAGGAGGGAATTAGAGGACAAGCCTATTGCAAGTTGGTGGTGGAGTACCGGTAAAATATTTGGAAAGAGTAACCTTTTCCACCACTTGGGTTGGTTTAGGAAAACGTTATGGAATGCATCAACCCTTTCAGGACCTATGACGAAAACTGCCGTCCAAGGCGGGTGCACGTTCCGGCACGGGGTGCATTTCGTTCACCATTTAAATAGTCACCGTGTGTAAACAACACAGGTGACTACAAGGTGACACACGGCTTCATAGTTCAGCGAGTGTCACAGGCCTCGGGCAGGGACCAATCAAGCGCTCCCTGTCCGGCGATCGCCTATGATTGGTCGCGTGACGTCACACCGACCAATCATAGCTGTATCCTGTGAGAGGAGGCCTGGAGACAAGCTCCGATCTCGTCCATTTTTTTCAGTCAGAGTTGTGGATGAGTATCGCGAGCTGTGTTGTGAGCCTCCTCTCAGACAGAACGAATACTTTGTTGCCGTGTGCCCAACAGAGTTCGTATTACCCTTAGTGTGCCCTCATATTCACCAGCTTCCAGTTACTTGTCCGTGGATACCGGGATTGCGCTGTCAGTTGACCTGCGTCCATATAGTGTCCAGTGTATACTGTGATTGCTCCGTCACTGACCAGCGTCCATACTAGTTGTCCTAAATGTATACACCGTGATTGCGCCTTCAGGGACCAGCGTCCCATACACAGTGTCCAGTGATACCGTGATTGCTCCTGTCACTGACCAGCGATCCATATAGTGTCAGTGATACGTGAATTGCTCCTGTTCGTGACCAGCGTCTAATAGTGCTCCAGATAATACCATGTTATTGCGCCTGTCACTGACCCACAGCATCCATATATTGTCCAGTGATGAACCGTGATTGCTTCCTTCCACTGACCAGCGTCCATATAGTGTCCCAGTAATACAGTGATTGCTACTGTCAGCTGACAGCGGTCCAATAGTTGTCCAGTGATCTGTGATTGCTCCTGTCACTGACCAAGGTCATATAGTGTTCCAGTTGATACCGTGATTGTCCTGTCACTGACCACGCCATAGTGTCCAGTGATCCGTGATTGCTCTGTCCGACCATTCCGTCAAACCAATAGTGTCCAGTGATACCGTGATTGCTCCGTGCATTCTACCAGCGTCCATATAGTGTCAGTAATAATACAGTGATTGCTCCTGCTCACTGATCCGCGTTTAGTGTACCAGTGATACCGTATTGCTCCTGTCATGAACCGCGTCCAGATATAGTGTCCAGTAGATACGGAGTTGCTCCTGCACTGACCATCAGTCCATATAGTGTCCAGTGATAACACCGTGATTGACTCCTGTCAGCTGACTCAGCGTCATATAGTGTCCAGTATAATCCGTGATTGCTCCTGTCACTGACCAGCGTCTATAGTGTCCAGTAAATACGTGATTGCTCCTTCACGGACCAGCGTCCATATAGTGTCAGTAGATACCGTGATTGCTCATGTCACTGACAGCGGGATGTCCATTAGTGTCCATTCCAAGTGATTGCTCTACACTGACCAGGTCCATATAGTGTCAAGTACTAAAACCGTGATTGCTCTGCACGACCAGCGTCCCATATAGTGTACAGTGATACAGTGATTGCTCCTGTCACTGACCAGCGTCCATATAGGTCCAGTGATCCGTGAGTGCTCCTGTCACTCGCACCAGCGTCCAGATAGGTCCAGTGATACGTGATTGCCTCCTGTCCTTACCAGCGTCATTATAGTGTACAGTAATAATACCGTGATTGCGCTGTCACTTTACCAGCGTCCATATAGTGTCCAGTAATAATCCGTGATTGCTCCTGTCACTGACCAGCGTCCACGTAGTGTACAGGATACCGTGATGGCTCCTGCACACTGAACCAGAGTCCATATAGTGTCCAGACTAATACAGTTGATTGCTCTGTCACTGACAGAGTCCATATAGTGTCCAGTAATACCGTGATTGCTCCTGTCAGTGACAGGTCCGATATAGTGTCCAGTAATAATACAGTGATTGCCTCCTGTCAGACTCAGCGTCCATATAGTGTCCACTGATACCTGATTGCTTCACTGTCACTGACCAGCGTCCATATTTAGTGTCCAGTAATGTCAATACCTGTCATGATTTGCTCATGTCACTGACCCAGGTCCACTATAGTGTACAGTGAGACGTGATTGCTCTGTCATGAACAGCGTCCATATAGGGTCCAGTAATAATACCGTGATTGCTCTGTCAATGACCAGCATGTTTCCATATAGTGTCCAGTGATACCGTGATTGCTCCGGTCATGACCAGCGTCCATATAGTGTCCAGTGATTACCGTGATTGTTCCTATCAATGACCAGCGTCCATATGTTGTCAGTAATAATACAGTGATGCTCCTGTCACGACCAGCGTCCATATAGTGTCCAGGATACCGTGATTGCTCGGTCATGACCAGCGTCCTATATGGTCCAGTGATACACGGGATTGCTCAGTCACTGACAGCGTCCATATAGTGCCAGTAATAATACGTGATGCTCCATGTCAATGACCAGCGCCTCCATATAGTGTCCAGGATACCGTGATTGACACCTGTCTGAATATTAGTTACCTAGTTGTGTTGTTACCTAAAGAAAAAAAAGCTAAAAAAGAATAAATATAATTTTTTTTTTACAGCGATAACGACAGTGGTAGTTCGAGGTATCGATAACACTGTGTGGAATATATCTCAAAGAATGGCACAGCGGATGTTTACTGCAGAGGAAAGCCATGCTATGATCTGTTCAGACACAAGATGCGCAAGTGAAATTGATGATGACTTTGTCGTTCCTTCATCGTCATCCTAGTGGACAACGCGACTGAGCCAGTAGTCAAGCGCTCCCAGGCTGACGAAAAGTCCAGCCAAGTACGAGCAGTAATGACCCAGATGGTGTCATGCCAGAACTCATATGCCCCACAACATTTCCAGATGTGTTTCTGTGCCACGGCGTTAAGATCACAAGTGTTACTTGTGGCAAGTGTTTACAGCCCGTCTCAGATTTGAACTACAATAAGATCCTGAACAAGTTAGTGATCTCTGTGTAGATACTTTGGATCTAGCCGTTGACCTAAGTATTAGATCGTGATAACTGCTGAACAGTTGCAATGCAGAACGCTCGTTCCTGTATTGTTCTTTTGAATATGGGCCCTTGTAAAAAAGCCACAATCGATCATAACGTGCGTGCAACCACGATGTATTGGTACTGTAACACCCATTCTAGTGTTATCGGGAACGTGATGCCGCGCAAAAGCTTCGAGGCTATAATGCGCTTCATTCATTACAGTGACAACTATTTATGTCCCAGCACAGTGACCCCAGCTATGATGGCTATTTAAAATTAGGCCTCTCGTGAAGCATTTTAATTAAAATTTGCAGAGGTATATATGCCTGAAAAAAATTTGGCAATGACGAATCCCTGGTGTTGTTCAAGGGGAGATTAAAATTCAGACAATATCTCCCAACAAGAGAGCCAAATATGGCATGAAAGTTATAAAGTCGGTGAAAGCAACATGGCTTTACCCACCACCTTTTCGGGTATACGAGGAAAAGATTCAAAAATTAATACCTCTGAATGTCCCCCAACCTTATGTTAGCGGCCGATAGGTTTGGGACCTAATTCACCCCTGTTGGACAAGGGGTATCACTTGTTTGTTGATAATTTTTATACAAGTGTGCCCCTGTTTAGAGCCTTTCGAAAAAAATTACTGTGGCTGTGGCACCATCAGGAGGACGCAAAAAGGCCTTCCAAAGGCACTGGTCAATTTTAAATTAAGAAGCCGGGGAATGCAAGCTCTGTTGCACATGATCATTATTGCTGGTAAATCAGAGATAAAAAAGGATGTGCATGTGCTAACCACCATTCATGCTAATGAGAGCAGCCCTGTTTCCTGTCCGTGGTAGAAATGCCACCACTTCAAAACCTCTCTGCATACAACAATATAATAGAACATGGGAGGGGTAGACCTTGCGGATCAAATGCTGCAGCCCTACAGCGCAGTTAGGAAGTCCAAGGTCTGGTACAAGAAAACTGGCTATTAATCTGGTGCAAATGGCCCTGTACAATTCATTTGTCATTTACAAAAAGACCGGCCACCAGGATCTTACCTGGACTACCAGAAAAAGTAATAAAAAATTTAATTTGGAGACCTGGGTAGCGAAGCAAGGGCTACAACATCAAGTGATGCAGCAGATAGTTGCAGGACAGCACTTCCCCATCCCAGTCCCACCAACTGCAAAAAAGGCCCGTCCTCAAAAGATGCCGTGTCTGCTATAAAATGGGATTAGGAAGGACACTGGTTATCAGTGCATGACATGCCATGACCAACCAGGGCTATGCATTCATGAATGTTTCCGCAAATACCATACCTCAAAGAATATTAATTTTTTTTATTTAGTCTTCAGAAATGTCCCATAATTTATGCCGTGCCCCACTTCACATTTATTGGCCACTTCAAAATTAAAATTCTCATTATACCTCTAGATGAATATTATGCGGATTGTAAAAATTGGGTTCCATTTCCTTACTCAAAACTCACAAAAGTAACTAGGTTGGGATCAGAAGGTTTCCACACTGATGTGACTTCGGAAGGGATTCTATAATTCACTTGCTCAATTCCTCTGCCAGAAGATGGGACCTGTAATTCATTGCAGCCTGAATTGTGGCCGAAAAGCTAAAATGCGCTCCTTCCATTGTAGGTCCCTGCCAATTGTCCAAAAAGCAGATAATGGCCATGTTGAGTGCATTTTCATCATGGAAGACACTAAAATATTAAATCTGGGAACCATTTTGGCTTCTCTTTATTTTGAGCCAAAAAAAACTGTCCCAAATGTGAGATATCGCTGAAAATAATGAAATTTTTATTTTCATATTTGCTTTGCATAATCAGTATTACTCCTTTCTTTAACAATCCATTTTATTTCCCAATGGTGGAGTTGTGCTAAAAAAGAATACATGATAATCCCATATATATGGACCAAAAAGGGTGCAGTATCCCAAACGGGATCACTTCTGGGGGTATTCTGTGATCTTCATTGCCAAATTTCTTTTCTAATGGTGGATAGGGTGTAGAATTGGTTGCAGCCTGAATTGTTGCCAGAAAAGCTAAAATGCGCTCCTTCCATTGTAGGCCCTGCCAATTGTCCAAAAAGCAGATAATGGCCATGTTGAGTGCATTTTTCATCATGGAAGACACTAAAATATTAAATCTGGGAACCATTTTGGTCATTCTCTTTATTTTGAGCCAAAATAAACTGTCCCAAATGTGAGATATCGCTGAAAATAATGAAAATTTTTAATTTTCATATTTGCTTTGCATTAATTCTGAAAAAAATGGTAAGGTCTAAATACATGATAATCCCATATATATGGACCAAAAAGGGTGCAGTATCCAAAACGGGATCACTTCTGGGGGATTTCTGTGATCTTCATTGAAAAATTTCTCTTCTAATGGTGGATAGGGTGTAGAATTGGTTGCAGCCTGAATTGTGGCCAGAAAAGCTAAAATGCGCTCCTTCCATTGTAGGCCCTGCCAATTGTCCAAAAAGCAGATAATGGCCATGTTGAGTGCATTTTTCATCATGGAAGACACTAAAATATTAAATCTGGGAACCATTTTGGTTATTCTCTTTATTTTGAGCCAAAAAAAACTGTCCCAAATGTGAGATATCGCTGAAAATAATGAAAATTTTTAATTTTCATATTTGCTTTGCATTTATTCTGAAAAAAATGGTAAGGTCTAAATACATGATAATCCCATATATATGGACCAAAAAGGGTGCAGTATCCAAAACGGGATCACTTCTGGGGGATTTCTGTGATCTTCATTGCCAAATTTCTCTTCTAATGGTGGATAGGGTGTAGAATTGGTTGCAGCCTGAATTGTTGCCAGAAAAGCTAAAATGCGCTCCTTCCATTGTAGGCCCTGCCAATTGTCCAAAAAGCAGATGATGGCCATGTTGAGTGCATTTTTCGGCACAGAAGGAACAGTGAAATACAATTTGAAGACCATTTTCTCAGTTTCCTTTACTGCATGTGACATATTGTGATTAATTATAGGAGAAAATTGCATTTTTTACCAAAAATTGCCAATTTTTGCAAGTTTTAAAAAGTAAGAATAAATCATGTGAATTTAATTTTATCACTAAATGATAAATCAACATGTTACAAAAAAAGACCCCACCAGAATGTCTTGGATATGTTAAAATGTTGCAGAGTTATTCCATAAAGTATCCACATACTCCAGATTTTCAAAATCTTGCAAGGTCCTTAAGGTGCAATCACCATGGGTCCTTAAGGGGTTAATGATTCCTTCCTCCCCTAATGTGCTGAAAATCTTGTGGTATGATACTGAAGCCATTTATCCCGAATCTTATTTTATTTAACTTATGCCATCTGCTATTCACTGAAAAATT